>CAMTDV010000020.1:15750300-16184026 GCA_947069175.1 Scalesia atractyloides | reverse complement strand
GTAGTCCTTGCATGGACAGTTTGTTTCATTGTTTCTAGTATTGTAATTTCTATTGGAATTTAATGAACTATTTTTGGAATTATATATATATGTATTCATCCTCTTCAAGCGAGCGTCTCGATTTTACTTGAAATTTATGCTCTGCTATATAATTCCAAAAGACCTTAATGGATTTGATTATGCCAAGTGGCACAGACCACACATTGGTCAGGAAATGATAGTTAAGAATAAAAGGTCTTCTATCAGGATAGTTAAGGGAAGTTATCCTTCTGTCCAGAGGTGGTGGACTAGGTTCAAGCCTCAAAGGTCGTTAAGGTCCAACGTGACTGGGACCATTAATCAATCATTAAGGTACTCTTATGATAACATTAAGGATTGTTCATACTCCTGGTAGTGTGACTTGAGGAACCACACTAGCCGATTAGGTAAAGGACTGCGTCCTAAGACCTATTATATAGCCCTTGTGATTAAGGTGATACCGGCTAAAGTTATCAATGTGATGACAAGTGTAGGCCAACGTGCCATAATTTACATCTGTTATGATGTAGGCCAACGTGCCACAATTTATATCCGTTATGATGTAGGCCAACGTGCTATAATTTACATCTGTTATGATGTAGGCCAACATGCCATAATTTACATCTGTTATGATGTAGGCCAACGTGCTATAATTTACATCTGTTATGATGTAGGCCAACGTGTCATAATTTACATATGTTATGGTGTAGGCCAACGTGCCATTAATTACATCTGTTAGTGATGTAGGCCAACGTGCCATATTATTATGTCCATTAGTGACAAGCCTATGAGCTGTATATAATTGTCTGAATGACAATGACAGTTGTGACATTACGATCCACGGTCTAATAATATATGGACTATGTCCAAATTGTAATTTGCCTTTGATGGTCTTATTAAGACCTACGCCAAATAAAGATATGATAAGCCTAAGAGATGTGATGTTAGTCACACTAGCTTAATAGGCGATGGATTGTTATATCCAGTGTTTAAGCCAATATGGTTGTTATACCATGGCTAAAAGAAGTTTTGTTTGATGTTTAGAGCCAAAGCTTTAAAATGGTAAACTCAGACGAGGTACAGAGTAGCCACTGAGAGATTAGCTCTAACAAGGCTAAAAATATAGCCATTAACAATGATGACTTCCAAGCTCGCATAGATACAGCTGTGGGAAAGGCCATGGAAAAGGCCATAGAAAAGATTAGAGAGTCGAGTGCTACTCGCTCCTGGCCACTATCAATCATCAGCTCATAAAGAGAGCTCAGTTCACTCTTCAAATGCGAAGAGTGAACCAAAGAAAATAGAATTTGCTGATAGGTCCCGTTCTTCTAAAGACGGATGTACCTACAAATATTTCATTTCCTGTAAACCCCGAGATTTTAATGGGGAAAAAGGAGTAGTAGAAGCCTTGAAATGGCTTGATGAGATGGAGACGCTTGTAGATATCAACGGTTGTGCTGATAAGGATGTGGTCAAGTTTGTATCACAATCCTTCAAGGGCGATACCCTGATTTGGTGGAAGGCCATGATCCAATCTACCGGAAAAGTACACCTGTACAACTTAGGATGGCCTAAGTTTGTTGATTTAATCAAGGAAACATATTGCCCACCTCATGAGGTGGAGAAATTAGAGACAGACTTTCTGACTCTTTCAATGAAGAACCTAGACTGTCGGAAGTATGTTTTTTGACTTCAATTCTCTGTCTAGGTTAGTCTCATATTTAATCACCCTTGAAACCAAACGCATTGCGCGTTTTATAAATGGGTTAGCGCCTGGATAAAAGGCATGGTAAAAGCTGCTCAACCTAATACCTATAGGTCTATTGTTGACCTATCTCTCTCCCTCACCTTAGATGTAGTGAGGCAGAAGTCAGTCAAATCAGAGACTGACGGGAAAAGAAAGAGGGAGGATGATAACTCCCAGAGATTTAATAAGAAAAATAAAGGGAAATTTGGGTTCAGGAAGAACCAAGATAAGTCGGGTGTAATGCGACATGTAAAAATTGCAACCGTAAGCATTGGGGACAGTGTAATATTGATCCACAAACTAGACCCTGTGGTATCTGTAAGAAAATGGGGCATGAAACCTTAGAATGCAAGGATCTTAAGAATGTCGTCTGCTACAACTGTAATGAAAAAGGGCATATTAAGTTCAACTGCCCCAAAATCCCCAAAAGTAATGATGCAAAACCTGGAGAGGCTAAGAAAGGAAATGCTCATGCTTTCCAGATGAATGCCAGGAAGGCCGTTAATGACAATAATGTCATAACAGGTACATTCCTCATCAATGATGTATATACTAGAGTTCTTTTCGATTCGGGTGCATATAAATCTTTTATTGATCATAAGTTTAGTAAACTATTAAACTTGCCCATAAGAACTCTAGATATAACTTATGAGGTAGAACTCGCTGATGGAACGTTAGAGATAGCATCTTCCATTCTTGATGGATGCTCTATATCCATTAAGAATCATTATATCCCCATCACTCTTTTGCCAATGAAATTGGTAGGGTTCGATGTAGTTTTAGGCATGGATTGGTTGTCCCATAACCAAGCCCGCATTGCATGCGATAAGAAACTCATCGAAATTAAAACCCCATCTGGTGAAACGATCACCATCCCTGGAGATTTGCACTACGGATTGACAGATAAGGTATCATTATTTAAGGCATCCAAGTGTTTAGGGAGAGGTTGTGTCATTAAATGACACAAGTAACTATCAATGAGCCTAAGCCAAGTATTGAAGACCTTCCGGTTATCTCGGATATTCCGATGTTTTCCCTGAAGAATTACCTGGCCTACCTCCAGATAGGCAAGTAGAGTTTAAAATTGATATCCTGCCAAGATCAGCACTTGTTGTTAGGGCTCCGTATCGAGTAGCACCAACAAAGATGAAGGAATTAAGGACACAGTTAGATTAACTCTTAGGGAAATGATTTATTCAGCCGAGTTCCTCGCCTTGGGGAGCTCCTATTTTATTCGTAAAGAAGAAAGACGGTTCAAGGCGAATGTGCATTGATTACTATGAGTTGAACAAGTTAACAATTAAGAACCGATATCCTCTGCCCAGGATCGACTACTTATTCGTCCAACTTCAAGGGGCTAGTTACTTTTCTTAGATTGATTTGAGATCAGGATATCATCAGTTGAAGGTTAGGAACGAGGATGTTCCTAAGACTGCTTTCAGGAGCCGATATGGTCATTTTGAATTTCTAGTGATTCCTTTTGGGCTCATAAATGCACCTGCAGCATTCATGGATCTCATGAATAGAGTCTGCAAATCGTATTTGGATAAGTTTGCCATTGTCTTCATAGACGACATACTAATCTATTCTCGTAATCAATTTGATCACGAGAAACACCTTCGGTGCATTCTAGAATTACTAAGGCAAGAGAAGCTTTATGCTAAATTTTATAAGTGTGAATTTTCGCTTAGAGAAGTCCAATTTCTTGGACATGTCATAAGTGAGCGTGGTATCCAAGTGGATCCCGCCAAAATAGAAGCCATAATGAATTGGGAAGTGCCCAAGACCCCATCGGAGATTCGTAGTTTCCTAGGATTGGCTGGGTACTATAGGAGATTCATTGAGAACTTTTCAAGAATAGCCACTCCTTTGACTACCTTAACCCGTAAGAATGTCAAATTTGTTTGGGTTCCAAAACAACAAGAATCCTTTGAGATTCTAAAACACAAGTTGAGCAATGCTCCTGTGTTATCTCTACCTGAGGGTATTGGGGATTTTATAGTTTATTGTGGTGCTTCGCACACTGGCATGGGCTGTGTGCTAATGCAAAAAAGGCAAGGTAATTGCTTATGCATCACGACAGTTAAAGGTACACGAAAGGAATTACACCACCCATGATTTTGAATTGGGTGCCGTTGTATTTGCACTTAAGTTATGGAGACATTACTTGTATGGCATAAAGTGTATCATATACGCTGACCATAAAAGTCTCTAGCATCTGTTCAATCAGAAAGAATTGAACATGTGACAACGCCGTTGGATGGAAACACTTAACGATTATGATTGTGAAATTCGCTACCATCCCGGCAAGGCAAATGTCATTGTTGACAACTTAAGTCGCAAGGAAAGAATTAAGCCCATTAGGATTAATGCGAAGAGCATTGAGCTCAGAAATAGCTTGAATGAGAAACTATTAGATGCGCAAAAGCATGCCCTATTAGAGGCTAACATTCCTAATGAAGGATTAGGCGGAACTGTTGATCAGTTAGCGCCTGGAAAAGATGGAATCCGTAGATTTAACGGAAGAATCTAGGTTCTAGTCTTTGGAGGACTTAGATATCTAATCCTCCAAAAAGCGCATAACACGAGATACTCAGTTCACCCTAGAGGGACAAAATGTATCAGGATCTGAGAAAGAATTATTGGTGGATGGGTTTGAAGAAATCCATAGCCACTTATGTAGCTAAGTGTCTGACGTGTTCGCAAGTTAAGGCCGAACATCAGAAATCGTCAGGACTTCTACAACAGCTAGAAATTCCCACATGGAAATGGGAAATGGTAACAATGGACTTGATTACCAAGTTAGCAAAGACCAAACGTAGAAATAACACTATTTGGGTCATTGTGGATAGGCTGACTAAGTCAACACATTTCTTGCCAATAAAGGAAACGTATAATTCAGACATATTGGCTAAGTTGTATGTGGACAAGATTGTGTCCCTACATGGTGTTCCAGTGTCTATTGTATCTGATAGAGATACTAGACATACCTCTCATTTTTGGAAAAGATTCCAAAAATCCTCCGGCACAAGATTAAATGTTAGTACGGCTTGCCATCCTTAGACTGATGGTCAAAGTGAGCGTACTATTCAGACGTTGGAAGATATGTTTAGGGCATGTGTGATGGATCTAGGTGGAAGTTGAGAAGACCACTTACCCCTAATATAATTCTCCTACAATAATAGTTATCATACGAGCATCAAGGCTGCTCCTTGTGAGGCCTTGCATGGGAGAAAGTGTTGAACACCCGTGTTGAAGGGGTATGGTCACAAAAACCTCGCGCCAATCAAGGAAACCATACCCATTAATAACTTTTAAGAAAGCTGCGCGCAGACTTCTTTGCCAAAATAAGATTTATTAGAACTTTGCGCCAAATATCCAAGAGAGGAAAGCGTCATTTAACTACCGTGCGCAGGCTCGCGCAAGGTTCAAAGTTAACCTCGAACACTCTCTTTGGATAAATGCTTCATTTAACTACCTTGCGCGAGCTCGCGCAAGGTTCAAAGTTAACCTTGAACATTTTTGTTTGATAAATGCTTCATTTAACTACCTTGCGCGGGCTCGCGCAAGGTTCAAAGTTAACCTTGAACATTCTTGTTTGATAATGCCTCATTTAACTACCTTGCGCGGGCTCGCGCAAGGTTCAAAGTTAACCTTGAACATTCTTGTTTGATAATGCTTCATTTAACTACCTTGCCAGGCTCGCGCAAGGTTCAAAGTTAACCTTGAACATTCTTATTTGATAATGCTCCATTCGCAAACCTTGCGCAGATATTTATATCAAAGCAAGCATCCACCAAACATTGCGTTAAGCAGCAAGGAAAAGAAGGAAGATCAGTTAACTAACTTGCCTTTCTTGCGCAAGGAAACAGTAAATCCTGAAACTTTCCCTTAGCAAAATCCTTAACTTGGTGCAGAAGCAAAGGGAATCTTTTCTGTTATAACAGAATGTACACATGGCGAATAATAGATGGGTAACAGCTGTGAAACCTTCTAGAAGCCATTAACACCCAATCGTGCAAGCATCTTTTCGGTTATAACCAATTGCCACATGGCAGCATCTGGACGGCTGAGGAAGATCACGGTGATGGCATGCTCACATTTATAAGATGTAGTGATCTCATGTTGACACGTGGCGCCTCCCTAATCGCTGACGAGCTCACGATCCGTATGCACTAACAGATTGCCAACAAACGTTAACGGAATAACAAAAGATTCCGTTAAAGTTAACAATCTCTCTTTTTGGCGCCAAACACCGGCTATAAATAAGTAACTTGGAGTTCAAGGAAAGGTATTCACTCTCAACTACTCTCTCACTTACAATACTTATTTCCGACTACCTGTACTTATTCTCACGCCGGAGGGTGGTCACGGAGAGAACCCCCTTCTCCCCGTGGCGAGCTAACGGTGTTCTGTTTTGCAGGACCAGTCGGAATATTGTTCTATTCATCATCCATCTTGACACCAAACGGAGGGTTAACCCTTTTATGCAGAGCCCATTCCATAGATCTACTTTGACTCCGGTCTAGTTTATCTTGGGTTTCTTCATTGGCGCCCACCGATTTCGATTCTCTCACCTTTCATTTCGTTTCACTTAGATCTGCAGGGTCATGGCTGACGGATCATCTTTTCAAGGTCCTTGATCAGGGATTCGACGTGTTGTTGTCGGACCTCAGGTCGACGAACAAATAGTTGAGGATTCTTCCGGCGAAGCTAATGCTCAGTATGATCCTAATCATGCGAGTATTCCTGTAACGCTGGCGGCTCCTCAGGTTGATGTTACGTCGATTTTACCACCTGGAGAGACTCCATTATCGTGGTTAATCAAATCTCAAGCGACTCTAAACGCTATGTATGCTCAGTTATGTGCCCAAACCGGAACTCCAGCTTTTCAAGCTCCGGGTAGCGCTCCTCAGGTCCGTGCTTTGTCGGCACCTCGAGTTTTGAGTTATAATACTCAAGGTAATGCTCGTTCCCTTCGCGCATGCCTGAAGATGGAACAGAAATGCATTCTAAAACCAGGAATGATCATGTTCATTCTGGTAATAGAAGGCAAGAAGACAACGTTCAGCGTCGCGCATCTGTCCACTCTCGTTTGGGTCCGCGATCTTCGCAGAAACGGGACACCCAACACGATGAGCTTGATAGAACCTATGAGGATAGTCAAGTATTTCTAATCAAATATATGCAGATCATGCTAGTTACAGGCCAGAAGTACGCGCAGTATACAATCCAGAAGCTGAGTATAATTACAATTTGGTGTATCGCCCAACCGAAGAAGCTGAACAATCAAAGTTTATTAGAGAGATAGCACTGGCTCCGTTGGAGCGAGCGAAATTACCATCCAACGTTGGAAAGTTTAACGGTTTGACTGATCCCGACGATCACATGCGCCTCTTTACCGGCACAGGGTTACTTGGGTGCTGGACACTGCCAATGTGGTGTCACTTATTTGTGCAAACCCTTACTGGCGCTGCGCGCCTTTGGTTTGATAATTTGCCGGCAGGTAAACTTTCCTCTTGGAATGACTTAAAAGAGAAATTTCTTACACACTTTAGTCAGCAACGGCGATACGTACGCGACTCCTCATATATAATGAACATCTAGCGGAGGGACGATGAAAACCTCGAAGATTTTATAACACGTTACAATAAAGAGGTGTTGGAGATTGGAGATGTCCATGAAGACCTTATATGCGCGCAGTTCAAGTATGCGGTAAGGTGCGACGAAATGATTAAAGTGTTGTCCGGTACAACTGACCTTCCAAAAAACTGGGATAAACTCATGGCGGCAGCCAAGGTTTATGCCCAGACTGAGCGCAACTTAAGTTCTAACCGGCCACCTCTACCTCAGAACCGTTCACAAGACCTGAGTAGAGGTAGTCGCAAGTATAAGAGAAACTGGAAAGAGTCAAGTCAGAATTCGTATTCTCCGTATTCACCAGTTGATGCGCAAGCAACAATCAACAAGATAACAACTCAAAAAGCGATTAAATAGGAGAATAGGGAACGTCAGTCGACTCCCTTAACAAAATCTTCGGCTGAGGTTCTCAGCACTGAGAATTATCAGCTTAAACAGCCGCAACCAATGGAAAACAAAAAAGGGCAAGACCCAAATTTGTTCTGTGACTATCATAGAGACACCGGCCACACAACAGATAATTTCATCAGTCTACGCATGGAGATTGAGAAAGCGTTAAAGAGTGGGAAGCTTACACATCTAGTCCAAAATGTGAGCAAAGAGATTAAACAGATTACGCGCGAGAACGAAGGGCCTAGTAAAAAGAAAATGAAACAGCACGTTTCCATGATTCAAGGTGGATCATCGTGCAAGCATAGCCTTCAACATTTTCAAAACAACACTTGGCGCGAACAGCAAGTCATTTTTCCTATCGTCATTTTTCCTATCGTTCCAAGAGGTCCTCCAAAAGACCGGCCAGTAGTTATCACCGGTATCTTTGGGCACTACCAAATAGACTATATGTTTATAGATCCGGGTAGTTCCATGGATATCATGTATGAGCAGTGTTTCAAGCAACTAGATCTTGAGGATAAGGCACGCTTGGAACCAGTTGATTTTCCATTAACTGGGTTCTGCAATGAGGCTGTCTTTCCTCTAGGACAAATCCTCTTTCCTGTCACTTTATCTGATGGAAGGTGCTCTCGAAGGAGTAGCGTCAACTTCATGGTGATGCCGGCAAATTCCCGTCACGATGTAATATTGGGACGCCGCGCGCAACGTGATTTTAGTATGATTACTTCCGCTCCGCATGCTGCTTGTGGTTTTCCGACACCTAATGGCGTAGCTATACTTTATGCACGGAAAGAAATCATGTCAATTGAGGAACCAGTTATGAAGGCTGGCAAGACATTACCAAGCAATGAACCAGAAAAGTGAGTACTCAACAACAAGTACCCTGAGCAGACAATCTTATTAGGGCCTGCACTCGGTATTGAAGTTCGCGCAAAGCTTAAACTACTGTTGTTTTGCAACAAAGACATTTTCGCCTGGACACCTGCCGACATGGTTGGTGTCCCGCACGAAGTTGCGAAACATTGCCTGAATGTATTTCCATCAGCAGAGCCAGTTGTGCAGAAAAAGCGCAGCCTCGGGTCAGAAAAGACAGCGGCAATGAACGAACAAGTCACCGAGTTATTAAAAGCTGGTATTCTGCGTGAAGTCAAATACCAGACCTGGGTGGCAAACCCAGTCATGGTAAAGAAACATAATGGTGGATGGCGGATGTGCGTAGATTTTAAAGATCTAAACAAGGCGTGTCCAAAAGATTGTTATTCTCTTCCTGAGATTGACAAAGAGGTTGACTCACTAGCTTCCTTTTGCTGGAAATGTTTTCTAGATTGTTATAAAGGTTATCATCAAGTCTTGATGAAAAAAGAAGACGAAGATAAAACCGCTTTTCGCACGGAGAAGGGCATTTTTTGTTATACCAAGATGCCTTTTGGTCTCCGCAATGCGGGAGCTACTTATCAAAGATTGATGGATACAGTGTTTGGAGATGACATTGGGAAAACTGTGGAAGTCTACATTGATGATTTGGTCATTATGAGTAATTCAGAAGACACTATGCTAGACAACATCCAAAGAACTTTTGATTCTCTGCGCGAGGTAAATCTAAAGTTAAATCCCAGCAAATGCTCCTTCGGCATGGAGGAGGGCAAATTTTGGGTTTCATCGTCACCAAAGACGGTTTCAAAGTTAATCCCGAATGCAATACAAAAAATGTCTTCTCCTACTACCATCAAAGAGACGCAACGTTTGGATGGAAGGTTAGCTGCGCTAAACCGCTTCCTCACCAATCATGCTGCAAAATCTTATCCATTCATTCGAACCTTGCGCAATTGTACAAAGAGCAAAGAGTTCGCATGGACTCCTGAAGCTGATCAAGCTTTCCAGCAGATGAAAGATTGTTTAGTTTAACTTCCCACACTTACAGCTCCTCGAGAAAAAGAACCCATGGTCTTATATCTTGCTGCATCTGAGGTAGCAGTAGGTGCTGTCTTGGAACGCGAAGGGGTCCAGTCTCCAATCTATTATATCAGCAAGTTGAACGATCCAGAGACAAGGTATTCAATCATGGAAAAATTAGTTTTAGAATTGGTCCATGCTTTGCGCAGGCTGCGAAGATACTTTTCTGGACATGTTATTACAGTTTTAACAAACTTTCACATTGGCCAAGTCCTGGCCAAACCAGACGTTTCTGGACGACTTGCGAAATGGGCAATAGAATTGGGAGGTCATAACATTTGTTATAAACCTAGACCAGCTATCAAAGGCCAAGTTTTGGCAGAATTCATCGCTGAAATTCCTGCTGATAAGCTTGAAGAATGCTAAGCAATCCAAAACCCAGTCCCAGTCATCGACAACAGAGCCTGGACATTGTTTACAGATGGCGCATCAAACAGTGATGGGGCTGGAGCAGGTCTTCGATTAATGAGTCCAGAGGGAGCAGAATTCACATATGCAATTCGGTTGGATTTTAAAAGCACCAACAACGAGGCCGAATATGAAGCTTTCCTAGCAGGCTTACGCCTCGCTATCAAAATGGACGCAACAAATTTAGAAGCCCATGTTGATTCATTATTAGTTGCTGAGCAAGTAGTTGGAACGTACGATGCAAAGGGAGATATCATGGCTCTATACTTGGCGCAAGCCAAGGCTCTTATAGCATAGTTCCAACAATTTAAAATCACACACGTCAAGCGAAGCGAAAACAAACATGCTGACGCTCTAAGTAAACTTGCTGCAACTAGTTTCAAGCATTTGGCAAAAGAAGTTCGCATCGAGGTTTTAAGTAATCCATTTGTCCCTCTCAGGCAAGTGACAATGGTCGAAGTAGGAGATCCATCATGGATGTCTCCAATAATGATGTATCTGTTGCATGGTTCTTTACCAGAAGATAGAGCGCAAGAACGGAAGTTACGATGCAAAGCCCTCAATTATGAAATGATTGACGGTATTCTGTACCGACGCTCTTAGATGGGTCCTTCGCTCCGCTGTGTTGACAAACATGACGCGCAATACCTGATCAGGGAGATTCATGAGGAACTATGTGGCATACATTCTGGGCCGCGCATGGTCGTAGCCAAAATAAAAAGCACAGGGTATTATTGGCCCGGAATGTACGTTGACGCGGTAGAGATCTTGCGCAAGTGCATGTCTTGCCAAAGGCATGCCCCTAAAACGTTGCGCCCAAAGAATCCTTTGTTACCCGTCACAACAGCTTGGCCATTTCAACAATGGGCCAGTGATTTAGTGGGACCATTTCCAGATGCGCCTGGCGCAGTAAAGTTTATCATCGTTGCGGTCATTTACTTCACCAAATGGGTTGAAGCCAAGCCTTTAGCTTCTACTACAGTGATGGTAATTCGCAAATTCATCTGGGAATACATTATTTGTCGTTTTGGTCTGCCCATGCGCATTATTACAGACAACGGTCCAAATTTAATGGCTGAAGAGTTGCAAACATGGATGACCGAAATGGGAATCCAACATGTTTTCGCTTCTGTTGCACACCCACAAGCAAATAGTCAAGTTGAAAGCATAAACAAACAGTTGGTCGATGGTATCAAGGCCCACCTTGGCACGGCACGGCGGGGGTGGGTTGACGAATTGCCTAACATCTTGTGGGCACACCAAACTATGCCTAAGACTAGCACTGGAGAAAACCCTTTTAGCCTTGTATACGGCACGGAAGCTGTGATTCCTGCCGAAATTGGGTTATCATCTCCAAGAATGCTAGCTTTGGAAAAACAAGATAACGAAGACCAACAGCGCATCGACCTAGACTTATCGGAAGAGCGCCGAGAAAATGTAGCGATTCGCGAATCTAAATACAAGTCCCAACTTGAAAAGTATTACAACAAAAGGGTGCGCATCTGTTCCTTTTTACCTGGTGACTTTGTTCTTCGCGATAATGAAGCGTCGAATTCCGAAAAACCGGGGAAGTTAGCCCCGCGATGGGAAGGTCCCTACGTGATAAATGAAGTATTGGGAAAAGGCGCGTACACTCTGAAGCGTATGGATGGATCCAGCGTTCCTCGAACCTGGAACGCCCAGCAACTGCGCCGATGTTATATGTAATCTCAGTCCTCTAAGCAACTTTTGAGCGTTGCGTAACAAGACTGCTTACTTTATTTTGTTATGTAATCTTAGTGGCAGCCATAGCCTTGCGCTTTGTCAGTATGAATAAAATACTTTGCCACTACTTACAGTCTTATATATGTTCATTTACAAATGCATGCAATTCCTTTGGATAAACAAAAACACAAAACTCATGAGCCACAAGTTAATTTAATACTTACGCTCACACATGAGAAAAGAAATTGTTCATTTTTCTATCCTACACAAGTAATTGGTTCCATGTAAACATTGTAAAACTGAAATATATTATATTCACAATACTTGCACAGAAGCGCAATGTTACAAGTTATCATACAGTAAAAATTACAAATTTCCTATTCTATGGACTTGGTTCTCGCCTGCTTCTCTGCTGAAGAAAAGATCTCCTTTAGCTTATCAACAAAGTCTTCTTGCTGCAGCTAGGCATCCACAAGGTCCATAATCAGAATTTGCAATTGATCATATTTTTTCTTGGCAGCAGAATAAATGGCTGCAGTATTTAGCCCATGCGTGGCAGCACGGCTGGTATCCCATTCTGTTTTCAGCGCATGGGCCACGTGCAAAGTACATTCTCTATAGCCCTCGGCATGCCCGTCCTTGCGCGCCGCCATCATTAATTCTGCCACTCTCTCATCCAACTCCGTAGAGTTAAGGATGGCATTTGCGATCTGAACACAAACACAATCAGTATATGATACGACAATCTAACCAGACATGTGTAAAGAAAAGTGAATATTGCCTCCACAATCCCGTACTCCCGCAACCAGGTAAGCTGGTTCATGAAGGATTCGGTCAAGCTTTCTGCAGTAGCGCGAGCGACCTCCATGTCGTTAAGTTTTTGTTCACCTTCAGTCAAACGGCGGATCAACTCGGCTTTCTCTGTTCGGTGCAGGTTGACATCTTTTTTCAAACTGTCAACCTCGGCTTGTAGCCGCTCGTGGTAAAAAAGCATAGCAATTAGATCATCAATTTCTTTATTCTTAAGAAGGAGAGTCATTTTGGTTGATACCTCATTTTGCTCGCTTCTTTCTCTGTGTGAGCGCGCTTCTTCTGCTGCCGCAACTGCATCAGCTTTCTCTTTTTTGAGTTTCTCAATCTCGTTGCACAGAGAAAATTTTCTTTATTTTCAAGCTCGCAAGCCTCCACAAAGCGCTTGCGCTCGTCCGCATATTGCGCAGCAGACGCCTGACACTTGCGTTTCCAAGACAGCGCAGTCCATTCTTCAGTCTTCTTCTCTTCCTCAAACTGGGCCTTTTCCGCCTCAAAATCGACGAGCATTTTCAACGTCTTCTCCTTCTCAAGTTTGGCCTTTGCCTTCTCAAGCACAACCTCATCCCACTCTTTGTTCATGCTACGCCATTCGCGCACAATCCTGTTTATGTTGGAAGAGGCAAGGGTAGACTCTTGCAAATATGACTCGTAGGTAGCCTCGTGGTCTTTTTCTTCCTAGCGCTTCACCTCCGCCGGCGGGAAGATGCCCTTATACCACTCCCTGCAGGAGTGCAAATCAGTGAAAACATCACCCTGCTTAACTTTCCACACGGGCTAATGAATCGCAGAGGCTCGCCTCTCAGAATAGGAGCGATAATAATAGTCCCCAGGCGTCTCTTCTGGGCGAATAGGCGACTCCTTCGAATCCTCAACAAACACAAAGCCTTCGCTTTGTGTTGAAGGTCCGGCTCCCTTGGATATCAACTTTGACGGTTCCCCAACATATGTAGCCGTATCTTTAACCTGCTTGCCAGCAGGATTCTCAGTATCAAAATTTTTGGGCTCTTCTTCTGGAGCCACTTTCTCAACATGTTCCGGGACGATGGGGTCGGCTTCAGGAGCAGGAGTCTCTTGCCCCGCATCTCCCTCAACATTCTCAGGCCTGCGCGGCGATGGTATAGCAGATGAGGTGGCCGGCGCAGCCTTCACCATTTTCTCTGCAAAGCTTATCAACAAATACCAAGTATAAGATTCTACGCAACTTTTATGACAGAAATGCACAACAAACTAAACGTACCAGGTGAGAACTTCTTTGCAAAGGCATCCAGATTGCCCTTCTTACCAATGCGCGGGCGCGCAACTTCAGCGCAGGAGTTTTAGTCTCCGCCTCCTTTCTCTTCTTAGAAGTGCGCTTCAACGCCTCTTCCGGGCTAGAAGGTACTTCCAAAGGATCATCTGGGTTCGCAGCAGGAAGAGATGAGGTGTCAATGGGTTCTGGCTTCGGTTTCTTCAAACCTACAGGCGCAAGACCCTCCAGTGAGTCCGACACCACCACATAATTACACCAAGAGTCAGATACGAAAAGTGTACCTTTCTTGCCCTCAGCTTTCGCAGCAGCTGGTGGCTTGGTTTTTTGCTCGGGGTTGGAAGGGGGAGGCGCAACAGCTGCGGCAGCAGTTGGTTTCTTCTTCTTCCTCGAATCAGGGCCTACGCCCAAGTTTAGCAAATCACCTACATAATCAATCATATTGAGTAAAGGTTGCGCCATTAAGTTATATTGCAATATCAACTTAGGCTTTGTATGGACTTATTTACCAGTCTTCGAACATGGTTGCGCCTCCAGATCCTCCTGCTTGGGCAACTCAAAGTTCCCAAAGATTTGTGAGAACCAAGTGTCCTCATCATCAGCAATAGGCACGGCGGCCATTTTTCCCTTCTCTCTCTTGAAAGAGACCAAGTAGAGAGGCGCAGCTATATAACAAACATTTTTGCATCAGTACATATCTATTGAAAGATATTGCTAGGAAAGATATTGCTAGGAAGTTAAAGGGTTACATACCAGTTCCATCTTTTGTATACACCAGTTTCTCGGCGTTCCTTCTTCCAGAAAATACTCATCCCGGCAGCGATGAGGGCCCTCTCCGGTAAAACAATATTGGGCACATCTTTAATATCTTGATACCATACCTCGTTGGCAGGTATGGGAAGGGTCTCTAACTCGTTCTCATCACTGTCCCGGAATGTCATCTTCATCGGGAACACCGCCGCCTTGATAAAGAAAAACTTCTGCTTCCAGTCATGGTAGGACTTCGGCGGCACCAACAGCAATCGTTTGGCTTGCACACGCTGTTGGAACGAATAGAAACCTAACGAGCAGTGCAGCTGGTAGAAAACTCTAAACTTCTCGACCGACGGCACGATCTGCATCGATCGGCAAACGAACTCAAAATGCCGGATCCTCACCATTCCCATCGGGCTCAACTCAGAAATGTGAATCTTGTAAAAACCAAGAATTTCCAGCAAGAAATGGGTCACCGGCAGCCGGAAGTTCCCTTCGGCAAAATAGTCGAAAAATAATGTAATGTAGCCGGCCGGCGCATCAGCCGTCGTGGCATTCGCCTCCGGAAAAACGCTTTCCAGGACGGAGCGAAAAGGAAGTTGGTGGGAAGATTATCAAAATCTTTCTTCGACCACTTTAGCGGTGGCAAAATTGACGACGACATCTCAGCAGAACTTGCACCGGTGGCCATAACTCGAACTTTGAAGAAAACTTAGAAAACTTTGAAGGTCGCCGGAATTTTTGAACACAAATTTCTCTCAAGTTATATTTGGGCGAGGAAGCAAATGGATCGTTGATCCCTTTATATACTAACCGCAATTAATGCACGATTTGACTGCAGTGACTTTTACGGCCGTCTAGTTTCCCCAAGTAACCGCATGGGCGAGTGGGGAGCAGTAACCGCCCCACGCGCGCAAGTGTCGCTAAAAAGCATTAAATACGGTAAGACATGTACTCTTGACAGCCTGTCAACAGTACCACCACGTCTCAAGAACGTGCGTCGTCACCAACTACACCATCCAGATAAGTGACACGTGTCTAAGCATATTTGAAATTCAAATACTTTTCAAAATTCACTTACGACACGTCATCAAGATGCATAAAGCAACAAAATGTCACACCCCGACCCACAGCGGAATAAGAGTCGGGGCATAATTGGGTTATCACCAAAGCTCATGACATTTACTATTATGTTTCATATTTAATAAAGTCAAAGTTACATTTTCAAATATCCAAACATGTTCATTCAATACAAAGGAAATAAACCAAACATAACAATCCCAACTCTAAAACGTTTTATTCTTCTAGTCTAAGTCCTATGTGTTCCTAGCTGCTGCTGGTTCAACTGTATCATGTGTAAAATGGGAGTTTTTGGGTCAACATAAGTTGGCGAGTGAACCTTATTAGATAAACATTTATTAATAAATTAATTGTTAGTTTATCAATGAAAATTGGTGCATAATCATAGATGAGCAAATGTGAATAATCAAGCAATGGCAAATAGCAGTCACAACTATAACATAAAATAACACATGACAGCATACATGAACATACCAACATCATACTGTAAATAACATAAATGAAACTGTGAGATCAAGGCTCAATCAAACGGAGCCGATCGTATTGCATGTACTGAAAATGAAAATGTCTGTGCGATCAAGGCTCAATCAAACGGAGCCGATCGTATTGCATGTACTGAAAATGAAAATGTCTGTGCGATCAAGGCTCAATCAAACGGAGCCGATCGTATGTGGGCACGCCAGGTTCAACCGCATAATAAAATGGGGAACATGCTCAACGCTCATAATGTAATGGGGAGCGGCGGCCTATGAAATTGCATGTACTGAATAATAAATTGCATCCAATAATAACTACTTAACAGCAACAACTGAATACACATGTTCATGATATGATGTATGCACAATGGTTTAGTTATAATATATATATACAAAGACACATGATACACCCCAAAACGTGATTAAAACGGGGAATTTGTAAGATTCACTCACATTGGGTGCGTTGGATTAGAGATGGTGCGAGGCGCACGAATTAGATGAGCGGACAACGAGAAATACTAACCTAAATAATAACGGAAAATATATCAAACGAGTGGATTTTATTAAGGATTTTAATGAAATTTTTAGATATATTTTTGTGAGTTCAAGGCCATTTTCTATCTTTAAAAATGTTATTTTTAAGTATTTTTAATTGATTTTTAAATTAAATTAAATAAATAAAAATATAAAAAAATGTTTATTTAGCGTTGACCGTTGACCGTTGACCGGTTCGGTCAGCGAATTAATCTGCGCCGAGTGAGGCTCGAACCCGAGACCTCCCGTTCGCGTGCACGCAGCTCTACCAACTGAGCTACGTGTCTAACCCGATATAATCTTGTTTTTATTTATACTTATACACTTATTCAATTCACCCGGAATTCTCTTTAATTTCAAAAACATTTTAATTCAACGGACCGGTGTAAGTGACGGGTTTCGAACGCGCGACGTATGGTTCATGTTGCACACAGTCCACCGCTGGACTGTGTGTCTAACCCGGTTATTATCTCGGTTTTTATCATACTTAACAACTATCTGAGTTAACCCGGTTTAGTTTTTGATCAAAAAGGCATTTTATTACACAAGGTGTGCGTGGAGCAGGGATCGAACTCGGGACGTGTATGGTTTTTGTTTGCACACAGTCCACCGCTGGACTGTGTGTCTAACCCGTTTATAATTCCGATTTTAATTACTCTTATGTCATCACTGAACTCGTCTCCTTCATTACAAACACAGACATCAATCAAACAACTGATACGCGATTAATTTAGTTAATGAACATGATGTCCAGTTTAAATGCATTGAACCGAAAAGTTTGGGGAAAGAAGATACCGAACAGATCGTCTTCTTCAGAGGATCCGGCGAAACTTGTCGGCTCTGTTTTTGGAACCTTCGGCTGTGAGAATCAATTAACAGGTTTAAAGGATTAGATGTGAAATTGAACTAATGAGTATTGATTATCAGCACGTTGGAATGAGCATACCGGTAATCAACGAGTTTCCGACAATTCCAGAAGTTTTCCGGCGAAAACAGAAAGTCCAGCAATGTCGTCTGTGATTGATTATGAGCGATGGGTTAATGTTAGTAAGGTTCTAACAATTGATTGAAACCGTAAAGTAGAAGTATTTTACCGGTTTGAGTTGAATACGGTTTTCCGGCGACTTTTGCAGAAAATTCCGGCGAGCTGTTTTAGGCGTTCTGATGGTCTGAAAATGCGACGAAAATGAAATGGGGGTATTGGTATGATATCTCTGAGTCGCGAGAGTGGTCTGAAGTTTGTGTAATTCTGGACTTGATGATATTTCGGTTTTAAAAAACCGACAATGATGAGTCTTTAAGTTTAATCAATTCCGATTTGCTTAGAAACCGTCGTGCATCGGTTATAAACTGAATGTGTGAAATAAACAACGAATTGACGATTGGTTTGCCGATTACCGTTTCTCAGATGGTGCAACCGGTTTTAACTGGGTTTGTGTATAAATTTCGTTTGTGTTTCTAGAGTGAGCAGAAAACACAATGTGGCGGAGTGGTGTTGTGAGTGTGTGTTAAGTTGTTGAAGTGTGTCTTGGCTGACCCGGGTTTGAGTCCCGGCTGCAGCATAATTTTTTTATTTATTTTATTTTAACTTTTTATCAAATATAATTTTTATAGTTTAGTTTATTTATTAATTATGTATCGTTTTAAATCAAAATAATCATAAATATTTGACGTAACTTTTATAACTTGATATTCGGTTACAAAACGGAGCGGGTTTTGAAAACCCGATTTTTTTACAAATGTTACAGTATCCCCTACTTTTAGGAATTTCGTCCCGAAATTTGAGTAGTTGAAGTAGTAGGAAAAAGATGCGGGTATTTTTCACGCATTGAGTCTTCACGTTCCCAAGTAAACTCGGGTCCCCGTTTCGACTCCCAGCGTACCCTAACGATTGGAATGCGACTTCGTCGAAGACGTTTCTCCCCGTAATCCATGATCTCCACTGGTCTTTCAATAAAATGCATAGATTCATCAATCTGAATATCTTCCAGCGGAATATGGAGATTCTTATCAGCGAGGCACTTCTTCAAGTTCGACACGTGGAATGTGGGATGAATCCTGTTGAGTTCGTCTGGTAGGTCAAGCTTGTATGCTACAGGACCTACTCTTTCGAGTATCTTGAAAGGTCCTACGTAACGAGGTGCTAGCTTCCCCTTTTGACCAAAACGAACTACTCCCTTCCACGGTGATACTTTTAAAAGCACATGATCACCAATGTTAAACTCTAAGGGCTTCCGTCGTTTATCTGCATAACTCTTTTGACGACTTTGAGCCGCTAAAAGATTGTTTCGAATTTGATGAATTTTATCTGTGGTTTCCTGGATCAATTCTGGACCAGTAATTTGTGCTTCCCCAATTTCGTGCCAACATACAGGAGATCGGCACTTACGACCATATAAGGCTTCAAAAGGTGCCATGCCGATGCTCGAATGATAGTTGTTGTTGTACGAAAATTCAACTAATGGTAGGTGGGCGTCCCAATTTCCCTTGAAGTCTATGACACATGCTCTAAGCATATCTTCAAGAATTTGAATGGTGCGCTCAGACTGTCCATCAATTTGAGGATGATAGGCGGTACTGAGATCTAATCGTGTGCCCATAGCGGATTGTACTGCTTGCCACGTTCGTGAGGTGAAATGACCATCACGATCAGAAATAATACTTAACGGTACCCCATGCCGGCTTACGATTTCGTTGATGTAAATACGTGCAAGCTTTTCGTTCTTGAAATCTTCGCGGATAGGAATAAAGTGAGCTGATTTTGTAAGTCGGTCTATAATCACCCATATAGTGTCATACCCACCAGAAGTGCGAGGTAACCCGGTAATGAAATCCATGGTTATATTTTCCCACTTCCATACAGGTATTTCCGGTTGGACTAGAAGTCCTGAGGGTCTTTGGTGTTCAACCTTCACCTTGGAACATGTGAGACACTTGGAAACAAAGACGGCAATATCCTTCTTCATTCCAGGCCACCAATAGGTGTATCGTAGGTCTTGATACATCTTATCGGCTCCTGGGTGTATAGAATATCGCGTTTTGTGAGCTTCATTCATAAGAGTTTCACGAAGATTGTTGTGGTTAGGAATCCAGATACGATTTAGGTAATACAGGATACCGTCTGATTTAGTTTCAAGTTTTAGCTATGCTCCACAGGACATCTCCTTTCGTACATCTTCTTCTAATATTTAAACGTGTTGGGCTTCTCGAATTTGATCTTTAATGTCGGTTATAATTTGCGAACATAGAAGATGAATGGAGTTCGCATAACCCTTTCGACTAAGTGCATCAGCCACCACATTTGCTTTACCAGGGTGGTATCTAATTTCACAGTCGTAATCATTCAGAAGTTCGACCCATCTTCGTTGCCTCATGTTTAACTCTTTTTTATTGAAGATATGTTGACGACTCTTATGGTCAGTGTATATTTCACACTTAGTACCATAGAGATAATGTCTCCATATCTTAAGAGCGAATACAACGGCTCCAAGTTCTAGGTCATGAGTGGTGTAGTTCTTTTCATGCGTCTTGAGTTGTCTCGAGGCATAAGCTATGACTTTTCCTCTTTGCATGAGAACGCAGCCTAATCCTTGCCCTGACGCATCGCAGTAGACTAGAAAATCATCACAACCTTCAGGAAGAGTGAGGATTGGTGCATCACAAAGTTTTTGTTTAAGAGTTTGAAAAGCTTCTTCTTGCTTGGGTCCCCATACGAAAGGTTTCCCTTATGAGTTAAAGCCGTGAGTGGCACAGCAATGCGAGAGAAGTTTGAAATGAACCGACGATAATAGCCAGCTAGTCCAAGAAAATATCTTACTTCAGTTGGTGTACGTGGAGCTTGCCATTCTTGAACTGCTTTGATCTTTGAAGGGTCAACATGTATTCCTTTGTCATTAACTACATGCCCGAGGAATTGCACCTCTTTTAACCAGAATTCACATTTAGAGAACTTGGCGTAAAGCTTTTCCTTTTCTAGAAGTGCAAGAACGAGTCGAAGATGACGCTCATGATCAGCTTTAGATTTTGAATAAATAAGAATATCGTCGATGAAAACTATAACAAATCGATCAAGGTAAGGTTTGCAGACTCTGTTCATTAGGTCCATGAAGACAGCTGGTGCGTTGGTTAATCAAAACGGCATAACCATGAATTCATAGTGGCCATAACGAGTTCGAAAAGCAGTCTTAGGGACGTCTTCTTCATGCACTCTAAGTTGATGATAGCCAGATCAAAGATCGATTTTCGAAAAGCAGCTGGCACCTTGTAGTTGGTCAAGAAGATCATCAATGCGAGGTAAGGGATAGCGATTCTTGATGGTTAACTTGTTGAGCTCTCTGTAGTCGATGCACATACGAAAAGATCCATCTTTCTTCTTTACAAAAAGGACAGGTGCACCCCAAGGCGATGAGCTAGGACGTATGAATCCCTTGTCAGTCAACTCTTGCAATTGACTGGCTAGCTCTTGCATTTCAGAGGGGGCTAACCTATATGGAGACTTTGCAACTGGTGTAGCACCAGGTATAAGATCAATACGGAATTCGACGTCTCTAATTGGAGGAAGTCCTGAAATGTCGTCAGGAAAAACTTGTGGGAAGTCTTTTACTGCAGGAATGTCTTCAAGTTTCTTCTCTGTGGTTCCCTTTTTTATGATATGGGCTAAAACCGCGACATAATTCTTGCGAAGATATTTTTGAGCTTGAAGACAAGACATTAAGCTGAGCCCTTTCGACGAGGTTTCTCCAATGATTCAAAGAGTCTGACCGTTTGAAAGAGGAATACGAATAAATTTCTCACGACATACAACTTCCGCCTGATGTTGACTGAGCCAATCCATACCGATTATGATGTCAAAACTTCCCAGCTTCATAGGAATAAGGTCGACTGAGAAATCGTGGTCGTTTAAGGTGAGTGTACAGTTGCGTAAAATAGAGTCTAATGAAACTGGTTTCCCGTCCGCAACTTCTACCGTTATGGATTCCGCGAGCTTATCCCGATTTTTGTTTAAGATAGGTTCAAATTCTAAAGATACGTAACTTTTATAACTTGATATTCGGTTACAAAACGGAGCGGGTTTTGAAAACCCGATTTTTTTACAAATGTTACACAAAAGCTAGTCCTTACCTAGCCCAGCACATTTTTCTTAAGTCCAGTGCTCCACCTACTTTTTATTTTTACATAGGAGCAACACTTGACTGGGGGGACTTGAAGGGGTATGGTCCCAAAAACCTTGTGCCAATCAAGGAAACCATACCCATTAATAACTTTTAAGAAAACTGCGTGCAGACTTCTTTGCCAAAATAAGATTTATTAGAACTCTGCGCCAAATATCCAAGAGAGGAAAGCGTCATTTAACTACCGTGCGCGGGCTCGCGCAAGGTTCAAAGTTAACCTTGAACACTCTCTTTGGATAAAGGCTTCATTTAACTACCTTGCGCGAGCTCGCGCAAGGTTCAAAGTTAACCTTGAACATTCTTGTTTGATAAATGCTTCATTTAACTACCTTGCGCGGGCTCGCGCAAGGTTCAAAGTTAACCTTGAACATTCTTATTTGATAATGCTCCATGCGTAAACCTTGCGCATATATTTATATCAAAGCAAGCATCCACCAAACGTTGCGCTAAGCAGCAAGGAAAAGAAGGAAGATCAGTTAACTAACTTGCACTTCTTGCGCAAGGAAACAGTAAATCCTGAAACTTTCCCTTAGCAAAATCCTTAACTTGGTGCAGAAGCAAAGGGAATCTTTTCTGTTATAACAGAATGTACACGTGGCGAATAATAGATGGGTAATAGCTGTGAAACCTTCTAGAAGCCATTAACACCCAATCATGCAAGCATATTTTCGGTTATAACCAATTGCCACATGGCAGCATCTGGACGGCTGAGGAAGATCACGGTGATGGCATGCTCACATTTATAAGATGTAGCGATCTCATGTTGACACGTGGCGCCTCCCTAACCGCTGATGAGCTCACGATCCGTGTGCACTAACAGATTGCCAACAAACGTTAACGGAATACAAAAGATTCCGTTACAGATAACAATCTCTCTTTTTGGCGCCAAACACCAGCTATAAATAAGTAACTTGGAGTTCAAGGAAAGGTATTCACTCTCAACTACTCTCTCACTTACAATACTTATTTTCGACTACATGTACTTATTCTCACGCCGGAGGGTGGTCACGGAGAGAACCCCCTTCTTCCCGTGGCGAGCTAACGGTGTTCTGTTTTGTAGGATCAGCCGGAATATTGTTCTATTCATCATCCATCGTGAAACCAAACGGAGGGTTAACCCTTTTATGCATAGCCCATTCCATATATCTACTTTGACTCCGGTCTAGTTGATCCTAGGTTTCTTCACGTGTGTTGGGCAGAAGTTGGGGAAGCTCAACTGTCAGGACTTGAGATTGTCCTGGAGACCACGAACAAGATTGTGCAAATCCGTGATCGTCTCAAAACTGCCCGTGATAGGCAGAAGAGTTATGCAGTCAAGAGGCGAAACCTCTTAAGTTCCAAACAGGGGACAAAGTATTATTGAAGGTATCACCCTGGAAAGGTGTGATGCGTTTCGGAAAGAAGGGCAAGTTAAGCCCGAGATATATTGGACCATTCGAGGTGATCGAATGTGTCGGTTCTGTGGCTTATAAGCTTAGGCTACCCAAGGAGCTAAGTGGAATTCATGATGTGTTCCACATCAGTAACCTTAAGAAATGTCTAGCCGATGAGTCACTAGCAACGTCGCACAAAGATGTGCAAATAGATGAAAACCTGAGGTTTGTTGAGAAACCAATTTCGATTGAGGACCGACAGGTTAAGAAGCTCCGAAGGAAATTTATACCTATAGTAAAGGTTAAGTGGGATGCCTTTAGAGGTCCCGAGTATACATGGGAGGTTGAGTCCACTATGCGACAAAAGTACCCCCATCTTTTTGAATAAAATCTCGAGGTTGAGATTTCTTGTAAGGGGGTGAGGATGTAACACCTCGTAAAATCGTGTCAAATAGTATAGCGACACGTATTGTATTTTTAAAGTCTATTAAAGACCAATAAGGACTAAAGGTGTCAACATGCTCAAAACTTGGCCTCTGAGTGACTGATATGTCAACATGCTTAAACATTGGCCTCTGAGTGACTGATATGTCAACATGCCTAGCCTTTGAGTGAATATGTCAACATTCTTAAACGTTGGCCTCTGAGTGACTGATATGTCAATATGCCGAGCCTCTGAGTGACTGATATGTCAACATGCATATAATGAGCCTCTGAGTGATCCTTTACAAAGTCCTTACTCTCATGCGTGCCCGTTGTTGGACGAGAGAGGTTAATTCTGTAAAAATGTGAAAGTTGGGTAATGGAGGGATTAAAAGTGTCAAAATGTTAATTTATACCTCTTAGTGACCTTTTAACGAACCGAGAGCTCAACAATGTCCGGGCATAACCCCGGGTACGCCAAGTATTGGCTACGGAGGGCTAAAAGTGCTAAAAAGGTGTTTTAGGAGGGTTTAAGAGGGTTTAATAAGTTGAGGGGCTAAAAGTGTCAAAATTTGAAACTGGCCATGGGGCGCTCGCGGGGCGCGAGAGGCCTGTGTCTACAGAAAATTTGCTTGGCCTCCACACAAATTGCCAAAAACCATTTGATTCGAAACCATGGTCTTCCAAACTGCTATGCCACGTTTTAGGACACTTGTATGCTTCCTCTTACACCCCTTAACACCTGGCACCACCTCCTTCAAGCTCTCTAACTATAAATAGGTGCCAAGGTTCACCATTTGTACTTGTACCTTTCTCATTCACAACTCTATCTCCCTCCTCTAGAAGTTCCTAACTGAAAGGAGCATCCAACTAAGTTCTATTGCATTCTAAGAACCTCTTTTAAGTGTTCCTTGCTCTTGCATTTTCGTTTATAGGCTCTTATAGCCAAAAGTCAAGCGTTTTACGGAAAACGCCTTGACTTTTGGTTAAGACCATTATGGTCCAGCCATTGTTCATAATGAACATGGCTAAGTCATCGTAATAAGGTAGGTGTTAGTCCCTATAAAGGGCATCTCCAGAAAATCACGTTTGCTAGACCAATTGACGGTTTAAAGTAATGATATTAAAAAGTCAAACAGGCCATTTTCTGAAAAAAAAATCATAAATTGATCTCATATATGTTATGAAACCTGTTTTGACACTTAAACAAGTTGGTAATAATTATTAGCACATGTAAGAACATGTTCGGCTCGTCAATTTCAGTTCTAGGGTCGGTTTGCAACCGAAAGTCGCGAAGTTCGACTTCTGCTTTGACTTTCGATTCTGACTGATGTAATATTATAAGTAGGATTATATGGAATGTCAAATCAGGTTATAAACTGAGTTTATGAGCAAGTCCTTGTATTATGTCGATAAATGACGATAAAGCCCTTGTGGCTTATAAAATGGCTTTAATCACATATTTTCAAAGTAAATTTTTTACCTACTGATATGTTATATTAATAACATATCTAAGACATGTTAACCTGACCTTAACACCAGTTTTCATTAAACATCACACAAATCGTCATTTTACGACATAAGCGCCATTTCAGCGCATAATATGGTTTTAAACCATATTTATTAACCAAGACTTGTATCTACTGATTTTAAAACTTATTTTAAATATATTTTTATAGAAGGTACATGATACAAACTTAGAATCTCAAATAATTTATAAACTATGTGTAAAATGACCAAAATGCCCCTTCGGTGTATAGTTTGGTCATAAAAGATAAATTACACATATAATTAATATCCTACTGATATTATAGCATAAATGAGTTATTTTTCCAGAATACTTATAGTTATAACATCAAATTATATTCAAGTTCCTATTATAAGGTATGAAATTACCAAAATACCATATGAGGCATAGTTTCATTTTAAAACCTTAACGGGCATATAAGTTGATATCCTACTGATATCACAACTTATATAAAGTATAATGGTATATAGAACTTGTCCATGACTTATTCGGTTACCCGATATCGCTGATATGCGTACGGTTAAGCATATGTAACTAGTTTACGAAAATTAACCAAAACGGGTCTAACCTTGTCATTTAAGTCTCAAAATCCAGAATGTTTATAGTTTATCCACATTACACAAGTCAAGGTACTTGCTGGGATTAAACTACATTCTATCCAATCGTCATTTAATCTAGCGTTATACGTTTTGATCAAGTACGCTAGTCGGTCTAAGTCTATGATTTAAATAAGACCGTTAGTATTTAATTGGTTAACTTATGCCATAATCCAGAATAGAGACTTGCCGGTAAATGCTATCTGCACTTAGTACTTTTGTGTACGACTGAGTTAATAAATCTTGCGTTTAGACGAAGAATAGCTCAGGTAAATACTCTCGACTTATTTCCCCTATACGGACTTGGGTTACGGTAAACTATTAGCGCTTGGTTGGAAATGGGATCAATCGAATGCCGGATTGTGGCTAGTAAATCCGCATATTTTGTTTTAATCAGTTTTGTTTGATACTTAAACATCGGGGTTAACTACCGTGTCCTGGATATCCTCGGCTCATTACATTAGTTAATGGCCATGACCTTAGCGCGGGGTGTAGGCATACACCCAACAGACGCTCAAATGCAATTACCCAAGACGTTGGGGATTACTCCTTCGTGAGTTCGTAAGTGGTGTGTAGTTAATCATGTCTCGGTTTTCGCAATGGGCCTGTATGTATGGACAAACATGTGAATCTGTTAACAAGGTTGCAACGTCAACTTTCCCAAGTTAGAAAAAGATTTTGTGCTGATATGTATTTAAAACATATTTTCAAATGTTTTCAAAATGAGTCAGTTGGGTGTATTTACCAGCAAAAGCTGACGTATTTTCAAAAGACTGAGCTTGCAGGTACAATACGAAATAGGTTGGAAGTGCTCGGTAGTGATTAGAGGATCTTGCAAATCCTAGATCTGTCTAAAGTTTGTTTTACATTCTTTCTTTGTACGATTTGTGATCCGCCTGTGGATCAGCTATTATGAGCTCGTATATTATTTTATTTCGAACATTTGGTTTGAATAGTAATTTAAATCCAAGACTTCCGATGTGCTGTGTTAATTGTCTATGATGTTATCAACTTACGTCACGATATTCCCCACCCGGGCCCACCGGTGTTTGATTGGCTATGGAAAGCCGGGGTGTAACATCTAATTTACCCTTAAGGTTAAAAAACAAATAAAAGTAAGTATCTCACCTTCTTCTTCCCTACTCCACCACCACTTCTTATTCTTCTACTCTAAACCACCACTGAACACCCACCACCACCGTCTCCCCTACACCACCACCGTCTCCCCTACACCACCGTACACCCACCACCACCGTACAAGTTTGATCAGAATCTGCCTCATTGTTTGCTGACTTGCTTTTGTAATTATTGGCTGCTAGATTCTATTATGAAGTTCTATTTGAAGTCTCATATGTTTAATTTCACTTGTAATGGCCACTACATGAATATTGTTCATTAGTTTTTTGTCGTCACTGTTGCTTTTTTACTTCACCTATGGCTGGTTTGTTTATCATATTATTATCCCACAATAAGAAATTTTGCATTTTTGCAGCTTTGGTGGTGTCACACCCCGACCCGCAGCGGAAATAAGAGTCGGGGCATAATTGGGTTATCACCAAAGCACATGACATTTACTATTATGTTTCATAATTAATGAAGTCAAAGTTACATTTTCAAACATCCAAACATGTTCATTCAATACAAGGGAAAATAACCAAACATAACAATCCAAATACTAAATCGTTTTATTCTTCTAATCCAGGTCCTATGTGTTCCTAGCTGCTGCTGGTTCACCTGTATCATGTGTAAAATGGGAGGTTTTGGGTCAACATAAGTTGGCGAGTGAACCTTATTAGATAAACATTTGATAATGCTTTAATGGTTAGTTTATCAATAAAATATTGTGCATAATCATAAAAGAGCAAATGTAAGTAATCAAGCATTGGCAAATAGCAATTACAATTATAACATACAATAACACTTGATAGCATACATGAATATACCAATATCATACGATAACTAACATAAATGAACTGTGCGATCAAGGCTCAATCAAACGGAGCCGATCGTATTGCATGAACTGGAAATGTAAATTGAACTGTGCGCTCAAGGCTCAACCAAACGGAGCCGAACGTATTGCATGAACTGGAAATGTAAATTGAACTGTGCACTCAAGGCTCAATCAAACGGAGCCGAGCGTATTGCATGTATTGAAATGTAAAATGAAATGACCGATCAAGGCTCAATCAAACGGAGCCGATCGTGCGGGCACGCCACAGATCAACCGCATAATAAAATGGCGATCAAACTCAACCTCATGGATGGGGAGCTGCGGCCTCGGCAAATGCATGTACTGAAATAATAATTTGCATCCAATAATAACTACTTAACAGCAACAAACTAATACACATGTCATGATATGATGTATGCACAATAGTTTCGTTATAATATGTAAATAAACAAAGACACATGATACACCCCAAAAACGTGATTAAAACGGGGAATTTGAAAGGTTCACTCACATTGGGTGCGTTGAATTGAAGATGGTGAGATGCGCACGATTTAGATGAGCGGATTGACGAGGAATACTAACCTAAATAATAATGGAAAAATATATTAAATGGATGGATTTTATTAAGGATTTTAATGGGATTTTTAGATATATTTTTGTGAGTTTATGGCTATTTTCTATCTTTAAAAATGTTATTTTTAAGTATTTTTAATTGATTTTTAAATTAAAATAAACAAATAAATATATAAAAAAATATATTATTTTTTTTACTGTTGACCGTTGACCGTTGACCGGTTCGGTCAGCGATAAATTCCTGCGCCGGGCGGGATTCGAACCGGCGACCTTCCGTTCACGTGCACGTAGCTCTATCAACTGAGCTACGTGACTAACCCGCTATAAACTCAGTTTTAATTATATTTATATGCTTATTTGAATTAACCGAAAAATTCCTTTATTTACAAAAACGTTTTAAATCAACTGGACCGGTGCTCGTGACATGATTCGAACGCGCGACGTGAAGTTCATTTTGCACACAGTCCACCGCTGGACTGTGTGTCTAACCCGGTTATATTCTTGATTTATATTATACTTAACAACTACCTGTTTTAACCCGGGTTAGTTCATGATTAAAAAGGAATGTTATTACACAAGCGTGCGCGTAGCAAGGATCGAACTCGGGACGTGTATATGAACTTTGCACACAGTCCACCGCTGGACTGTGTGTCTAAACCGTTTATAGTCCGGATTTTAATTACTCTTATCTCATTATTAAGTTCGTCTTCTACATTACGATCACAGACTTTACTCAAACATCTGGTTCGTGATTAATCTAATTAATAAACATGACGACTAGCTTGAATGTACTAAACCGAACAGTTTGGGAAAGAAGATACCGGACAGGTTGTCTTCCTCAGAGAGTCCGGCGAGAATTTGACGGCTCTGTTTTTGAACCTCCGGCTGAGAGGGTCTATCAACAGAATTAAGGAATTAGATATGAAATTGAACTAGTGTGTATTGATTATTAGTACGTTTGAATGTGCATACCGATAACTAGCGAGTTTCCGGCAATTCCAGAAATTCTCCGGCGAAACACAGAAAATCCAGCAAAGTCGTCTGTGGCTGATTTTGAGTGATGGGTTAATGTTAGTAAAGTTCTAACAATAGATTGAAATCGCAAAGAAGGAGTATCTTACCGGTTTGTGTTGAATACGGTTTTCCGGCGTCTTCTGCAGAGAATTCCGGCGAACTGTTTTAGGTGCTCAAATGATTTGAAAACGCGACGAAAAGGAAATGGAGTGTTGTTGTGATAGTTCTGAATCGTGCAAATGATCGGAACTTGAATTAAATCAGAGTTCGATAAATTTTCGGTTTCAAATACCGAAAATGATGAAACTTTAAGTTCATTCATTACTGACTTAATTAGAAACCGAAATACATCGGTTATAAGTTGGCCAGATGAATTCGAAATGATTTGGCGATCGGTTTGCCGATTTCCGTTATTCAGAAGGCATCAACGGTTGATTTGAGTTTGCGTATAAGATCCAATTGTTTGCCTAGTGTTAACAGAAAACACATTGTGGCGGAGTGGTTTAGTGAAAGAAGGTTAAGTTGCTTTGAAGGCTTGGCTGACCCGGGTTCGAGTCCCTGCAGCTTCACTTATTTTTTTATTTGTTTTATTTTAACTTTTTATCAAATATGATTTTTATAGTTTAGTTCATTTATTAATTATGTAACGTTTTAACTCAAAATAATCATAATTAATTAACAAAACTTTTATAACTTGGTACAAGATTACAAAACGGAGCGGGTTTTGGAGACCCGATTTTTACAAATGTTACAGGTGGTTTCTTGTTAGGTCTTAGGGGTATATAGCCTAGTGATTATACCTGGAAAAATAGGATGGTCAGGTGAATGATTTGATTTTGCATATTTATACCATAAGGCGCGGCAAGCCAGTAATGTTTGTTTCAACATTCCACAAGCCAAACCAGCTAAACACGGTTAAGTCAAGCAAACCAAGATGATAAAATATGAACATGTGATATATATATATATATATATATATATATAGGTAGAGAATCCTATAAAAAGGGCCTAAAGTGTGAGAAATATTATGGAGATGACATGTGTCCTCAATCTAAATTCATTACTAAAACCTAACGACACTAATTGGCAAGGCTTACTTAGAGCGTGATCTAAGGTCGTACGCGAGTTAAAGAACTAACTCCATGATAGTAAGTACACCTATTCACATAAATGCAAATCAGATTGATCAGCTTCGATCTAAAAACAAAACAAAAAAAAGTTTGTCATTGGTGCAGGAGAAAAGCGACAATGCTAAAATTCACATACGTAGGATACAAGAAGCATATTATAGTCATTGTCGGCTGCCTATTGCCATATAAGTTTATTAGGATTCCGAAATGCATCCATCTAGAAGAACATTAATCACAACTAAGCATATATGCTACCGATTCTCTATAGAACCAATCTTACTGAACCAACATACATATAAGGAATCGATTTGCTTCTGAAACATATCCGAGTTATAATGGATAGCTCTTTGGTACCGGTTGGGTTATGTTAAATATAATTAGAAAATACATTATTTCATTAGTATTTTTTATTTAAAAGAAATAATTCAGAAGGTTATATGCATGAACCACTTTCATATATGCTAAGTAGAGTATAAACATTGTTATTCAATCTAGGCGGTTAGAATACTTACTCGCGAACCAGTTTCGGGTAAGCTTCACGGCACAATCCGAAGATCATGACGAGGGTGAAGATGATGAGGAATGTGAAGGTGATGATGATGAGTGTGAAGGTGAAGATGATGAGGAGGGTATTGCTAATGCGGAGGGTAAAGATGACAAAAGACGATATTCCTTTCGTAAAAGCAGTATCAAACATGCATTCACATCATCCTAGAAAAAAATATACTTTAGTATAACCTTTAACATATAAAACTTAAATGATTTAAATTTAAATGACGTATATTACCTCGACACTAAGATAGTAGATATGCCCAGTTTTCTCTAGAGGCACAACACAGAGAAAAGTATGATGATGCAACGAAAACTGCATAAAGTCAGAATTTGCAAATCCACACAATATTATCGTAAGAAAAACTTGTTAATTTGAATTTTGTGACAAATACTAATACGGACATATAATAATTCTAAGACAACGTTATCCACACGAGCACGAGCCTCAACATCATCATCAAAACGAAATCCAAGAATTTTCTCTTATCTCAAGTTTATGGAATAAAGTGTACACCATTGGTATACAAAACTTCTACTCTAATGTTTTCACCAGTAAAAACTTCTTGTTTGTCGAGATCTAGTGAGAATAAATACATCGCTAACAGCTTGCGATCAATATGACGCATGTCGATAACTTCACCGCAAGTATGACAAAATGAGCGGGCCATTCGGAATTGAAGACATCGAAGTTCTGAATATCCTTGTTAACCTTTGACAAATACACATCATATTAGCGTAAAGATGTTGCTTGTGCCAATGGTTCCAAATTGAAAGCAATGCAAACTTGTTTAAGAAATAATAAATTAAAAACCTTTTAACAAAAAAACTGAAATTGCATAATAAAAAAACTTACACTACTGATTCTCGAAACACCTTCCGTTCGAGTTTCATGTAGACTACCACGCCTGATAACCGCTTTTGCAAAAAATCGAGTCCAAATTTAGTTGCAACGAGAGTAGGAAAACAGCTTCATAATCTAACTAGAAGCAAAACGCGTCACACGTTTCGATCCAAGGCAAAATTGGAACAACAGTGACATCGATATCCACAATCTTTGCACCCGGATATAAAACAATATTTGACATTTTAGATCCAGGGCATGTGGTTGGTGATTGCAGGCTAGAGGGGTTGTACGGGAGAATGGTAGAGTATGTTGATGGTGGGTTGGTGGTAATGGCAGGTGGTGGTCGCCGGATGGTGGGTTGTGGTGGTGTTGTAGTGCTTGGCAGGTGGTGGTGGCTGGAGATAGTGGCTGATGGTGGTCATATCTAGTATAGAGAAGTAGAGAAAGGGTTGTAGAGAGAGAATTCTCTCTCTCCTCAAACACGATCAACCCCACACCGTCACAAAACTGCCATACCACCGTCGCCCCGTAACAACCTATCACCACTGCCACCAATCACAACCTAGCACCACCACCACCCCGTCACAACGTATCACCACTACCATTAAATCTGAGCACCACTGTCATTAAATATGAGCACCACCATCGTACCACCATCATCATCACCACCACCACTGTCACTAACCTATCACCACCATCATCAAATTGAACACTACCACCCACACTGTCACAGAACCACCACACCACTGCCACCCTACCACAATCTATCATCACCACCACCCCTTACAAACTATCACCTACTTGTCGCAAACTATCTGTGCACCACCACCGCGCCACCATCATCACAAGCACATTACCAATTATCACCACCGTAATATATTTGCCTCCACCTCAAGATCCGAGCCTCCTCGAGATGCGTGAAACCTACTTTCAAACTCGCCGATTTCTTCATCTTTGTGGCAAATCTGGTCGAAATTTAGCGGCGGACCCAGGAATTTTACCATAGGGTGCGAAATATTTTTTAAAGATTTTAAGCCCTTAGGTATATATAAAAAATTCGGTTCATATCGGGTCGGGTCGAATCGGGTCAGGTCTTGTAAAACAAAAAAACATCAAGCTAAAATTTATATAGTTATCAAAAACACATCAAACGTCATTACAAACATATTTAAAATGTCGCCCTCATCGCTCCATAATTTTCAAATTTACTTTTAAACCCTAGTAATTGTTGATTACTTGTATCTTGTAAGTTTTAACAACCAAAAAATTATCCAAACAACAAAATCACCTTACTAAAGTCTAGAACAAATTTTTCAAACCTTTTTATCATCTCTATAACTCTATTTCTTCTTAAAAAACTACATAAAACAACAATATAACATTAAAAACAAAGTTACCTTGTATTGTTAAGACTCCGGTGGGTTTAGTGGCCGGATATTGACGAATTCCGGCGAGAAATTGGGGGTTCGCTGCTATTGTCGTCGCTGGGTGGTGGGAAGTTGGGGGATCGCAGAGGAGAGAGCGGGAGAAAGACTCAAACAGATAGGAAGGGGCGGTTTGATTTGGGTTATTTTACTATACTTCAGATTTTGTTGAGCTATGTTAAGTGATCTTGGGTTAAATTGTTTAATGAAATTGAGTCGGATACAAACTTATAAATTAGATTATATTTTTATAAAAATCAGTGTTTAATACAATTTTTTTATAAATTAAAAATATGATTTTTTTCTGAAAGGGCGGTTGAAAATTTCCAAGGGGTGCAGTTTTGGATGTTACCGGAAAATTAATACTTAAAATATTTTTTTCAATGGGTGCGGTCGTCCATCCACGGGTATGGGTAGGTTCGCCCTTGCCGGGTTTGGTGTCTCAGTGTCGTTAGCGTGGTAGTGGGCTTCTGAACACAAATTTTGTCAGGGTTACATGGTGGCGGGGTCTGATGTGGTTGTGGTGAAGCCGGTTGTGGAGGTGGATGTAATGGTTGTGTGATTGTTTTTAGGAAGAGAGAGAGGAGGGTATAAGTGTGTATATATATTTTACATATTATATAATTAAAAGAAAAGAAAATATGTAAAAAGGGGGACGAAAAGGGGAAAAAATATGGATTGTTCAAAATATCCTTAAGTTAACTAACATTTTTAGACGAAGTTAGCAGGTTTGACGAAAATAACAAAAAACTGCAAACGTCAAAGAAACATACATATGAGAAAAAATAACTATTTGGACTAAAGTAACATTTTACGTCAAATGACTAAAATAATTATTTACTAATTAATGTTTACACACATGGTATTTGTGTTTTTGCCTCTGAGAAAACTAAAAAAAACATTATACCATTTGATGATCGTTTTTTTTAAACACTATCATTTATTTAAAAAAATATTTACAGATAAATAGACTCTGTTGAATCTTTATAATCTTCTGTTGACTTTATAATCTATAGTATATGAAATGATTATACCATTCGTAGAACCGTGTCTTTATTTGCGAATAAAATAAAATAGCTTTTATACATTGATTCAGTAATTTTAACTTGAAAAGGCCATCTATATGTTTCCATCAGCTTTACCGGAAAAACCGTCGGATATGGTAGTTTTAACCACCCATATATTGAAAATAAAGGTCAAGTCTCCCATATACAAAGAATCAACAATGCGGAGATTTGAATACATCATATGTTACTACACGTTAAAACACACCTATGAAACAACTGAAACATGTGATCAATCGATATAAAACAAGAAAAGAATGATCCCATATACCACCTATATCGATTGTTTCAATCTCCCAGCTGGTCATTTAACCCACCAATTATTAAACCCCACCCCTCCCCTCTTAACTTCACAGCTTGTTTTCACAACCACAACAATGTCTGAAGAGAACCTCGATACAAATGTGGTTGCCTATGCTGCACCACGTAGGCCGAGGTCCATGGAGGACGATGAGAGCGGACACTCGCTGGATTTGAAAGCCATGGAGACCGTGCAAGCGAAGAGCGAAACCGAGAGTGAGGATGATGAGGAGTACTTTGAAGATAAGCCCACAAAGGTTGAGGTCATGGGTTGGTGTTTTTATGAACTGTGTTCGTATTTTACGCACACGGTTTCCTTACAATCGTGTTTCCGCTCATCATAAGTCAGTCTTTCGGTAGCGAGCCACCGCAACCGGCTGGAGGGTTGTACAAGAATGGAAAAGGGTTTCATTGCACGAAAAAGGAAACCGATTTGTAAGTCTTGTATTCTTTAAATTTTACAAATGTTCTAACACTTAACAAAACACACATCATATAGTAATAAGAAAAATACATATTCTTTAAATTTTACAAATGTTCAACGCTTAACAAAATACACATCACCATATGTAAGTAATAAGAAAAACATCATGAATCCGAAATTACAAACTCGATTCAACGAATTCTCGTTTAAAGTGATAAATCAAGAATATTTAACCAGATTGTTCTTCATTGATGACTTTACTCTTTTTAGTTAACTTGATTGTATAACCAGCACGAGGGAGAACCAGCTACACAACCGGTTTGATTAAGTCTATTTAAACTGCCTTAATTTATATTTGTTGGGCCACATCGAGAACTGAGCCGCATTGTGGAACCGAATTCATATATATATATATATATATATATTTTATATATATATATATATATATATATATATATATATATATATATATATATATATATTTTTTTTTTTTTTTTTTTTTTTTACTTTAGTTTTTATTTTTTTCTTCAAAATCTCGTTTACTGATTTGCCGACTATTTCAGACTTCATATTTTCTTTATTTAAGGTTTCATATATATATATATATATATTATCAATGTTATAAATCCACATTAAATAATAAAATAGTTGCATATTTTATTTTTGAAATTAGTTGTGTATATATATATATATATTTTAACTTTTAAATTACTTATGATGGTATCCGGTTTCTGAAACTGATGTCGGCCGTTTAATAACTAATCTGGGCATGAAAACATTGTTTGTACACATTAATAGTCATGACCACCTAAATGGCTAGTAAATTTTGATTTTGCTTCACATGTTTTTTAACGGCACGATATGATATATGATGTTTCACTTTTCGTATCTTATTACTTTAAAAACATGCGTCGTATACATGTACAGGCTATTAACACATGCGGAATACAATACTTTAGAAACATGCGTTGTACAGCATAACATACTGTTGGTGAAGAATGTTACCTACGGAAATCCGTGCATTGGTTTTGCTACTGGATATCTTATTAATTTGTGATAAATTACAAAATTACCAAACGATTACCGACTACTTACGTTGATTAATTTCAGGTTTCAAGCATTAACATACGCGAGGATAAAAGTTGGCAGCATGAAGTTGTCTCCACTGGAATGGACTTCAATATCTTGGTTTTCCAGCCTAATCCTCGCCAGCCGTCTCCATCCACCTCGACCACCGCCCCAACTCCCATCTCATAACCGCAGCCGCCACCGCCATTGGAGCCGTCTTCTGCCTCCCCGCTGGCGCCATCAAAACATTCTGGATCATGCCACCCTATGTCGCCGCCATCGTCTCCTCCAACGCAGTCGGTTCCGCTTTCCACAACCGCCACCTCGGCCTCATGGTTCGTGGCTTTGTCGGCCACAACATCCGAAAACTCCAATTCCCCGACCGACAAGCCGTCTCCAGCTGGCTCTCAATCTACGCCACCGCTGCCGGCTGCCTCGGATCAGCCGCCATTGCATCATTCACTTACTACATGCTCCAAAACTCCGAAGGCTTTATTAGTTTATGGATTGTTTCAATCTTTAGTGGGATTTTATGGTTCGCTGGAATTGGTCACATTATCACCGCCACTCGATCAAACTGGTTCGATTCATCATTTAACAACAGCAGTCAAGGTATTGTCAACCATTTCATTTATGGACGTTAAACACCTTTTTAAATTAATAAAAAAAAAAGGTTAAACGAGTTTTTCCACAAACCCAACAGGTTGACATGAACACCACCCATTTAGCTAAACGAGTTGAACCCGAAATTGACTCGAACCCGTTTATACTAAACCCAAATCTACGAATTTCATGATAGGTTTGTAGCATTGTGTAACCATTTATAAATGTAGAATACAATGAGCATAATAACAAAGGAAAATATTTTCTAACTATGATAATAACATAACAATATATTCTCGTTGTAATATATTTTCTATAACAGTTAGCACTAGTCATTTCATTTCAATCTTCAAGTACCCACACGCAACTGGAAGTCTCGTCGGAGTTTTCCTCTCATCCTTCTCAACAATGAGCATATTCACCAGCGGCGTGCTCTACATCGTCAGCGAACTTTGTGTCCCGCCAAAAGACATACTATTCGTTTGGCTAACATATTTCTTCTTCCCAATATTCGCTCTCCCGTTTTTACATCCGGTTCAAAAAGTCATCCAATCTGACGCCGTTAAAATGCAAATTTTCGGTTTTTTACTGACGACACTAGCATCAGGAATGGGGTATTACTACCGAAACAATAACTGGCACTTTAATCACGTGATGTTTCTTGCGGCTGCACAAAGTGTAGCTTCGGGTGTTCTTCATGCGTTTAGTAGGATATTGTTGATGGATTGTGCGCCATCGGGTAAAGAAGGTGTATTTGCTGCATGGTTCTCGTGGATACGAATGTTTGGTGCATTTGTAGGGTTTGCTATTGGTTCGAGTGGTGTGGGGAATATTAATCGTTCGTTTGGGGCTGCGTTTGCGGCTGCTGTTGTTGGTATTGTTGTTTTGATCTTTAGTAATGTTAGTAGTTATGGTGGAGCTGTGGCTGCCGGTCATGTGCGTAAGCGACGTGAAACGGGGTCGCCAATGCCGGTGAAGGGATCGGATGATCATCGAAGCATGGACGTTTGATTTATGTTTTTTGTTTTTAATTTTTTTGTTGGAAACTGGAAGATGTAAAATCTAATAAAGACTTGACTAATTTTGAATTTAGAAATGAAAGAACATTGAAGTTAGAATTCATATTCGATTTATATCAAATATCTTATATGGATGACTGCCTATGCTATAAAATGCAACGAAATATAATTACACTCGTTTTACACTATAATTTATATACATACTTTGGGTCTGTCTATGTCGTGTCATTACGGCCCAAAGATGTTACTTTTGTATGTTACATGTTTGGCGAGTAAAACATATGTTATTACCTATTAGTAATAATATTATGTTAAGTTGTTTGTTTATTAGTGATATCGTGATTATATAGTGCTTAATACATTTCATAAAACTAATGAGCTGGTGGTAGAGTGGTAAAAGAGAGACCTATGTTTCCAAGAGATCCGGGTTCGATTCTTGCTTCCTCCATTAGTTACGGCGGCACCGGGTGATGATGGGAGACTATGCGAGTAATCGGAGATCGCTAGTTCGATCCATGAACTGAATGGGTTTTACCTCACCGCACCGTCGTGCTTTCAGGCGAGTGTTCACGGGCTTTAACTCTAGGTGAGGGTTTTCCCTGATTCGGAGGCTAGTATATCTTGATTTGGTGAATTTCACCAATAACCCATTTGAATGATTCATTGACCGTAAAAAAATCATATTCATATCCCAAAGCTTTAAAGCCTCTCGCATCTTGTTAGCTAAGGAATATACTATTGAAATCTGAATTCATTCACTATCTCAAAATTTTATCTTATTGCAACGAATGTAGAAATCTGTCAGAATTTTGGATACAACCCAATCACACACTATAACATCTTTGAAATTTTGTAGGTCCTTTTTCTCGCAGTCTTTCCAAAAATCATTTCTTTTAGCACTTTGTGCAACTTCTGCATAGAGAAAAATCTTACATACACAAAATACAAAGTGGGTGCTAACTCGCATTATTACCATTCAAGAAACAAAATGTACAAGTTCTTGAAGCACTTTTGTACAAGTCAATTAAACATGGTTAAATAAATATAGATTTAAATTACAATATGAGCCCATTATTATTAAGTTAAACTGTGCTTATCTTTTATACCTATACTGTTACGACGTGCATATTATTATTTAATTTATACAAAATTGGTGTTTCTTTTATTTTGCATCCTGGTTTGACTTTTGTGGTCAACAGGTGAATTTTTTAATTTGAAATTGATTTTGCTATTAGACTGAAAATCAAAGTCTTGAACTTTATTTGTTAATGCAGTGTGGAAGCTGTATAAGGCCCATTCCAAAGACATATCTGCAGATGCACCAAAGGACACTATATACATTTGACTCCAATGATGATGATTAACTATCAATTTGACCTAAAACAAAAGTTCTTGTAGCACTTTCCCATTCAATTATTTTATGCTTTATTGTAATATTTGGATGCTTTGTAAGAATCCTATAATATTTATATGATAATTATTTTATCTTTAACATGCTTTTTATTGTAAACTTAGAAATAAAGACACATTTCATAATAATAATAATATAATAATAATTAAAAAAAACTGCATCTTGTTGCACAACCAAAACACATAAAAAAACCAAACAATTAAACAAATGGTACTACATTATGTCCTGTGGCTCCTTGCTTTCAATCATCAGATCTACTTTCATTTTCCGGAGGTGAAAACAGTTGTACAACCAACTCTACTACTTCTTCTGCAGTTTCTCCTAGTCGTGATTCAAGATTTTCAATTAGTGGGTCGATTTCCACAGGAGAAGACGGCCTAATGTTGATGATGTTGGTGATCTCAGACTTTGTAAGCTTGTAAGGTTTACATTTGGTCGCAAACTCAGCAATGCTCTCTCTTGTTTGACTGCAAGCAGGTGTGCTCACCAGGTAGTCGTAAACCTTAAACTCTGAAGGTGCTAGTGGAGCAAGAACCCGTGTGGGATCTTCTGCAGCCCCTCTAGAACGTAGAAAGTCAACTACTTCGAAATTTGTTAGTGGGCCCGCATTTTCTTTCAGTATCTTCATCGCTAGAAACCGAGTACCTGAGTTGAATAGATAAAACTAAGTGAGGCGAATTGAAAAAAACCACCAGTTGCAGCAAAAGTTTCTTCAAAAAATAATTGCATAAACTGCTGAAACGGTTTATTATCACTTTAAAAAGGTAAACTTCGTTACATATAATGTAATGAATTACATCCTACACTAACACTCAATTGCATCTTCATTCGTGACACTCATAAGGGCATCCTTCACTACCAAACAAATTACACAAATGTTCAAAAAAGCATCATCAACTCAATTATCTAAATCAACCAAGTTAAGCATTGAAAGAAAGAGTAAAGATTGTTTTCATAGCACCTCCTCATAAAACAACTATAACATAACTAAAGTCAATTAGAACCTAAAAAACTCAATAGTGTTAATCTTGGTTTTAAAAAAGCGTGCCTAGGTGCTGTCACTTCAGGCTACATAGGGCGAGTGTTTTGAATAAAACACAGGTGAGGCGTGATTTTCAGGAAAAAATCGGGCACAAGGCGTAGCCGTGTAGGTGAGGCGGGCGCCTCATGTACATGGCACTTTTTGTGCAACAGACTTTTTAGATTGTGCATGTAGGTAATTTATACATTAAGGGGGTATTTGGCTAAGCTTTTTCACACCTCCTTATAACTTATTGACTTTTATAAAAAAGTTAATAAGGAGAAAAAGCGTTTGTCAAACTCAAAAGTACTTTTTAAAATGACTTTTTGTATAGAGAGGAAAAGTCAGTTTTGAAAAGTTAGAACCCTGTGGCTTTTACTTTTCATAGAACACTGTGGCTTTTTGAACCTCCTTAGTCATTTTACATGAATAAGCTAAGCCAAACACTTTTTAAAAAACAATTTATTGACTTATCGTCTTTTCCCACTACATAAGCTAATCTAAATACTTTTTTCAAACACTTTTTAAAAAACAATTTATTGACTTATCGTCTTTTCCCACTACATAAGCTAATCTAAATACTTTTTTTAAAAACTCATTTTCAAAAAGTCATAAGCCAATAAGTTATTTTAACAAAAAAGTCTTTTTTGAGTTAAATAAGCTTAGCGAAACACCCCCTAAAACATATATAAAGCTTGTTGCTTTTGTGCTTCGCGCCTTGGTTTTAAACCTTGCATTCTCGGTATGCTTTCCTTTTGTTTTTTTTAAACCAAGGCATTTATGCATACAGTTTTCAACATTCAAGTACTACCCTATTCACTTGGTTCTATCAAACTTATAACTTATATGACTATAATAACATGTGATTCTCTCTAAGTTAGGCTATTAGGGCATATGAAATACAGATCAGAAATTAGGGTATAGATATGCAATTCCACAATTTCTTAACTACAAGTAAATTTAGGAATCAATCAGGAATAAAAATTAGGGTTTACAATTGCACTAACATAACAAACGCAAAGAAGTAATTAAAATAAATTATTCAGATAGCATATCAAACAAGAAAAAATAGAAAGTGAAAGTTACGATTGCAGGCGTTGGAGAAGAATCGAAACAAGTCAAACTCCGGTTGAAAGGGTAGAAGAAGAAGAATGAAACATTTGGGCTTTGTGACTTCATATATGTGTTTGGGCCTTTCTATAGGCAAAAGGATTTCATGGACTGGGTAACAACTTAAAAAAGTTGACCCAGAGGATTAAATAATAGGACAATATATATATTATATATATATATATATATATATATTATATATATTATATATATAGGTAGAGGTTCATGTGAGAAAATTTAAAGTGTGAGAAGGATAAGAAAGATTATGGAGGTGACATGTGTCCCTTTTTATTTTGATAGTTTAAGGGTATAAGTGTAATTTAACCAATAAAATCTAATTATGGAATGAATATATGCAACCGATTTTTGGCAGTTATTGTAGGGATTTTCGAATTTGAAATAACACCCTAACTCATAAAAACACCACAGCATGTATATTGAAGGCATACGTCTTATAAAGAACAGAAATATAACTCATAAAAAACACCCTAACTCATAAAAACACAACATGTATATTGAAGGCATACATCTTATAAAAACACAGAAATATAACAAAAATAACACCATAACTCATAAAAACATCACAACGGTTATATTGAAGGCACACATCTTATAAAGAACACCCTAACATTGAATATAATAGAAATAACACCATAATATAACACCAGTCAACACTTTAATCAGAACTAAAACATAAATAACACCCTAAATATATGTAAACAGAAATAACTCTACATAAGTATATCAATATGGTACTCATATTAAAGATAAAAAACACTCGTTATTATGGTGTAATTTAAAAAAAAAAGAGTTACGTATAAAAAGTTATTGATGTTTAAAAAGAGGGGGGAACTTTGCATGTGTATTAATGTTAGTTTCTTAATTTAAAAATATTAAATTTACTTTTATACTCTTAATCTAGAAAATTAGTTAGTTTAATAGTCAACATTATTTACAGAATTACCACTATGATCTCAACCATTAGATTAAATATCTAGTGGTTTAGATTCTTTCTTATCATTCTCACACTTTTAAATTTTCTCACAATAACCTCACCATATATATATATATATATACATTTGGGACTTATAAATTTTATTTTTATATTATATGCCAAATAATGTTGAACTAGTAATTTTACTCCATGGTTGCGACATGAGTCGGTTTGGTTCGTCACGTTAGCAAGAAAAAAAACACTAAAAGTTGAAATACCAAAATTAATAAAAGTAGAGGGACTAAACGTGTATATTAACAAAGTTAAAGTAGAGGGACCAAACGGGTCATATGTTTGGCGTAAACCACCTCATAATAGCGTTCACACGACCCGTGACAATTTTTCGCAAATGACCCCATCAATTGTGTATGAATAGTGTGTCATTAATGTTTAAACCTAACCTTATTCACAAGATTGACCTGATATCATCATTATGTATCGTGATAGAAGTTCATTGCCACACCACAAACAACAATTTCAAGAAGCTAGCAAGGTTTATATTTATTGTCGATGTTCCTTATCAAATACCTTGTGGACGGACCAAATACAGAATTGCATTACACAAATGCTTTAAACACTAAACAAAATCATACTCGTGGACATGATAATTTACCCTTAAACATAAGAGGAAGATGAGGAAGTCTCTGGAAGGATCAATATGTAAAAATGATATTTTTATAAAGTTATTAGACGCCTCAGACATTCTAAATATTACGGAGATAACATTTTCTACAAATGGATTTTGGTGTAAAGTAGCGTAGAGTAACATTTTTCATTCAAAAATAAATAAAAAATAATAATAAAAATATGTGTATGAATGTAGTTTTTTTCGAACCGTTTCTAAACTTATGAAATATTTGAGATACTATTTTTGTAAATAACAATATTATGGCATTTTCAGTGCAAAGCGTATAAGCACTTGTAACTAAGGCATAATAGATAATCACATGAAATGTGAGGAGGAAACACAGTTGTTAATTGATCTATTACGTTTAAAACAATCGATACAAATGTCTAAACCGATTCCTATTTAAACTCTCTCTTATAACAATATCAATAACTCAAAGTAATATAATTCATTAGAAAAGCATTTGAAAATAATTTTGAAGCGAAACTAATAATAACATATATACAACAATTAGAATCAATCCGTTCTCACTCTTGATTAGCGTAAAAACATTTGTAATTAACTTAAACAATAAGCAGTAAATTCAATGTTGTATATTAGATCGATATATTTAAGTGTTAAATTAAATCTTAAATAGAAATATGACATTGAGTAAAGTTATGATTAATTATTTGAAACAGTGGCAAAACCTTTAGAACTAAACATTTTAATTAAATGGAAATATGACATTGAGTAAAGTTACGATTTATTATTTGAAACAGTGGCAAAACCTTCAGAACTAAAACATTTTAAATGTCCAAACAGGCCAACTCATTGGCCCAGATCACGAAAAGAAAACCTTTAGAACTAGAACATTTCATTAGTTTAGATTTATAAAGTCAATGATTAAATTATCAAAGTTAATAATTGTAGCATCATCTTCAGGCTCTTTTAACACCTACAGAAAACACCACCTTCCAAGTTGAACCTTTTTCCAAGTATGACTACCAAATGTATGATCTCATTACAAGCACCATAAGTTTTATAAAACTATGGTCTTAAGCATCAGGGTTCTGACCGGCAACAGGCCAAACCGATAGCCTGATCACAGTTTGAGCATCTGGTTGTTTAAAAGCACCCAATGATGCAGTCAAGTCATTGTCACAAGCAATCAATATTATATCACCATCTTCATCTTCATATTTCAGGCTAAAGCTTCCATGGCTTAGTTGAAACCGTGTTGCCACCAATTTCTCCAACTTTGCCAGTCCATCTGACAGTCTAAATGAAAACTTTACGGTATCCTTTCTGTATGTTACCTTAATCGTATACGTGTTTGCTGCAGCATTCTTGATATGTTTGTCTTTGACGGTTGTCGCACGTCCATCAGGCGGATCTTTATGTGCCGTCGGGTGGAGTACAAGCTGGGAAGGATGCTTACTGTGTTGTGTAAGAGTGGCAGGATCAGGAGTAGTATTTGTTGCATTAGAAGTGCCTAAAACGAGGGTTGTAAGAGCTCTGTCAGATGCATGGACGGCTGCATCTGTTTGATCTGGCTTCGGAAGGGGGTCACTTTCATTGGGAGTCCGGCTATATGGCCACCTTGGTATACCATGACTCCTGCAAATGCGCTTTAAGGTAGACCTGCTGACTGCATACATACAATGTAAAAGGTCAAAGGTGAAACTGAGGATATTAGAAGCAAAGGTTACAAATATTGACATTAATAGAGGTGGCAATATGGACGGGTCAAACTGGCATGGTGGATGATGGTAGTGGTGTGTGCAGTTCGGCCAACCTCAAGATTTTGAGAATAAGAACCTTTACCTCATTTTGCAGTTAACCCCATTAGTGGTTAACCGCAGTGAGGTTCAGTTAGTGGCTAACCTAACAATCAATAATATATGCAATTCAACTCTCCCTCACCTAAAAGAACTAGCATTGTGTTTAAATTAAACTAAAAAAGAGTAAGCAAGAAAATGAAATTTAATTCTGTAATATGTAACTAATATATATTTTTTTATTTTATATAAAGGATGTCTTCCTTATAGTATATTATACATTTATATTCACATATGAGCAGTTCAGTTCAGTGAAACGCGTTATTTTAAAGTACTAAACCTAAAAGGAACCACATAATGGGAAGCAACGAACCGCATTTTTTAAAAGCACCAAATGGTTTTAATAAGGAGCACCAAGAGCTATATAAATCCACAATGGAAGGTCAAAACGGGTATTTTTAGTGCAGGGCAAAACTAGCCGGATGCATATTTTATGAATAAGTATAATATACGTAGAGACCCCCCCAAGTCTTCAATTACATAATTTGTCCATATATTGAAACAACTTTCTAGCCTACCCAAGTATAAACATGTTTCATTTATACCACCAATTCAGGCCAAAAACATATTGGATGACAACTCAGGTCAAGTAGCTTATGTGCTCCTGAAACTGGTCAATTACTAACTTCAAAAGCATATTAGCTCTTGTACATGATCTATTTGGGTAGAATTGTTCATTATTCATCATATTTTTTTTGGAAAATTGGATTTTAATAATCGCAACTTTGACATATTTGCCGGCAACAGTCCCAACAAAGAAAATGTTTGCGACAGTCCCAACCTTTTACCTATTTTCCATCAACGACCCCATACTAACTAAAGTTAAGTTGTTAACCCAGTTATGTGGCAAAAAACAAATTTTTGCTGACATCGACTGCTTATGTGGAAAATAAGTCAAAGTTTTGATGATGTGGACTGCTCATGTGGCAAAGTTTTGATGATGTGGACCGCTTATGTGGCACTCCACGTCAGCAAAAACTAACTAGGTTAATTTTTAGTTAGTATGGGACCGTTGAGGGAAAATAGTTTAAAAGTTGAGATTATCACACAACATTTTCATATTTGGGACTGTTGCCAGAAAATATGTCAAAATTGGGATTATTAAAATCCAATTTCCCTAATTTTTTTGCTAGAATTTGTATTAATGATACCAATGTTGTGTGATCTTCACAAGCAATATCCCCATAATTTATGTGTTAAGTGAGTAGAAAAACTATATTAATAACAATCTAACTTCCTTCAATGATTTAGTTAACTTGACTTTTGCATTTGAATAAACTTTGAATGAGTTTCAACCCATTTTGACCTGTTCCGTTTTTTTTTAATCTTTTAGTGTAATCAGTTAGAAATAAAACATAACCTAAATCGACCCCTAGGGTCAAGCTTACCACCTCTAGCCATCACAAACAATCTATGAACTCACCATGAAGGCTCTCTGCAGCTTCCTCCATCGTTTTCCCATAATATTTGCTAAGTTCCTCTACACTAATTGACCTGTCGGTTCTCTTCCTTTTTCTAATTGGTTCTTTCGAAAAGTCAATGTATTTTCGCCTCCTTTTCCCTGTATTTATATCAACATCTTCAATCCCTACATCCAAAAACGGAACAATAACATTCTCGTTTGTTCCTGCAGCAGCAGAATTTGATGGCTTATCTTCCTCTAAACTAATCGGCTTGTCAGTTTTCTTTTTTCTAATCGGTTGTTTGGAATAATCAATTTCTTTTATCAGCAATCCCCCCGCATTAATATCAACATCTTCTATTCCAAAATTCATATAAGAAACAACATTCTCATTTGTTCCAGCAGCAGCAGAATTTGACGGCTTATCTTCCTCCATATGATCCACATGATTTAATTCAACATCAATATCGCAATCGTATTTTCCATTCTCTGCCAGTAGATGCAAATTTTCCAACTCTGGTGGGACCTCTTCTTTTTCAGTCAACGTTAACGACTCGAGATTCCAAGTAAGAGGTTCTCCCCCGATAACTTGGGGTGACGATATATCACCTAGTTCTATCCTAGAAGCATTTTTAATATGCTGTTTTACGGTTTTCACCAAACTTTGTAGGTCTGCTTCGTTTTCATTCTGTGTTGGTAAAAATAACTCTATAACATATTCACCATCCACTTCAGGACTCTTGAGATAGATAGCTAAACAACTAGTTATTCCATGCATACGCGCATACACAACCAAGGGGTATTCATCTTCACCGAGTTTACTTACATCTCCACAAAAACATAAACCGCGAGACGACAATGATCTTCCAACAATTCCTTGGGATTTGTCCAGGTGTCGCGATCTACAGGTTTCGTGGAATCCCCACATGCTCAAGTCTCGTATGTAGAACGGTAGAGCAGCAGTTGACATGCAGACTTTCCCTATACAGTTTCTACTAAAGCTACTACAACTTCTTTCGAGATTTCCGGAACTGGCAACGACACTACTGTATCCACACAGACCCCACGTCTGAGCTAGAGGTATATTCTGAATATCACATACTGTCTTTAAAGCGCGGAAGATTTCGTCCAATTCAAGTTGCCGTTTTACATATCCAACATGTGCCTGAAATTTGAAAGATAAATTCACATGAAATAAACATGTACACATGCAGTCATACATGTATGTAGATTACTCACGTAAAAGCTAGTATCCTCAAGCACGTTTGGAGACTTCAGATTCTCTACCTGCAAAGTAGAATAATATAAAAATATTAAAAGTGAACATATAATGATATACGCATGCATGCATGTATCATGTATGCAGTGAATGATAATATGAAAATGGTTGCTACCTTCAGTGCTCTCGAGACTTGACGAACCTCAAAAGCATAATCAGTATACTTTGATGATGTTATGAGCTCGAGTACGCCTACGCAGCAACCACTGCGAGGTTCGAATACAGGCAAATTAATATATCCATGCATGTCCAAACTCCACTCTGGCAACTTCTGGCGATAAACACGACCAGGAGGACCTAATTCTTCTCTATGCTCCCCATCCACAACAAACATGCGCTGCTCAGACTCCAGCCTATACTTGTAAAGCACTTCATCAAGCATACCAAGACCAAAAGGTTGGTCCAAAGTCGTTAGCAAGCACCGCTTCATGACAGCAACAGGTGACCAAAACTGAACAAGCACCCGTGGCTCGCGGAAACTCAAAGCCTTAAGTGCGGATGTGATCTTCTCTTTAATTATCAGTGGGTCTATGATATTTTGATCCACCGCCAGATTAGGCGAACCTATTAATATGTGAATCACAGTAAAAAACAAATTTCAGACAAATATAACCCCATTTCGTGATATAAAGACAATAAACGAAGGAACCATTTATCATATTATCATACATTAATAACTTCTAACAAATTACATTCAAACATATTTTTCACTTGGGCCTTTTCACTTGTAGTTTGTATTACAAAACTGCATTGTTGTTTCATGTTTGATGTTTCTATCAAACATGGCTAAACAAGAATCAATTTCCATCTTCTTTGTTTCCAAAATTAAGTCAACTTAAAACTGTAATTCACTTCTTCAACTTTTTTATTATAATCATATGAGTTATTAGAATATATACAATATATTTACTCATTATTGTGCATATTTTTGTCATAGATAGATTAGGGTAATCACTTGTAAATCTCTATATATTCAGTTGTGATTGTGAATAATAAACAAGAGATTGTTGTCTACTTTCATTTTCAACAAATGTCATATAATCTAGTGGTCAATTGATACCAGATCTAGGTCACAACTAACAAACTGCAAACAATATAATGATCGAAAATAATCCGAAGCGACACGACTAAATCAACGATGAGCTGTATGTGTACGGCAATTTGCCCAAACATCGTTGTCACAGAGTTGACTCAAATCACACAGGTCTTCTTCAAACATATATTAAAATAAAAAAATCAGAGTTCACTTGTAGTTTGTATTACAAAACTGCATTAACCTTTCATGTTTCTATCAAACATGGCTAAACATGAATCAGTTTCCATCTTCTTTATTTCACCAAAATTAAGTCAATTTGCAAACCAAATTCACTTATTCAATTTTTTAACAATGGCACAATGTGATATAAATTTGTGGTCAATTTTCACCAGATCCAGGTCACAACTAACAAACTGGAAACAATATAATAATCGAAAATAATCCGAAGCAGCACGACTAAATCAACGATGAGCTGTGTGTGATTTACTAACACATCACAGTTGACTTAAATCACACAAGTCGTCTCTATATACATACAAATAACAATTCAGAGTTCAACTTAGGGTTGGTTATCCAAACAGTCAGATCAAAAAAGAACCTGTCAAGTTCAACAAAACCACAAAAATGAAACTTACTGGTAGGTTCTTCCACCTCTCGACAGCCAAAAACCCTAAGTGATGTTAGATATCTTTGATTATTATTATTATCTGGACTTGCATAATAATTATAATAATAATAATAATCAGTAGTAGCAGCAGAAACAGGCAGAGGTTCATGTAGGCAAGTGTATCTCGATTTCAAAGCATCTAAAACCTTTGATTCACTGCTTGCAACCGGATCTATGGGGTTATTCATGTTCGTTTTCTTCAAGGTTTCACAAGAGGTCCACAAAAGGCTGAGCTTTTACGTTTGAACTAACTTATGAACCGTCATTTATCGTAGGTTGGACCCCCAAATAAATTTACGGATTAACCGGTATTTGACCTAGAACTAGAAGTGCGGTCTTGTTTGTTTAAAAACAAACCTTTAGGGTGGAAGGGGCACATTCGGTGACCCCTTATGGAGTGAAAGTTGGTTGCCATGCATGCCTTGCACGTGGGTCTGTTGCCGTTAGAATAAAATTTGAATTAGTTCTAGAATAATGCTTGATTTAGTCATGCTCGTGGGTTGGACTTCGTCATTTTCGTTTGTTTCTGTTTCAAGTATTTTAGGAGTTTGTTATCTAGTTTCCGTTGCATTGTATTCCTATTTAAGCTTTGGTTTCCTTTCAATAAAAGTATCAGAAAACATTGAGTTTTATACCAACTTTGAGTCTTTCGATCTGGTATCAGAGCGAGGTTCACGATCACTATTGAGAGAGGAAATATGAGGGAAGAAAAACTAACGGTTCCACAGTTTGATGGCCACTCTGTGTCACACCCCGACCCGCAGCGGAAAAGGTGATCGGGGCATGATTGGGTTTTCATCAAAACTCATGACATTTATTATAATGTTTCATATTTATTATTACCATTTAAAAGGAATCATACAATCCAATCGAACAAATACAACATGTTCTATACATCCTTCTAAACTTCATTATTTTTCTTCTAAGGCAATTTCCTATGTTTTCCTTGCTTCATCCTGTTCACCTGTATCATGTGTAAAAATGGTTTTTGGGTCAACAAAAAAGTTGGCGAGTGAATCCTATGAAAAACATTTAAACAAGTTTATTGAATTGATTATTAAATAAAGTGCATAACCACATATGAGTAAATGTAAATGTAAATATATTCACAAAACACTTAATATTAGATATTTCACACACATACAACAATATATTGTTTTGAGGCACGCGTTGTTCAACTCGTCTCCCACGAGGAACTGATGGGCCTAATGAATGAGTTTTGAGGCACGCGTTGTTCTACGAACTGATGGGCCTAATGAATGAGTTTTGAGGCACGCGTTGTTCTACGAACTGATGGGCCTAATGAATGAGTTTTAAGGCACGCGTTGTTCAACTCGTCTCCTACGAGGAACTGATGGGCCTAACAAATAATTTGCATACAACTTGACAATATGTAATACATAACTACAAACAATATTTACATTCTAAGTTTAGATCATAATATGGTATAGCACGAGTTTGAATAAATGAATTAGTTTAAGCGACACATGATATACCCCAAAACGTGAATAAAAAGGGGAGTTTGTAAGAATTCACTCACAGTGGTTGCGTTTCTTGGATTGATGATGAATGCGCACGAATTTGGATTTAACCACGAGAGAAACTAACCTAGATAATAACATAATGGTTCGGTAAATAAGCGGATTTTATTAATCAATTTTAGTAGTATTTTTGGATATATTTTTGTGAGTTTAAGGCTATTTTCTAACTTTAAAAACGTTATTTTTAAGTATTTTTAATTGGTTTTTAAATTAATAAAATAAATAAAAATAATAAAAAAATGTTGACTTTTGACCATTGACCACGATTGTTGACCGTTGACCGTTGACCGGTTCGATTGGGAATATTATTGCACTGAGTGAGACTCGAACCCGCGACCTCCCGTACACGTGCACGCAGCTCTACCAACTGAGCTACGTGTCTAACCCGAAATATTTCTGTTTTTAATTATATTTATACACTATTTAAGTTAATCCGAAAATCATTTATTTTAAAAAGGATTTAATTGTATCGACTCGGTGCTCTCCACAGGTCTCGAACCCGGGACCTGTGGTTTAGTTTGGCACACAGTCCACCGCTGGACTGTGTGTCTAACTTGGTAAATATTCCGGTTTTTATTATACTTAACATCTTACTGCGTGTAGATCCGGTTCATTTAAAAAAAGAACATTTTTATTACAGCGTAAGTGATTGTGTCAAGGATCGAACTCGGGACGTATGTGTGTTTATTTGCACACAGTCCACCGCTGGACTGTGTGTCTAACCCGTTCATAATATTGATTTTAATTAATCTTATAACCTAAGCGACTTCGTCTTCTTCGTTCAAAACACAGACAATGGTTAAACCAACTGTTTAACGAATATTATGAGCAATTGAAAGGTATTGAACAGAAGGGTTTGGGGAAAGAATGTACCTAACAGATTGTCTTTTTCAGAAATCCGGCAAAGATCGTCGGCTCTGTTTTATGAACTCCCTCTGTTCGGATTCAATAATCAGTTTGATTGATTAGATATGAAATTGAATTACTGAGCAACGATTATCAGGATGTTTAGATGATCATACCGATTAACAGGGTGATTCTGGAAATTCCAGAAGTTTTCCGGCGAAAATGGAATATCCGGCAACGTCGTCTGGAATAGATTCTGGGTGAGGGATTGATGTTAGTAATAGTCTACCAATGGGTTAAAACAGAAAATGTCAAGGTATTTACCGTGTAGATGAAAGTCTCGGTTTTCCGGCGACTTGCAGAGATTTTCCGGCGAGTGAAATTGATTCAAGAATCGGTGCGATTTTGAGCGAAAAGTTTACCAGAGGCTAGGGTGTGCATTTATAGGGAAGAATCAAGTTGAATTGGGTCTGTTTCTCGTCTCGATTCATTGGTCAGCAGTTTCTCCGGCGGTTACAACGGATGTCGCGGAACTGGACATCGGTTATAACCGATGGCGTCGTTAATTCTTACGTTAAGTCAAAAGTAACCGACGATAATTGGCGAAATCGTCGGATTTTCCGGTGTCTGCGGATTTGGGCGCGCTGTTGACTGGGTTTGATTTTCCAATTTTATTATATGTATTAATTGTTTCAATATGTTATCAAACAACACAAGTGGCGGAGTGGTTGGATGGATGTGAGTTAAGACTTTGTGATACTCTCGGCTGACCCGAGTTCGAAACCCGGCATCAGTAATTAATTTTTATTTCACTATTTTTAATACATTTTCAAATATAAATTTTATATTCTAATATACTTATTAATTATGTATCGTTTAAAATTAATTTGAGCATTAAATACTCAACGAAATTTTTAACTGGTTGTTCGGTTAATAAACGAAGCGGGTTTGGTTAACCCGGTTTTTTACGGATGTTACAATATCCCCTACTTTTAGAAAATTCGTTCCGAAATTTAAGTAGTGGCATGTTTGACTCAAAAGGATGGTGTTTTAATTTGACAATTACATACTTAGAAGAGGGTAAGAGTTTAAATTTTGTTTGAGGCGGTAACGTTCCTTGTAAGGGTTGAGTACCCTGCTACAGGAATCGCTTTTTGGTGCCTACGATAAAAATATTGATAAACAGAGTTGATTGACTAAGTATGATTTTATGCATAAGAGTTTGGATACGTTTGGAAAGATAAGGTTATATCCTAAAACAAAACTTCTACTACTAAAACCTACATGGAACTTCTCATAACCGCCTGACAATGCCTCTGATCCTTTGGCAAGAATACTTATATATAGGAAGTACCAGCGGCGTATCCACCATATTCTTGTCAAATTTTCATTGGTTTTATCAGTAAGTTATGATTGGTTCTATGATGTGACTCTAGAATATAAACAACACAACAACCAAAGCCTGAGTCCTAATTCTGATAGTATACATGTTTGAATGGTGACAGTACCTCTCTCGTTTGTTATGATGGAGAGGTTATTCTATGTAGAAATGGAACACAATCCAATTTCTTTAAATGATATAAATGCTAAATCAGTGAGTATAAAACAAACTTCAACCAAGACATTACTAAATCCTACATGGAACTTCTCATAACCGCCTGACAATGCCTCTGATCCTTTGACAAGAATACTTATATATAGGAAGTACCAGCGGCGTATCCACCATATTCTTGTCAAATTTTCATTGGTTTTATCAGTAAGTTATGATTAGTCCTATGTGACTCTATAACATAAACAAACACAACAACCAAAGCTTGAGTCTTAATTCTGATAGTATAAATGTTTGAATGATGACAGTACCTCTCTCGTTTGTTATGATGGAGAGGTTAGTCCATGTGGAAGTGAGACACAGCTCAACTTCTTTAAATGATGAGATTGAAATACGTTGAGATGTATGATGATATAAATGCTAAATCAGTGAGTATAACACAAACTTCAACCAAGACATTACTAAATCCTACATGGAACTTCTCATAACCGCCTGACAACGCCTCTGATCCTTTGACAAGAATACTTATATATAGAAAGTACCAGCGGCGTATCCACCATATTCTTGTCAAATTTTCATTGGTTTTATCAGTAAGTTATGATTAGTCCTATGTGACTCTAAAACATAAACAAACACAACAACTAAAGCTTGAGTCTTAATTCTGATAGTATACATGTTTGAATGATGACAGTACCTCTCTCGTTTGTTATGATGGAGAGGTTAGTCTTTGTAGAAGTGAGACACAACCCAACTTCTTTAAATGATGAGACTGAAATATGTCGTGAAGTATGATGATATGAATGTTAAATCAACGAGTATAAAACAAAACTGAAATAGTAATTCGCATTAAGATTTTTGGATAAATTTCCAATTTATAATTGAGATACGTGAGAATTGAGATAACATAAAGGAAAAACATAAAAACTAGATTTTTGGTGAAGAAGACTAGTTGGTTGGTTCGTTTGGGCCGTCATTATCTTCAACAGGATTGGCGTTGATGTTGTAGACTCTTCCTCTTGCTGGTGGCCTAGTGGTTAGGTTTTCTTGATTTGCTTGGTTAACTGGGTTTGCTTGAGCTTGGGCGTTTATGATGTTAACCAACCGAGGGCACGTGTTTCTAAAGTGGGTAGGGTCGCCACAATTAAAACAAGCTCGAACATATGGAAGCATGGGGTATTGGGGTTGTTGATTGTCACACCCCGACCCGCAGCGGAAATAAGAGTCGGGGCATAATTGGGTTATCACCAAAGCACATGACATTTACTATTATGTTTCATAATTAAATGAAGTCAAAGTTACATTTCTCAAACCTTCAAACATGTTCATTCATTACAAAAGGGAAATAACCAAACATAATAATCCAAACACTAAATCGTTTTATTTCTTCTAATCCAGGTCCTACGTGTTCCTAGCTGCTGCTGGTTCACCTGTATCATGTGTAAAATGGGAGGTTTTTGGGTCAACATAAGTTGGCGAGTGAACCTTATAGATAAACATTTAGTAATGATTTTCTGGTTAGTTTATCAATAAAATATTGTGCATAATCATAAAAGAGCATATGTATGAAATCAAGCAATGGCAACATCGGTTACAATTGTAGCATACATTAACAATCGATAACATACATGAACATACCAACATCATATGATAATTAACATAAATGAACTGTGAGATCAAGGCTCAATCAAACGGAGCCGATCGTATTGCATGAACTGAAAATGTAAATAAATCTGTGCACTCAAGGCTCAATCAAACGGAGCCGAGCGTATTGCATGTATTGAAATGTGAATAAATGACCGATCAAGGCTCAAACAAACGGAGCCGATCGTGCGGGCACGCCCTGATCAACCGCATAATAAAATGGGGATCAAACTCAACCTCGAGGGATGGGGAGCTACGGCCTCAGCAATTGCATGTACTGAAATAATAATTTGCAAACAATAATATCTACCTATCAGCAACAACTAACACACATGTCATGATATGATATATGCACAATAACTTAATTATAATAAGTAAATGAACAAGACACATGATACACCTCAAAAATGTGATTAAAACGGGGAATTTGAAGGGTTCACTCACATTGGGTGCGTTGGATTTGAATTGGTGAGATGCGCACGAAAGCGAGTTAACGAGGAATCACTGACCTAAATAATAATGGGAAAAATATATTAAACGGATGGATTTTATTAAAGATTTTTAATGGGATTTTTAGATATATTTGTGTGAGTTTATGGCTATTTTCTATCCTTAAAAATGTTATTTTTGAGTATTTTTAATTGATTTTTAATTTAAATAAAACAAATAATTATTTAAAAAAAATAATATTTTTTTACTGTTTGACCGTTGACCGTTGACCGGTTCGGTCAGCGGTAATTCTTGCGCCGAGCGGGATTCGAACCGGTGACCTTCCGTTCACGCGCACGTAGCTCTACCAACTGAGCTACGTGACTAACCCGTTAGGAATCCAGTTCTTATTATATTTATACACTTATTCGATTTTACCGAAAATTCCTTTATTTTGCAAAACGTTTTAATCTCATTGAACCGGTGTTTGGGACGGGACTCGATCGCGTGACGTGCAATTTGTTTTGCACACAGTCCACCGCTGGACTGTGTGTCTAACCCGGTTATATTCTTGACTTATAATATATTTAACAACTACTCGATCTAACCCGGTTAGTTTTATGAATAAAAAGGAATGTTTATTACGCAGAGTATGTGTGGTAAGGATCGAACTCGGGACTTGTATATAAACTTTGCACACAGTCCACCGCTGGACTGTGTGTCTAACCCGTTAATTATCCGAGTTTTATTTATTCTTATCCCGTTTTTAGATTCGTCTTCTTCGTTATGATTACCGGTTTTTACTCAGACAACTGATTCATGGCTCTACTACTTAAATATCATGCCTACTAGTTTGAATGAACAAACCGAACAGTTTGGGGACAAGAAATACCGGACAGGTCGTCTTCTTCAGGAAGTCCGGCGAGAACAGGCAACTCCGTTTTTGAAACTTCGCTGAGAGGGGCTAATCAACAGAATTAAAGAATTAGATTTGAAATTGAACCAGAGTACATGAATTATTAGCACGATTGAATGTGTTTACCGTCAACTAGCGTGGTTCCGGCAAATTCCAGAATTTCTCCGGCGAAACCAGAAATCCAGCAAAGTCTTCTGTGACTGACTTTGAGTGACGGAATAATGTTAGTAGTGTCCTAACAATAGATTGAAACAGCAAGAGAGGAAATTCTTACTGGTTTATGTTGAACACGGTTTTCCGGCGAGAATTGCAGAAAATTCCGGCGACAGTTTTCTTGTGCTCAAAAGACTTGAAAACGCGACGAAAAGGGATTGGAGTGTATTTGAGACAGTTCTGAATCGTATAAATGATTGGAAACAGAATTATTTGAAGCTTGAATGTCTTTCGGTTTCAAAACCCAAAACTCGAAGTTCATTCAATCTGAACTTTAATTAGAAACCGATATTCATCGGTTATAAGCTAACTAAGCGAAACAAAACTGATTTGGCGATTCGGCTTACCGATTTCCGTTAATCAGATATCATTAATCGTTAATCCGAGTTTGCGTATAAAACTCAATTGTTTTCATAATGCTAACAGAAAACAAGTGATGGCGGAGTGGTTTGGAGACGGGAAGATAAGTCATTGGAGACAGTTGACCCGGGTTCGAGTCCGGTCAGCTCCAATTATTTTTTATTTATTTTATTTTAACTTTTTATCAAATATAATTTTTATAGTTTAGTTTATATATTAATTATGTAACGTTTAAACTCAAAATACTCATAAATACTTAATGAAATTTCGTAACTTGATTTTTGATTACAAAACGGAGCGGGTTTTGGAAAACCCGATTTATACAAATGTTACAGTATCCCCTACTTTTAGGAATTTCGTCCCGAAATTCAAACAGTTGAAGTAGTAGGGAAAAGATGAGGATATTTTTCACGCATTGAGTCTTCATGTTCCCAAGTAAACTCAGGTCCCCGTTTCGACTCCCAGCGTACCCTAACAATAGGAATGCGACTTCGACGTAGACGCTTTTCTCCATAGTCCATAATCTCTACTGGCCTTTCGATAAAATGCATGGATTCATCAATCTGAATATCCTCCAGTGGAATATGAAGATTCTCATCAGCGAGGCACTTCTTCAAGTTCGACACGTGGAATGTGGGATGAATTCTGTCGAGTTCTTCCGGTAGGTCAAGCTTGTAAGCTACAGGACCTATTCTTTCGAGTATCTTGAAAGGTCCTACGTAACGTGGTGCTAGCTTTCCCTTCTAACCAAAACGAACTACTCCCTTCCACGGTGATACTTTTAAAAGCACATGATCACCAACGCTAAACTCCAAGGGCTTCCGACGTTTATCTGCGTAACTCTTTTGACGACTTTGAGCCGCTAGAAGATTGTTTCGAATTTGATGAATCTTATCTGTTGTTTCTTGGATTAATTCCGGACCAGTAATTTGAGCTTCCCCAATTTCGTGCCAACAAACAGGAGATCGACACTTTCGACCATATAAAGCTTCAAAAGGTGCCATGCCGATGCTAGAATGATAACTGTTGTTGTACGAAAATTCGACTAACGGTAGGTGGGCGTCCCAATTTCCCTTGAAGTCTATGACACATGCTCTAAGCATGTCCTCAAGGGTTTGAATGGTTCGCTCAGACTGTCCATCAGTTTGGGGATGATAGGCGGTACTGAGATCTAGTCGAGTGCCCATAGCGGATTGTACTGCCTGCCATGTCCGTGAGGTGAAACGACCATCACGATCGGAAATAATACTTAATGGAACTCCATGACGGCTGACGATTTCGCTGATATAAATACGAGCAAGCTTTTCGTTCTTGAAATCTTCCCGAATAGGAATAAAGTGAGCTGATTTTGTGAGTCGGTCTATAATCACCCATATAGTGTCATACCCACTAGAAGTGCGAGGTAACCCGGTAATAAAATCCATGGTTATATTTTCCCACTTCCAGACAGGTATTTCTGGTTGGATCAGAAGTCCTGAGGGTCTTTGGTGCTCAGCCTTTACCTTAGAACAAGTGAGACACTTGGAAACAAAAACGGCAATATCCTTCTTCATTCCAGGCCACCAATAGGTGTACCGTAGGTCTTGATACATCTTATCGGCTCCTGGGTGTATAGAATATCGCGACTTATGGGCTTCATGCATGAGTGTTTCACGAAGATTGATGTGGTTAGGAATCCATATACGATCTAAGTAATACAAAATACCATCAGATTTAGTCTCCAGCTTTAGCTCGGCTCCACAGGACATCTCCTTTTGTACATCTTCCTCTGTTATTGAAACGTGTTGAGCTTCTCGAATTTGATCCTTAATTTTGGTTATAATTTGCGAACATAGAATATGAATGGAGTTCGCATAACCCTTTCGACTAAGTGCATCAGCCACCACATTTGCTTTACCAGGGTGATATTTGATTTCACAGTCATAATCATTTAGGAGTTCGACCCATCTTCGTTGCCTCATATTTAACTCTTTCTGATTGAAGATGTGTTGAAGACTCTTATGGTCAGTGTATATTTCACACTTCGTGCCATAAAGATAATGTCTCCATATCTTAAGAGCGAATACAACGGCTCCAAGTTCAAGGTCATGAGTGGTGTAGTTCTTTTCGTGAGTCTTGAGTTGCCTTGAGGCATAAGCTATGACTTTTCCTCTTTGCATGAGAACACAACCTAACCCTTGTCCTGACGCGTCGCAATAGACTACAAAATCATCACAACCTTCAGGAAAAGTGAGGATTGGTGCATCACAAAGTTTTTGCTTGAGAGTTTGAAAAGCTTCTTCTTTCTTGGGCCCCCATACAAATGGTTTCCCTTTATGGGTTAAAGCCGTGAGTGGCACCGCAATGCGAGAGAAGTTTGAAATGAATCGACGATAGTAACCAGCAAGTCCAAGAAAAGACCTTACTTCAGTTGGCGTACGTGGAGCTTGCCATTCTTGAACTGCTTTGATCTTTGATGGGTCCACATGTATTCCTTTGTCATTGACTACATGCCCAAGAAATTGCACCTCTTTTAACCAGAATTCACATTTAGAGAACTTGGCATAAAGCTTTTCCTTTTCTAGAAGTGCAAGAACAAGTCACAGATGACGCTCATGATCAGCTTTGGATTTTGAATAGATAAGAATATCGTCAATGAACACAATAACAAATCGATCAAGGTAAGGTTTGCAGACTCTATTCATTAGATCCATGAAAATAGCTGGTGCGTTGGTTAATCCAAACGGCATAACCATGAATTCATAGTGACCATATCGAGTTCGAAAAGCAGTTTTAGGGACGTCTTCTTCATGCACCCTAAGCTGATGATAGCCCGATCGAAGGTCGATTTTCGAAAAGCAACTGGCACCTTGTAGTTGGTCAAGGAGGTCATCTATACGAGGTAAAGGATATCGATTTTTGATAGTTAACTTGTTGAGCTCTCTGTAATCGATGCACATGCGAAAAGATCCATCCTTCTTCTTTACAAAAAGTACAGGTGCACCCCAAGGCGATGAGCTGGGGCGTATAAATCCTTTGTCAGTCAACTCTTGCAATTGACTGGCTAGCTCTTGCATTTCAGAGGGGGCTAACCTATATGGAGATTTTGCCACTGGTGTAGCACCAGGTATAAGATCGATACGAAACTCGACATCTCTGATTGGAGGAAGTCCTGAAATGTCGTCAGGAAAAACTTGTGGAAAATCTTTTACAACAGGAATATCTTCAAGTTTCTTTTCTGCGGTCCCCTTCTTGATGATATGGGCTAAAAACGCGACATAATTCTTGCGAAGGTATTTCTGAGCTTGAAGACAAGACATTAAGTTGAGTCCTTTCGCCGAGGTTTCTCCAATAATTCGAAGAGTCTGACCGTTTGAAAGAGGAATACGAATAAATTTCTCACGACATACAACTTCCGCATTATGCTGACTGAGCCAATCCATTCCGACTATGATGTCGAAACTTCCCAGCTTCATAGGAATAAGATCGACTGAGAAATCGTGGTCGTTTAGGGTGAGCGTACAGTTGCGTAAAATAGAGTCTAACGAAACTGGTTTTCCATCTGCAACTTCCACTGTTATGGATTCCGCGAGCTTATCTCGATTTTTACTTAAGATAGGTTCAAACTCTAATGACACGAAACTTCTATCCGCACCAGTATCAAATAACATAGAGGCATATCTACCATTTATAAGAAACGTACCGTTGACCACATTGCCGTCAGCCCTGGCCTGGTTTGCGTTAATATTGAAAGCCCTTCCTCTAGCAGGTGGAGGAGCTTGGTTTGCTTGGTTCACAGGGTTGGCTTGGGCCTGAGCATGAATAATATTGACTAGTCTTGGACATGTGTTCCTGAAATGACTTGGATCTCCACAGTTGAAACATGCCCGCATAGGTTGGCCATAGGGTAGTTGGGTTGATAGTATGTTTGGGCTAAATGTTGAGTGGGTGGAAATGGTTGTTGTTGTTGGGCTTGACCCATAAATTGTTGGTGGGTTTGGGTTATAGGTTGGTGGCGGTTTGTTCGTTGAGGTGCGCGGCAGTGTTGTACAATGTGTCCAGCGCGACCGCAGCTGGTACAGTATTGGCAAGGATAGTCAGGGGAGTGGTGATACTGACAACGGTTACATTTTGGTATGGTCCTGTGTATGGTCTTTTGTATGGCGCGGGTGGAGGAGTGGCTTGAGTGATGGGTGCAGCAGGAAAGGGGTGTTGGTGTGGGTGACTGCAAAGTTCCTGTTAGTTACGCTTCCTCTTGTTAGCAAATTTAGAGGAAGAAGTGTGGTGGTTTGAGGTTTGTCCCTCAGCAGGGGTTTTCTTCTTTTCCTCCTTGAACTTCCCATTACGAATTCGGTTTTCGGTCAGTTCTGTCGCCAATTCCATGGCAGCTTCTAGTGTTACCGGTGAAACGCTGAGGACCGAATCTTGGATTTTCGAGGGAAGTCCTCGAATGTAATGTTCGATCAGACGGTAGGTTGGAGTGAATAAGTTTGGTACCATCTGGTTCAACTCCAAGAACCGTTTGTTGTAAGTAGTGTGATCACCATCTTTTTGCTTCAGGGCATGAAATTCATCTTCCAATTTCTTAATCTCACTCCTAGGACAGAATCGCCTAGTCATGATTTCCCTTAACTCCTCCCAAGTTAAGGCTATCGCATCTTCCGTTCCCCTCTTTCCCTTCTCGGTATTCCACCAAGTGAGAGCTACCCCAAGTAGTCTCCCGGTGGCATAACGAACTTTGCGATCCTCAGGACAATCGCAGTTTAAGAAAACGTTTTCCATCTCCTCGAACCAACGCTGGAGAGCAGTGACTCCCTCAGTCCCTTCGAATTTTGGGGATCGCAAGACTTAAAATGTTTGTAGGTGCATTTGCTGGTAGGAGGGTCGTTGATGATCTGGTCCTGTTGTTGAGGAGGGTTAGTAGGATTTGCAGCAAGAGCTTGTTGTACTTGTACTACGATGTCAGGTAATATCGTGGCCATTTGGTTGGCGATATGAGTGGCCAATCGTTCCTGAGACTTTTCCGATTTCCTACTCCTTCGATGCGATCTATACGACATCTACAGGATCATAAAATGAGAAGATTGTGAGTTTATGGTATCTTTTAGGTGTCATGTGTCTAAAAAAAAATGAAAATAATATAAATATCAATAATGCAACTACATCCGAAGGATGTCTTGGGTTCGCTCATGTTGGGCCTCAAATGTCCCCCATACCTTCACCTATATAGTCATGTGGGCCCCCATGGCTATTGGTTTGGTAGGATTTCACATTAGTATTGGCAATTTAACACTCGCATCCCCCGAATGCTAACCACAAAATATGTTCATGAGATGTTTGGTCGGAACGTGTCCAGGTGTAGACACAATGACGAAATCAAAGTGGGATTAGCTCTCACGACGTTTGGTATAGCATGCTTTGGCCTAATAGGTATTTCGTACTCTCACCGTTGGTCCCCAGGTAGGCAAACTGGTCCTTTATTTTGGATTTATACGAATGCCAGCCTAGACAGGACGTCCGACTACCGGTACTAGTACCCTTCCAGTTACTACATGCCCGTCATGAGAACTCACTTTGATGAGATTTGAAAACACGAAAATCGTTGTAAAATCAATCATGATGTGGTGTGTGCTTGCATGGATGTGATATATTATGATCATACGATTTCATGATAGGCATTATTTGATAATACATACTTATGAACATGCTTGAAGCAATATCAAATGTAACATTTTAACATAAACATATAAACATCATGAAATTTGGCATATAACACACAAAATTCTTATAAGTTTCTAATCGACTATAGTATAGGTTCTAAGGGTCTAATAACCTATCCTATATCCCTATAGTCATGGCTCTGATACCAATCTGTCACACCCCGACCCGCAGCGGAAATAAGAGTCGGGGCATAATTGGGTTATCACCAAAGCACATGACATTTACTATTATGTTTCATAATTAAATGAAGTCAAAGTTACATTTCTCAAACCTTCAAAATGTTCATTCATTACAAAAGGGAAATAACCAAACATAATAATCCAAACACTAAATCGTTTTATTTCTTCTAATCCAGGTCCTACGTGTTCCTAGCTGCTGCTGGTTCACCTGTATCATGTGTAAAATGGGAGGTTTTTGGGTCAACATAAGTTGGCGAGTGAACCTTATAGATAAACATTTAGTAATGATTTTCTGGTTAGTTTATCAATAAAATATTGTGCATAATCATAAAAGAGCATATGTATGAAATCAAGCAATGGCAACATCGGTTACAATTGTAGCATACATTAACAATCGATAACATACATGAACATACCAACATCATATGATAATTAACATAAATGAACTGTGAGATCAAGGCTCAATCAAACGGAGCCGATCGTATTGCATGAACTGAAAATGTAAATAAATCTGTGCACTCAAGGCTCAATCAAACGGAGCCGAGCGTATTGCATGTATTGAAATGTGAATAAATGACCGATCAAGGCTCAAACAAACGGAGCCGATCGTGCGGGCACGCCCTGATCAACCGCATAATAAAATGGGGATCAAACTCAACCTCGAGGGATGGGGAGCTACGGCCTCAGCAATTGCATGTACTGAAATAATAATTTGCAAACAATAATATCTACCTATCAGCAACAACTAACACACATGTCATGATATGATATATGCACAATAACTTAATTATAATAAGTAAATGAACAAGACACATGATACACCCCAAAAATGTGATTAAAACGGGGAATTTGAAGGGTTCACTCACATTGGGTGCGTTGGATTTGAATTGGTGAGATGCGCATGAAAGCGAGTTAACGAGGAATCACTGACCTAAATAATAATGGGAAAAATATATTAAACGGATGGATTTTATTAAAGATTTTTAATGGGATTTTTAGATATATTTGTGTGAGTTTATGGCTATTTTCTATCCTTAAAAATGTTATTTTTGAGTATTTTTAATTGATTTTTAATTTAAATAAAACAAATAATTATTTAAAAAAAATAATATTTTTTTACTGTTTGACCGTTGACCGTTGACCGGTTCGGTCAGCGGTAATTCTTGCGCCGAGCGGGATTCGAACCGGTGACCTTCCGTTCACGCGCACGTAGCTCTACCAACTGAGCTACGTGACTAACCCGTTAGGAATCCAGTTCTTATTATATTTATACACTTATTCGATTTTACCGAAAATTCCTTTATTTTGCAAAACGTTTTAATCTCATTGAACCGGTGTTTGGGACGGGACTCGATCGCGTGACGTGCAATTTGTTTTGCACACAGTCCACCGCTGGACTGTGTGTCTAACCCGGTTATATTCTTGACTTATAATATATTTAACAACTACTCGATCTAACCCGGTTAGTTTTATGAATAAAAAGGAATGTTTATTACGCAGAGTATGTGTGGTAAGGATCGAACTCGGGACTTGTATATAAACTTTGCACACAGTCCACCGCTGGACTGTGTGTCTAACCCGTTAATTATCCGAGTTTTATTTATTCTTATCCCGTTTTTAGATTCGTCTTCTTCGTTATGATTACCGGTTTTTACTCAGACAACTGATTCATGGCTCTACTACTTAAATATCATGCCTACTAGTTTGAATGAACAAACCGAACAGTTTGGGGACAAGAAATACCGGACAGGTCGTCTTCTTCAGGAAGTCCGGCGAGAACAGGCAACTCCGTTTTTGAAACTTCGCTGAGAGGGGCTAATCAACAGAATTAAAGAATTAGATTTGAAATTGAACCAGAGTACATGAATTATTAGCACGATTGAATGTGTTTACCGTCAACTAGCGTGGTTCCGGCAAATTCCAGAATTTCTCCGGCGAAACCAGAAATCCAGCAAAGTCTTCTGTGACTGACTTTGAGTGACGGAATAATGTTAGTAGTGTCCTAACAATAGATTGAAACAGCAAGAGAGGAAATTCTTACTGGTTTATGTTGAACACGGTTTTCCGGCGAGAATTGCAGAAAATTCCGGCGACAGTTTTCTTGTGCTCAAAAGACTTGAAAACGCGACGAAAAGGGATTGGAGTGTATTTGAGACAGTTCTGAATCGTATAAATGATTGGAAACAGAATTATTTGAAGCTTGAATGTCTTTCGGTTTCAAATCCCAAAACTCGAAGTTCATTCAATCTGAACTTTAATTAGAAACCGATATTCATCGGTTATAAGCTAACTAAGCGAAACAAAACTGATTTGGCGATTCGGCTTACCGATTTCCGTTAATCAGATATCATTAATCGTTAATCCGAGTTTGCGTATAAAACTCAATTGTTTTCATAATGCTAACAGAAAACAAGTGATGGCGGAGTGGTTTGGAGACGGGAAGATAAGTCATTGGAGACAGTTGACCCGGGTTCGAGTCCGGTCAGCTCCAATTATTTTTTATTTATTTTATTTTAACTTTTTATCAAATATAATTTTTATAGTTTAGTTTATATATTAATTATGTAACGTTTAAACTCAAAATACTCATAAATACTTAATGAAATTTCGTAACTTGATTTTTGATTACAAAACGGAGCGGGTTTTGGAAAACCCGATTTATACAAATGTTACAGTATCCCCTACTTTTAGGAATTTCGTCCCGAAATTCAAACAGTTGAAGTAGTAGGGAAAAGATGAGGATATTTTTCACGCATTGAGTCTTCACGTTCCCAAGTAAACTCAGGTCCCCGTTTCGACTCCCAGCGTACCCTAACAATAGGAATGCGACTTCGACGTAGACGCTTTTCTCCATAGTCCATAATCTCTACTGGCCTTTCGATAAAATGCATGGATTCATCAATCTGAATATCCTCCAGTGGAATATGAAGATTCTCATCAGCGAGGCACTTCTTCAAGTTCGACACGTGGAATGTGGGATGAATTCTGTCGAGTTCTTCCGGTAGGTCAAGCTTGTAAGCTACAGGACCTATCTTTCGAGTATCTTGAAAGGTCCTACGTAACGTGGTGCTAGCTTTCCCTTCTGACCAAAACGAACTACTCCCTTCCACGGTGATACTTTTAAAAGCACATGATCACCAACGCTAAACTCCAAGGGCTTCCGACGTTTATCTGCGTAACTCTTTTGACGACTTTGAGCCGCTAGAAGATTGTTTCGAATTTGATGAATCTTATCTGTTGTTTCTTGGATTAATTCCGGACCAGTAATTTGAGCTTCCCCAATTTCGTGCCAACAAACAGGAGATCGACACTTTCGACCATATAAAGCTTCAAAAGGTGCCATGCCGATGCTAGAATGATAACTGTTGTTGTACGAAAATTCGACTAACGGTAGGTGGGCGTCCCAATTTCCCTTGAAGTCTATGACACATGCTCTAAGCATGTCCTCAAGGGTTTGAATGGTTCGCTCAGACTGTCCATCAGTTTGGGGATGATAGGCGGTACTGAGATCTAGTCGAGTGCCCATAGCGGATTGTACTGCCTGCCATGTCCGTGAGGTGAAACGACCATCACGATCGGAAATAATACTTAATGGAACTCCATGACGGCTGACGATTTCGCTGATATAAATACGAGCAAGCTTTTCGTTCTTGAAATCTTCCCGAATAGGAATAAAGTGAGCTGATTTTGTGAGTCGGTCTATAATCACCCATATAGTGTCATACCCACTAGAAGTGCGAGGTAACCCGGTAATAAAATCCATGGTTATATTTTCCCACTTCCAGACAGGTATTTCTGGTTGGATCAGAAGTCCTGAGGGTCTTTGGTGCTCAGCCTTTCCCTTTAGAACAAGTGAGACACTTGGAAACAAAAACGGCAATATCCTTCTTCATTCCAGGCCACCAATAGGTGTACCGTAGGTCTTGATACATCTTATCGGCTCCTGGGTGTATAGAATATCGCGACTTATGGGCTTCATGCATGAGTGTTTCACGAAGATTGATGTGGTTAGGAATCCATATACGATCTAAGTAATACAAAATACCATCAGATTTAGTTTTCCAGCTTTAGCTCGGCTCCACAGGACATCTCCTTTTGTACATCTTCCTCTGTTATTGAAACGTGTTGAGCTTCTCGAATTTGATCCTTAATTTTGGTTATAATTTGCGAACATAGAATATGAATGGAGTTCGCATAACCCTTTCGACTAAGTGCATCAGCCACCACATTTGCTTTACCAGGGTGATATTTGATTTCACAGTCATAATCATTTAGGAGTTCGACCATCTTCGTTGCCTCATATTTAACTCTTTCTGATTGAAGATGTGTTGAAGACTCTTATGGTCAGTGTATATTTCACACTTCGTGCCATAAAGATAATGTCTCCATATCTTAAGAGCGAATACAACGGCTCCAAGTTCAAGGTCATGAGTGGTGTAGTTCTTTTCGTGAGTCTTGAGTTGCCTTGAGGCATAAGCTATGACTTTTCCTCTTTGCATGAGAACACAACCTAACCCTTGTCCTGACGCGTCGCAATAGACTACAAAATCATCACAACCTTCAGGAAAAGTGAGGATTGGTGCATCACAAAGTTTTGCTTGAGAGTTTGAAAAGCTTCTTCTTGCTTGGGCCCCCATACAAATGGTTTCCCTTTATGGGTTAAAGCCGTGAGTGGCACCGCAGTGCGAGAGAAGTTTGAAATGAATCGACGATAGTAACCAGCAAGTCCAAGAAAAGACCTTACTTCAGTTGGCGTACGTGGAGCTTGCCATTCTTGAACTGCTTTGATCTTTGATGGTCCACATGTATTCCTTTGTCATTGACTACATGCCCAAGAAATTGCACCTCTTTTAACCAGAATTCACATTTAGAGAACTTGGCATAAAGCTTTTCCTTTTCTAGAAGTGCAAGAACAAGTCGCAGATGACGCTCATGATCAGCTTTGGATTTTGAATAGATAAGAATATCGTCAATGAACACAATAACAAATCGATCAAGGTAAGGTTTGCAGACTCTATTCATTAGATCCATGAAAACAGCTGGTGCGTTGGTTAATCCAAACGGCATAACCATGAATTCATAGTGACCATATCGAGTTCGAAAAGCAGTTTTAGGGACGTCTTCTTCATGCACCCTAAGCTGATGATAGCCCGATCGAAGGTCGATTTTCGAAAAGCAACTGGCACCTTGTAGTTGGTCAAGGAGGTCATCTATACGAGGTAAAGGATATCGATTTTTGATAGTTAACTTGTTGAGCTCTCTGTAATCGATGCACATGCGAAAAGATCCATCCTTCTTCTTTACAAAAAGTACAGGTGCACCCCAAGGCGATGAGCTGGGGCGTATAAATCCTTTGTCAGTCAACTCTTGCAATTGACTGGCTAGCTCTTGCATTTCAGAGGGGGCTAACCTATATGGAGATTTTGCCACTGGTGTAGCACCAGGTATAAGATCGATACGAAATTCGACATCTCTGATTGGAGGAAGTCCTGAAATGTCGTCAGGAAAAACTTGTGGAAAATCTTTTACAACAGGAATATCTTCAAGTTTCTTTTCTGCGGTCCCTTCTTGATGATATGGGCTAAAAACGCGACATAATTCTTGCGAAGGTATTTCTGAGCTTGAAGGACAAGACATTAAGTTGAGTCCTTTCGCCGAGGTTTCTCCAATAATTCGAAGAGTCTGACCGTTTGAAAGAGGAATACGAATAAATTTCTCACGACATACAACTTCCGCATTATGCTGACTGAGCCAATCCATTCCGACTATGATGTCGAAACTTCCCAGCTTCATAGGAATAAGATCGACTGAGAAATCGTGATCGTTTAGGGTGAGCGTACAGTTGCGTAAAATAGAGTCTAACGAAACTGGTTTTCCATCGCAACTTCCACTGTTATGGATTCCGCGAGCTTATCACGATTTTTACTTAAGATAGGTTCAAACTCTAATGACACGAAACTTCTATCCGCACCAGTATCAAATAACATAGAGGCATATCTACCATTTATAAGAAACTACCGTTGACCACATTGCCGTCAGCTCTGGCCTGGTTTGCGTTAATATTGAAAGCCCTTCCTCTAGCAGGTGGAGGAGCTTGGTTTGCTTGGTTCACAGGGTTGGCTTGGGCCTGAGCATGAATAATATTGACTAGTCTTGGACATGTGTTCCTGAAATGACTTGGATCTCCACAGTTGAAACATGCCCGCATAGGTTGGCCATAGGGTGTTGGGTTGATAGTATGTTTGGGCTAAATGTTGAGTGGGTGGAAATGGTTGTTGTTGTTGGGCTTGACCCATAAATTGTTGGTGGGTTTGGGTTATAGGTTGGTGGCGGTTTGTTCGTTGAGGTGCGCGGCAGTGTTGTACAATGTGTCCAGCGCGACCGCAGCTGGTACAGTATTGGCAAGGATAGTCAGGGGAGTGGTGATACTGACAACGGTTACATTTTGGTAATGGTCCTGTGTATGGTCTTTTGTATGGCGCGGGTGGAGGAGTGGCTTGAGTGATGGGTGCAGCAGGAACTAGGGGTGTTGGTGTGGGTGACTGCAAAGTTCCTGTTGTTACGCTTCCTCTTGTTAGCAAATTTAGAGGAAGAAGTGTGGTGGTTTGAGGTTTGTCCCTCAGCAGGGGTTTTCTTCTTTTCCTCCTTGAACTTCCCATTACGAATTCGGTTTTCGGTCAGTTCTGTCGCCAATTCCATGGCAGTTCTAGTGTTACCGGTGAAACGCTGAGGACCGAATCTTGGATTTTCGAGGGAAGTCCTCGAATGTAATGTTCGATCAGACGGTAGGTTGGAGTGAATAAGTTTGGTACCATCTGGTTCAACTCCAAGAACCGTTTGTTGTAAGTAGTGTGATCACCATCTTTTTGCTTCAGGGCATGAAATTCATCTTCCAATTTCTTAATCTCACTCCTAGGACAGAATCGCCTAGTCATGATTTCCCTTAACTCCTCCCAAGTTAAGGCCATCGCATCTTCCGTTCCCCTCTTTCCCTTCTCGGTATTCCACCAAGTGAGAGCTACCCCAAGTAGTCTCCCGGTGGCATAACGAACTTTGCGATCCTCAGGACAATCGCAGTTTAAGAAAACGTTTTCCATCTCCTCGAACCAACGCTGGAGAGCAGTGACTCCCTCAGTCCCTTCGAATTTTGGGGGATCGCAAGACTTAAAATGTTTGTAGGTGCATTTGCTGGTAGGAGGGTCGTTGATGATCTGGTCCTGTTGTTGAGGAGGGTTAGTAGGATTTGCAGCAAGAGCTTGTTGTACTTGTACTACGATGTCAGGTAATATCGTGGCCATTTGGTTGGCGATATGAGTGGCCAATCGTTCCTGAGACTTTTCCGATTTCCTACTCCTTCGATGCGATCTATACGACATCTACAGGATCATAAAATGAGAGATTGTGAGTTTATGGTATCTTTTAGGTGTCATGTGTCTTAAAAAAAATGAAAATAATATAAATATCAATAATGCAACTACATCCGAAGGATGTCTTGGGTTCGCTCATGTTGGGCCTCAAATGTCCCCCATACCTTCACCTATATAGTCATGTGGGCCCCCATGGCTATTGGTTTGGTAGGATTCACATTAGTATTGGCAATTTAACACTCGCATCCCCGAATGCTAACCATAAAATATGTTCATGAGATGTTGGGTCGGAACGTGTCCAGGTGTAGACACAATGACGACTCAAAGTGGGATTAGCTCTCACGACGTTTGGTATAGCATGCTTTGGCCTAATAGGTATTTCGTACTCTCACGTTGGTCCCCAGGTAGGCAAACTGGTCCTTTATTTTGGATTTATACGAATGCCAGCCTAGACAGGACGTCCGACTACCGGTACTAGTACCCTTCCAGTTACTACATGCCCGTCATGAGAACTCACTTTGATGAGATTTGAAAACACGAAAATCGTTGTAAAATCAATCATGATGTGGTGTGTGCTTGCATGGATGTGATATATTATGATCATACGATTTCATGATAGGCATTATTTGATAATACATACTTATGAACATGCTTGAGCAATATCAAATGTAACATTTTAACATAAACATATAAACATCATGAAATTTGGCATATAACACACAAAATTCTTATAAGTTTCTAATCGACTATAGTATAGGTTCTAAGGGTCTAATAACCTATCCTATATCCCTATAGTCATGGCTCTGATACCAATCTGTCACACCCGACCCGCAGCGGAAATAAGAGTCGGGGCATAATTGGGTTATCACCAAAGCACATGACATTTACTATTATGTTTCATAATTAAATGAAGTCAAAGTTACATTTCTCAAACCTTCAAACATGTTCATTCATTACAAAGGGAAATAACCAAACATAATAATCCAAACACTAAATCGTTTTATTTCTTCTAATCCAGGTCCTACGTGTTCCTAGCTGCTGCTGGTTCACCTGTATCATGTGTAAAATGGGAGGTTTTTGGGTCAACATAAGTTGGCGAGTGAACCTTATAGATAAACATTTAGTAATGATTTTCTGGTTAGTTTATCAATAAAATATTGTGCATAATCATAAAAGAGCATATGTATGAAATCAAGCAATGGCAACATCGGTTACAATTGTAGCATACATTAACAATCGATAACATACATGAACATACCAACATCATATGATAATTAACATAAATGAACTGTGAGATCAAGGCTCAATCAAACGGAGCCGATCGTATTGCATGAACTGAAAATGTAAATAAATCTGTGCACTCAAGGCTCAATCAAACGGAGCCGAGCGTATTGCATGTATTGAAATGTGAATAAATGACCGATCAAGGCTCAAACAAACGGAGCCGATCGTGCGGGCACGCCCTGATCAACCGCATAATAAAATGGGGATCAAACTCAACCTCGAGGGATGGGGAGCTACGGCCTCAGCAATTGCATGTACTGAAATAATAATTTGCAAACAATAATATCTACCTATCAGCAACAACTAACACACATGTCATGATATGATATATGCACAATAACTTAATTATAATAAGTAAATGAACAAGACACATGATACACCCCAAAAATGTGATTAAAACGGGGAATTTGAAGGGTTCACTCACATTGGGTGCGTTGGATTTGAATTGGTGAGATGCGCACGAAAGCGAGTTAACGATGAATCACTGACCTAAATAATAATGGGAAAAATATATTAAACGGATGGATTTTATTAAAGATTTTTAATGGGATTTTTAGATATATTTGTGTGAGTTTATGGCTATTTTCTATCCTTAAAAATGTTATTTTTGAGTATTTTTAATTGATTTTTAATTTAAATAAAACAAATAATTATTTAAAAAAAATAATATTTTTTTACTGTTTGACCGTTGACCGTTGACCGGTTCGGTCAGCGGTAATTCTTGCGCCGAGCGGGATTCGAACCGGTGACCTTCCGTTCACGCGCACGTAGCTCTACCAACTGAGCTACGTGACTAACCCGTTAGGAATCCAGTTCTTATTATATTTATACACTTATTCGATTTTACCGAAAATTCCTTTATTTTGCAAAACGTTTTAATCTCATTGAACCGGTGTTTGGGACGGGACTCGATCGCGTGACGTGCAATTTGTTTTGCACACAGTCCACCGCTGGACTGTGTGTCTAACCCGGTTATATTCTTGACTTATAATATATTTAACAACTACTCGATCTAACCCGGTTAGTTTTATGAATAAAAAGGAATGTTTATTACGCAGAGTATGTGTGGTAAGGATCGAACTCGGGACTTGTATATAAACTTTGCACACAGTCCACCGCTGGACTGTGTGTCTAACCCGTTAATTATCCGAGTTTTATTTATTCTTATCCCGTTTTTAGATTCGCCTTCTTCGTTATGATTACCGGTTTTTACTCAGACAACTGATTCATGGCTCTACTACTTAAATATCATGCCTACTAGTTTGAATGAACAAACCGAACAGTTTGGGGACAAGAAATACCGGACAGGTCGTCTTCTTCAGGAAGTCCGGCGAGAACAGGCAACTCCGTTTTTGAAACTTCGCTGAGAGGGGCTAATCAACAGAATTAAAGAATTAGATTTGAAATTGAACCAGAGTACATGAATTATTAGCACGATTGAATGTGTTTACCGTCAACTAGCGTGGTTCCGGCAAATTCCAGAATTTCTCCGGCGAAACCAGAAATCCAGCAAAGTCTTCTGTGACTGACTTTGAGTGACGGAATAATGTTAGTAGTGTCCTAACAATAGATTGAAACAGCAAGAGAGGAAATTCTTACTGGTTTATGTTGAACACGGTTTTCCGGCGAGAATTGCAGAAAATTCCGGCGACAGTTTTCTTGTGCTCAAAAGACTTGAAAACGCGACGAAAAGGGATTGGAGTGTATTTGAGACAGTTCTGAATCGTATAAATGATTGGAAACAGAATTATTTGAAGCTTGAATGTCTTTCGGTTTCAAAACCCAAAACTCGAAGTTCATTCAATCTGAACTTTAATTAGAAACCGATATTCATCGGTTATAAGCTAACTAAGCGAAACAAAACTGATTTGGCGATTCGGCTTACCGATTTCCGTTAATCAGATATCATTAATCATTAATCCGAGTTTGCGTATAAAACTCAATTGTTTTCATAATGCTAACAGAAAACAAGTGATGGCGGAGTGGTTTGGAGACGGGAAGATAAGTCATTGGAGACAGTTGACCCGGGTTCGAGTCCGGTCAGCTCCAATTATTTTTTATTTATTTTATTTTAACTTTTTATCAAATATAATTTTTATAGTTTAGTTTATATATTAATTATGTAACGTTTAAACTCAAAATACTCATAAATACTTAATGAAATTTCGTAACTTGATTTTTGATTACAAAACGGAGCGGGTTTTGGAAAACCCGATTTATACAAATGTTACATTGATATGTTTGGATCATGTTTTGAGTAGGGGGTGAGGTTTGGTTTTGAGGGGTGCGGCAAACCTTGCTCAAATGACCATAGCGTCCACTATTCGCACATAGTCGACAAGGTAAGGTAGATGGATGGTGATAAAAACAGGTGTTACATTGAGGGTGAGGTCCAAGGTAATGTTTCTTATTTGGGTAAGTCGAGTTGGGTGCTACTTGAGTGATTGGGATAGCTTGGAGGGGTACGGCTTGTGAGGCTGGTTGATTGCGTTGGGTGACAGCGAAAAGTTGCCCATCTCGTTTTCTCTTAGAAATGGGTTGAGAAGGGGATTCGGTTTGGGTGGAGTTTGAGGTTTCAGTTGATGCTTTATCCTTCTTCTTCTCCTCCTTGAAGTCCTTATTTCTTATGCGGTTCTCGGTGAGTTCTGTAGCTAACTCCATAGCTGCTTCCAAAGTTACAGGTGTGGTACTTATTACAGAGTCTTGAATTTTTGAAGGAAGACCTCGAATGTAGTGTTCGATCAAACGGTAAAGAGGAGTGAACAAGTTGGGAACCATTTGATTTAACTCGAGGAATCTTTTGTTGTATGTGGTGTGGTCGCCTTCCTTTTGTTTCAAAGAATAGAACTCATCCTCCAATTTCTTGATTTCGCTTCTTGGGCAAAACCGTCTTGTCATGATTTCCTTCAACTCTTCCCAAGTCAAAGTCATAGCATCTTCAACACCTCGTTTGGCCTTCTCTGTATTCCACCATGTAAGTGCTATTCCAAGTAAACGACCAGTAGCATATCGCACTTTGCGATCATCGGGGAAATCGCAATTTAGAAAAGTGTTTTCCATTTCCTCAAACCAATGGAGGAGAGCGGTGACACCTTCAATCCCTTCGTATTTTGGAGGGTCGCAGGATTTGAAATGCTTGAAGGTGCATTTAGTGGTATTTGGGGAGGGTTGATAACATTTTGATCTTCTTGGTTGACGGGATTAGCGGTAAGGGCTTGCTGAACTTGAACTACAATGTTGGGTATTACTGCAGCCATTTGTTGGGCGATTTGGGCAGCCATGCGCTCGCGGGCTTTTCCTGATCTCATCTTCCTACGAGCGAGACTAGAAGACATCTACAAGGAATACATATTAAGAGTATGAGTTGGATGTTTTAGGGATCATGTGTCGTATTTAGAAATGAACATTCATAAAATAAATATAGAATAATAAATCTACTACATCCATAGGATGTCTTGGGCTTTGTTCGTAATTGGGCCTTGCATGCCGCCATACTTCACCTTCGTAATCATGTGGGCCCCCATGATTACCGGATTTTTCATATGGTTCGCATGTGTTAGCCTGGTTACGTACACTAAAACCCGAGAAAAATCGAGAAATATGTATGTAACGTATGATGTTCGGAATGTATCCAGGTGTGGACACGGTGACGCCTCAAAGTGGGGTTAGTTCGAACGACGTTTGGTGTGGCATGCTTTGGCCTAATAGGTCCTTTGTACTCTCATCGTTGGTCCCCAGGTAGGCAAACTGGTCCGTTATATTGGATTTATACTAATGCCAACCTAGACAGGACGTTCCGACTACCGGTACTTGTACCCTTACAGTTACTACATGCCTATAGTCAACTATAGTATAGGCTCTAAGGGTCTAATAACCTATCCTATATCCCTATAGTCAAAAGCTCTGATACCAATCTGTCACACCTCGACCCGCAGCGGAAAAGGTGATCGGGGCATGATTGGGTTTTCATCAAAGCTCATGACATTTATTATAATGTTTCATATTTATTATTACCATTTAAAAGGAATCATACAATCAAATCGAACAAATACAACATGTTCTATACATCCTTCTAAACTTCATTATTTTTCTTCTAAGGCAATTTCCTATGTTTTCCTTGCTTCATCCTGTTCACCTGTATCATGTGTAAAAATGGTTTTTGGGTCAACAAAAAAGTTGGCGAGTGAATCCTATGAAAAACATTTAAACAAGTTTATTGAATTGATTATTAAATAAAGTGCATAACCACATATGAGTAAATGTAAATGTAAATATATTCACAAAACACTTAATATTAGATATTTCACACACATACAACAATATATTGTTTTGAGGCACGCGTTGTTCAACTCGTCTCCCACGAGGAACTGATGGGCCTAATGAATGAGTTTTGAGGCACGCGTTGTTCTACGAACTGATGGGCCTAATGAATGAGTTTTAAGGCACGCGTTGTTCAACTCGTCTCCCACAAGGAACTGATGGGCTTAACAAATAATTTGCATACAACTTGACAATATGTAATACATAACTACAAACAATATTTACATTCTAAGTTTAGATCATAATATGGTATAGCACGAGTTTGAATAAATGAATTAGTTTAAGCGACACATGATATACCCCAAAACGTGAATAAAAAGGGGAGTTTGTAAGAATTCACTCACAGTGGTTGCGTTTCTTAGATTGATGATGAATGCGCACGAATTTGGATTTAACCACGAGAGAAACTAACCTAGATAATAACATAATGGTTCGGTAAATAAGCGGATTTTATTAATCAATTTTAGTAGTATTTTTGGATATATTTTTGTGAGTTTAAGGCTATTTTCTAACTTTAAAAACGTTATTTTTAAGTATTTTTAATTGGTTTTTAAATTAATAAAATAAATAAAAATAATAAAAAAATGTTGACTTTTGACCGTTGACCACGACTGTTGACCGTTGACCGGTTCGATTGGGAATATTATTGCACTGAGTGAGACTCGAACCCGTGACCTCCCGTACACGTGCACGCAGCTCTACCAACTGAGCTACGTGTCTAACCCGAAATATTTCTGTTTTTAATTATATTTATACACTATTTAAGTTAATCCGAAAATCATTTATTTTAAAAAGGATTTAATTGTATCGACTCGGTGCTCTCCACAGGTCTCGAACCCGGGACCTGTGGTTTAGTTTGGCACAGAGTCCACCGCTGGACTGTGTGTCTAACTTGGTAAATATTCCGGTTTTTATTATACTTAACATCTTACTGCGTCTGGATCCGGTTCAGTTAAAAAAAAGAACATTTTTATTACAGCGTAAGTGATTGTGTCAAGGATCGAACTCGGGACGTATGTGTGTTTATTTGCACACAGTCCACCGCTGGACTGTGTGTCTAACCCGTTCATAATATTGATTTTAATTAATCTTATAACCTAAGCGACTTCGTCTTCTTCGTTCAAAACACAGACAATGGTTAAACCAACTGTTTCTTGATTAATTCGGTTAACGAATATTATGAGCAATTGAAAGGTATTGAACAGAAGGGTTTGGGGAAAGAATGTACCGAACAGATTGTCTTCTTCAGAAATCTGGCAAAGATCGTCGGCTCTGTTTTGTGAACTCCCTCTGTTCGGATTCAATAATCAGTTTGATTGATTAGATATGAAATTAAATTACTGAGCAACGATTATCAGGATGTTTAGATGATCATACCGATTAACAGGGTGATTCTGGAAATTCTAGAAGTTTTCCGGCGAAAATGGAATATCCGGCAACGTCGTCTGGAATAGATTCTGGTGAGGGATTGATGTTAGTAATAGTCTACCAATGGGTTAAAACAGAAAATGTCGAGGTATTTACCGTGTAGATGAAAGTCTCGGTTTTCCGGCGACTTGCAGAGATTTTCCGGCGAGTGAAATTGATTCAAGAATCGGTGCGATTTTGAGCGAAAAGTTTACCAGAGGCTAGGGTGTGCATTTAAGGGAAGAATCAAGTTGAATTGGGTCTGTTTCTCGTCTCAATTCATTGGTCAGCCGTTCTCCGGCGGTTACGACGGATGTCGCGGAACTGGACATCGGTTATAACCGATGGCGTCGTTAATTCTTACGTTAAGTCAAAAGTAACCGACGATAATTGGCGAAATAGTCGGATTTTCCGGCGTCTGCGGATTTGGGCGCGCTGTTGACTGGGTTTGATTTTCCAGTTTTATTATATGTATTAATTGTTTCAATATGTTATCAAACAACACAAGTGGCGGAGTGGTTGGATGGATGTGAGTTAAGACTTTGTGATACTCTCGGCTGACCCGAGTTCGAAACCCGGCATCAGTAATTAATTTTTATTTCACTATTTTTAATACATTTTCAAATATAAATTTTATATTCTAATATACTTATTAATTATGTATCGTTTAAAATTAATTTGAGCATTAAATACGCAACGAAATTTTTAACTGGTTGTTCGGTTAATAAACGAAGCGGGTTTGGTTAACCCGGTTTTTTACGGATGTTACACTATGAGCATTGGCGAGAGATGATGGAGAACTTTTTGAGAGCAAAGAAACTCTGGAATCTGGTCGATCTCGGTATAGAGGAGCCGGCGGCCGGGATAGCGGTAAGTGATAGTCAGAGGAAGAAGTTAAAAGAGTTGCGCCATAAAGATCTTGAAGTCAAACATTACCTCTTCTAAGCAATTTATAGGGTAACACTTGAGCAGATTCTTGATCGAAGCACGTCAAAGGCTATTTGGAATGTATGAAGCAGCGGTACGAAAGGAATGAGAGGGTTAAGAAATCAATGCTTCAAAAGCTTTGTAGAGATTTCGAAATCCTTGAAAAGAAGGTTAGTGAAACCTCACCGAGTACTTTAATCGAGTCCTCTCTATTGCAAACCAAATGAGGACCAATGGAGAACACATGCCCGACGTAAAAATCGTTGAGAAGATCCTTAGAACCCTCCACGAGAAATAAATGTTTGTGGTGGTATCCATAGAAGAATCCAAAGATGTTGAGAAGATGACCATTGACGAGTTGCAGAGTACACTTCTTGTTCACGAGCAAAAGTTCAAGAAGACAGACAAGGAGGATGAGCAGGTGTTGAAAGTGAATCATGATGAGTTCTCTAGTTCCTGAGGACGTGGTCGGGGACGGTCGAATCTCAGAGGTAGAGGACGTGGTAGAGGAAGACAATCTCTAAACAGAGAAACCGTGGAGTGTTACAAATGCCATAAACTGGGTCACTTCCAATATGAGTGCCCATTATGGAAGGAGAGTAACTATGTAGAGTTCGATGAGAGTGAAGAGATGATGCTCATGGCTATGTTCGAAGAGGAAGAAGTGTTGATGACACAAGTGGAAGGCAAACAACGAAACTCATTGTGGTTTCTTGACTCGGGAAGCTCAAACCACATGTGTGGAATGAAGGAGAAATTTACTAGCTTGAACCTGAACTTTTCTCACTCCGTTAAACTTGGAAATAATACCAGGCTAAATGTGAGTGGAAAAGGTAATGTCAAGTTGGTATTTAATGATACGGTGTTTGTTATACAGGATGTGTATTATGTTCCAGAGCTCAAAAACAATTTGTTAAGTGTCGGGCAATTGCAAGAAAAAGGCATGTCCTTTCTTATTCAGTCGAATATGTGCAAGATATTTCATCCTGTTCGTGGCTTAATTATTCAAAGTAACATGAGCAACAATCGCATGTTTACTTTAGAGGAGCAGTCTAAATAGAAGAAACAAGTGAAGAAGACTGTCTATACTCCAACATTGATGACATTCCAAGGTTATGGCATGAAAGATATGGGTATTTGAGCAAAAGTGGAATGGAAAAGCTGCAACAAAAAGTGATGGTGGAGGGTCTACCTATGTTTAAAGTTGATGAAGACATTTGCACAGATTGTTGCATTGGAAAGCAACATAGAAAAGCCATTTCAAAGAAAAGCAACTGGAGAGCAAAAGAAAAATTGGAGTTGGTGCATTCTGACATATGTGGGCCAGTATCCCCTCATTCAAGTAGTGGCAAAAGGTATTTTTTAAGTTTCATAGATATTTTAGCAGAAAAGGATGGGTCTATTTAATTGCTGAAAAATCAGAGGCATTTGAATGTTTTAAAATGTTCAAGAAAAGAGTTGAGGTTGAAACGGGGTGCTTGATAAAAGCTCTCCGTACTGATCAAGGAGGATAATTTCTCTCTGAGTCATTTAATGCATTTTGCAGGGATAATGGGATCCGAAGGCAATTAACAACCAGCTTTACGCCATAGAAAAATGGCGTTGCCGAGCGTAAAAATAGAACGGTGGTGAATATGGTTGTCAGACTATTGACTGCTAAGAAGATGCCAAAGATATATTGGGCCGAGGCTGTGGCATGGACCTTTCATGTGCTCAATAGGTGTCCTACTAAAGCCTTTTCTGATGTGACCCCTCAAGAAGCATGGCATGGCAGAAAGCCTACTGTTGACTACTTTAGAGTATGGGTTGCTTGGGTAATGTTCTTGTACCAAAGGAGAAAAGAAAAAAGTTAGATGACAAAAGCATCACGTGCATTCTTCTAGGGGTCAGTGAAGAGTCTAAAGCTTACCGTTTACTCAATCTAAAGACTATGAAGATTGTTACAAGTAAAGATGTGTTATTTGAAGAAAATAAGCAATGGGTTTGGAGTGAGGGACCAAGCAGTCACTATGCATCTGAATTGACTTGGGGAGTTGCGTGGACATGGGGAGACAACCACCCCATGTATGATAGCGATGATGATGGTGTCCCCGAAGAAGTCATTCAACAAGATCAACATGCACCAGCCGAGACAAGCACTGAAACAAGTTTGGCAGGAGCAAGGGAGGGTAGACAACGACGCCCCCAAGTTACCTGCGAGACTATGTTACATGTGATGTCGTAGAAGATGAAGTAAATGTAGTGGAGGAAATTCCACAAGACCCGGTCACGTATGAGGAAGCCAGTAAAAACGACAAGTGGAAGGTGGCTATGGATACTGAAATGGAAGCCATCACAAGAAACCAGACATGGGAACTCGTCGATTTGCCACATAATACCAAATGCATTGGTGTTAAGTGGATTTATAAAACAAAGCTGAATGAAAAGAGAAAGGTTGAAAAATACAAAGCTCGTCTAGTCGCAAAGGGGTATTGCCAGGAGTCGGGAGTTGATTACATGGAAGTTTATGCTCCTGTGGCCAGAATGGACACTATCAGAATGATGTTTGCTATTGCAGCTCAACGCGGATGGAGTGTGTTTCAAATGGACGTTAAATCGGCATTCTTGCATGGAACTTTGCAAGAAAACGTCTATGTGCAGCAGCCGCAAAGATATGTGATCAAAGATGCTGGGCACAAAGTCTACAAATTGCATAAAGCCTTATACGGGCTGAAGCAAGCTCCCAGAGCTTGGTTCAGTCGGATAGAATCTTACTTTCTTGTTGAAGGGTTCAAAAGAAGTAGCAATGAACACACTCTCTTTATCAAGAGGAATGTTAAAGAGTTCAAGCAATCTATGAAAAGAGAGTTCGAGATGTCTGATCTCGGGAAGATGCGATTCTTCCTCGGTATTGAAGTGTTGCAAACCTCCAAGGGTATTCATATCTCGCAACAAAAGTATGCTGTGGAGATTCTGAAGAGGACTGTAATTCAGTTTTGAATCCGATGGTTCCAGGGAGTATTTTAGCTGCAAATGAAGGTGAAAAAACAGATGCCACTCGGTTCAAACAACTCGTTGGAAGTCTCATGTACATCACGATTACCCGACCAGACATACAATTTGCAGTCAACTTGATTAGCCGGTTCAGTGCAGACCCTATTGAGATACATTTTGCTGCAGCCAAGCGTGTTTTGAGATACTTGCAAGGCACTCTAGACTTTGGTATATGGTACAAAAGAGGAGGAGACGGGTCGCTGGAACTCTTCACAGATAGTGATTTTGCAGGCAATGTTGACAGTAGGAAAAGTACTTCTGGATATGTATTTTTATGGAACAAGGGTGCTGTTGCGTGGTCTTCTAAGAAGCAGAATATTGTTGCGTTGTCCTCTACAGAAGCTGAATATGTTGCAGCTGCAACGTGTGCATGTCAAGCTATCTGGGTCAAAGGAATACTCGAAGAACTTGGTCTGAATTTCGCTGAACACATGGTGATACGATGTGACAACACTTCAGCTATTAAACTATCCAAGAACCCGGTGTTTCATGGTAGGTGCAAGCACATTGGAGTTAAGTTTCATTTTCTTCGTGATTTGGTTAAAGAGGGAACAATTGCTCTGGAACATTGCGGGTCAAGTGAACAAGTTGCTGATATATTCACAAAGCCCTTGAGTCGAGATGCTTTCACAAAGATGAGAAAGAAGTTGGGTATGTGCAGTGGCAAAGACAAACTTGATGAGAACCCTCGGTCAAGTTTGAGGGAGGGATTGATGGAGTGAAAGTTGGTTGCCATGCATGCCTTGCACGTGGGTCTGTTGCCGTTAGAATAAAGTTTGAATTAGTTCTAGAATAATGCTTGATTTAGTCATGCACGTGGGTTGGACTTCGTCATTTTCGTTTGTTTCTGTTTCAAGTATTTAGGAGTTTGTTATCTAGTTTCCGTTGCATTGTACTCCTATTTAAGCTTTGGTTTCCTTTCAATAAAAGTATCAGAAAACATTGAGTTTTATACCAGCTTCGAGTCTTTCACCCCTTCGGTGAAGCATGTTTACCGCACGGCAAGGTGCCGCAGGTCCTCTTTCGGTGATCGGTGAAGCATGTTTGTGGTGAATACTCACCGAATGATGAAGAGGGAGAGAGAGGGGGTTAATGGTGGCCCTACCCTATTTCAACCAATCACAAATTTATGTGTTTACCACTCTTTAAGTGTTTGAGCACCTCTAGTGTTTGAGTGCAAAGTGGGGAGTGAAGAAGGAGGTTGACATAACATGATATTATTGGTTAAAAGAAAAGTTTACCATTCCCCATTTGGAAAGTGCCCCTTCCACCTTTAGTTGTTATGTTTATTTTGTTTAAAAAGTGGCTCGTGTTTGGGTTAACGTGTTTAACCTACGTTGTGTAATTAAATAAGCTAACCCATCAACATGTTTATTGTATAACTCATTTTTACAACTTGCTTAACAGCTGCGGATCTAACGTATAACGACGGTGGACAAAGCCCCACCGTGCTTGGCCACAAACTAAAGCAAGATTTTCCTTATTTTCAGATTTTAGTTCACATTTATTAAGTATACAGAGGTAGTATTGCTATAGTAGGCTGCTGGGGCACTATTTTGAGCTGAAGGGGCTACCATTATTTTGTTGTCCACCTCTTCATGTCATTGTTTTGTGGTCAAATTGTCAAAAGGACTATGTATTAGTTTATTAGTTTTAAAGGATGTTATTATTTTAACCTTTTTATTTCAATTTAAAATTTTAAATAAAACTTGGGTTAGGGCTTGAATCTTAATTTTATATTTTATGAATAATGATTATTTAAATAACCACTTGATTATTTAATATAATAATTAGTTTTTTATTAAATAAATTACTTCTTTTTTTGTTATTTTATATTCATTAGGTATTTCTTTCTTCATCCAATTTTTGACCCACCTAAAATTTTGCCCCTTAGTTGACCCCATCGATTTTTTACCTAGCCTAAAATATATGAATGGTATTCTGGTGAAACAACTCAATCTATCAACCTGAAACCCGATAACTAGACGTGATTAACACCCTACCTAGAAGTATAATTTTAAGAGCTGAACTTGATCAACTGGTTGAGCGGTTAAGCCATGAACCATTGTGAGTTTGGTTACGAACTAATGTACCCAACACAATTAAATCAACTTTAAGCGAATAAGAGAAAACTCATAAGTTAGTAAAAAAATTGCAAAAAACCGAGAATACTTGCACCCAGTTAGATATTCTTTTAAATGCAAATAAAGTCACATGTTTTATACTTTAACAAGAGATATTTTGTAATTATGGCCATCTTTTCTCTCTTTCTTTTATCTTTATTTTATTCTTCCCCAAAAGAGTGATGGAATTCAGGAAAAAAGACAACAAAACCCCACCCTTTCTTCCCTTCCAAACATGATGTGGGTTATGTTAGTGATATACTCATATAGTAGGGTTTGAGACCCGTAAAAAAAAACTTTAGTTGAAAAAAAATTAAATGAAATAGCTTTATCAGATTTAATTAATACTTTAAAGAGTTAATTACTGTTTTCGTCTCTGTGGTTTGTCAAAAATCACTATTTCAGTCCATTAGTTTAAAAATTGCAATTTCAGTCCCTGTGGTTTCCCTTTCGTAACCATTTAAGTCCCTGTGGTTTCACTTTCGTAACCGCTTCAATCCATTTATTCTGTAAGTACAGGGACTGAAATTGTTGCGAGGTGGACTGAAATGATTACGAAAGTGAAACCACGGGGACTGAAATCGTAATTTTTAAACTAATGAACTGAAATAGTGATTTTTGACAAACCACATGGACGAAAACAGTAATTAACTCTACTTTAAAACATAATATGAAGGAAAACATCATATGATATCTAATTTTTGTTTGTGCACGAAGTAAACAAAAATTAAACCGCATAATTCATTTCATCCATATATACATATAACTGGCATCAAACATTCAAACCACAATATTACAAACTCATTATCAATTCAATATGCTAAACTCATATAAACCATTACTTCAAATATGTTCGAATTCAAACCAAGAAGCAATAAGCATGTGAGATGTGGCTAACGATGACATAGTTGTTCTATAAACCTTTGCCTGCATTTTCAATAAGCATGTGAGATGTGGCTAACGATGACAAAGTTGTTCTATAACCCTTTCCTGGCATTTTTAAGCATATAATCAAATTATAGATAATTACGGAAGTTAATTTGGAGATAGCTTAGGTATGAATTTATATTCTAAATTATTTCAATTATCATAAAATGCGATGGTGAATATTTAACTTCTCAAAAAATTTGGTATTCATTATCATAAATAAGGAAAAAAACGTTTCTACTTGATATCCATGTATAAATTGTTAAAAAAAAGAGATATCCATGTATAAATTGTTAAAAATATATATTAAAATAAAATATAAGTAAAAAAATATGAGGTTAAATAAAAGAGTGCCACGTGACATTAATTGAAACCATTTATTAGAAGTTAGATTATTAAAAGCCAACCTTAAAAAGAATACTCGGGTTTTTATTGGGCCATGTGACATCTACAAGTTTTTTATTTTATTTTTAAATATGGTGCAATCGGTTAAAGCTTGGCCACACCACTCACATCACCATTCATCGTCGCCCTCGGTTGTGTCTACCGGAACCACCATCGCCGCAGCCTCTCACGTATCCTGATCTAGGGTTTTGCGGTGTTGGAAGAGTGTGTACCCAGATCTAGGGTTTTCGGGAGTTTTCCATCGGTGTTGTTAAGGGGTTGGCGAGCGTTGAAGAAGATGACTACGGGGAGTAGCGGTGATGGATGATGAAGAGTTTAGGGTTTATATATATATATATAGATGAAACAATAGATATGTGGTTATCGAGTTAAAGGTGGCGGTTTGGTGGGGGTGCTAGGGGGTTGGTGGCAATAGCAATTTTGTGGTGGTGGTCTTGAGTTGGTGATAGGGATGAGATAGGTACCATACCGGTACTGGTACCAATGTCAAAATTGAAGAAAAGTGGATACTGAATACCGTACCGAATATATCAGTTCGGTACAGTATTGGTACCGGTTTTTCGAAGGTACCACTTTGGTGTTTTTCTTTTTTTTTTCTTGCCAAATGCATGTTTTGAAGACTTTGTCTCCGACTAAACTTTCTCATTCAATTCATTTATATAATAAACGTAAAATCTCATCCCTAGTGCATTTTTTTGAAATACTGTTAATATACAAATACAAATAGTGAATTCTAACAGCTAACATAATTAACTTTAAAATATATAATAGGAGGTCGGATCTTGTACAAAACTACAATTTCATACGAAGTGTACCTGAGAACATTGGCAGGAAGTGTATTATTGTCCTTTCCCAAGTGAACAACTTCCCTTCTTGATTTTCAAACGGTTATAACTTTTTCATACGTTAATATTTTTTTTAAATTACACCGTATTAATGAGCATTACATTCTCTTTAATTCGAGCAAACTATTGTTGTAGTTTTCTTATAAATTTTTACATGATCTTGAGTACCCATTAGTCCATTACGTGATTACGTGATTTTGAATACCCAACACATGACTACGTGATTTTGAATACCCATTACATTATTACACATTCAATATAAACCATTACGTGATTACACATTCAATATAAATCCATTACTTGATTACACATTCAATATGATTTGTTATAACTAATGTTATTACAATTATGTTTATATCGTAATTACTTAGTGTGGTTTCACATAAAATATACTATAATGAAATCACGTAATCATGAAATGGGTATTCAAAATCATGTAGTCACGTAATAATACATAGTTAACTACTGTTACATAATTACTTAGTGTGGTTTCACATACTATAATGAAATCACGTAATCACGTAATGGGTGTTCAAAATCACGTAGTGATGTTCCAGGTATTCAAAATCGCGTAATCACGTAATGGGTATTCAAAATCATGTATATTTTTAAAGAAAACTTTAGCAATATGCTGGTCGATTTAAATATAATTAAATGTTCCATAATACATTGTCATTTATTTTAAAACAAAATATTAACGTATGAAAAAATTATAGCCGTTTGAAAACCAAGAGGGGAAGGAGTTTAATAAGTGAGAAAGGACTAGAATACCCTTAATCTATTTATTTCTTCAATTGTTTGAACATCATAATTACGAAAAATGCTATTGCCTAGTTTTGAGTCATAGATCATAGGAGATCAATGGTTGAGCTTGTATCCTACACTTCGTACAAGAATTCTCTCTTGCAGATGATATCTTATCTATATAATAGAACACTAAAATCTGTTGTATAACTTATAGAAGTTCAATATAATTCAAAGACCCATCAAAGTTTAAACATAATCTACCAACTCACAAAAGTGTAAAAATGTAAAACCCTAACACGATTTTAATCGAAAAGACGTAGCAGAAATACGAAGCATAAAATATCTTTCTTTATATACATTCTAAGATGTTGAAAACCATTTAATATGAATATTTTACATGAATTACATCCTTACTTTATGTTAAATACATTACAATTAAGCGACCATACTCTCGTACAATCCACGTTTAGGCTCGATCTTCAACCGCTTACACCTCATGATGATGATGATCCATACAACCTTCAACCCACCATCACCACCACCTCCACCTTCAACCCACCACCTCCACCGTCACCTTCAATCCACTGCCTCCACTTCCACCGTAAAGTTACCAACTATAACACTTCATTACTAGCTTGGAGCATACACCTGAATGCACAACATGAATTATTTAGGTTATATAATTAGATTTCGCAAAGAAATTAGTACAAGAATAACATCTACAATGAGTCATCTATTTATCTATGTATAAACTAGCCAACAGTAATGGCATACGCAACTTACAAACAAATTATTTATCAATTTTCGGTTTCTGTTTGTATAAACTAAAAACAAGCAAAATCACACTACTATAACGATACACTAACGGATTTGTATCGGAATGCGAACATTACGAATGAATGTGTAGATCGGAGATCTGATCACTCCATAGATCGAATAAATCCTCTGTTTGAGTATCCGTGATTATTTTCAGTCAAAAAGATGTGGAGCATTTAGTTCTGATGAAGATTGTGCAAGGGGTTGTGGAAAGGCTGCGAATTACTAGGCCAATGGTAGATGATTTCTTGAAGCGTCCTGTCATGAATGGGGAATTGAAGATTCAGCAAATGGTGAGCAAAACTCATGTTGGACAAACGAGCGAGGAGAAGAATGATGTAAAGGGAAAAGGAGTGGTGGTTGAAAATCAAACTGGTGGTGGTGATGGTGGGTTGAAGGTGGAGGTGGTGGTGGTGGTGGACTGATAGTGAGTTAAGAGAGATTGACGGGAGATAAGAAGATGAGGAGTGGCTCATCTCTTTTTGGTTCTTATTTTTTATTTTTTAATTGTTTAGGGACAATTTAGTTGTTTTACAAAAACTTAACTGGAAAATTTTATAAAAGTTAGTGTTAAGGACCATCCAAGATTAAAAAATACAACCACTGAACCTGGAGTGTAATTAGTGAACCATTGGGACCAAGTCTGCAATTTTCGCAAACAACAGGGAGCAACCAACCATCTAACTCTTTTAAATTAGTTATTCTTTTCTACGTAACGATATGAAACTTACATGTATGGTTAACTTTTTAACGTCTATTTTTTGTTTGGTTTAACAGTCCCGCTGAATTTGCACCTACTTTAAATTTCCGAGGACATGCAAAAAGCGATAATAGATCTCGTCGTTAAAAAACGCTTGTTTATGTTTATGTATAATAATATATATAGATATTTATCATTGATTAGTAGGAGGCGAACTTTATGTTAAATAAGAGAACAGAAGTATACGCTTTGGGTCAACATATATCTATGTCTACTCACAACTCATTGCGATCAAATTTTAAAGTAGTTTTAGTGCTTTCAGTTCTTATGTTGCCATGCTAAATGCCTTACATGTGGCCATTTATATATGTTAAAAGGCAAAATCTCTCTTAGTCACAAAATTACATTGTTCATAAATGTACAAAACAAGTTTGATGTCGAACATCGCGTTGCGGCAAGATGTTGATTATGAATGTTTTAGCTTCACTATATGATATGCGGAAATTCTTAAATTAGGCAAAAACATTCTTTCATTTTGCGTAACATCCTGCCTACAATACTTTACTAAGCTTTTTCACTTCAAATTATTCTTTTCTTTTTGACCTACTCCAATAAATGTTAATCATGCGCTTTGTCACACTTGTCCGTCAAACTCAATACTATTAAGCGTATTAATATGTAAACAGGCTCGTAAACACATTAGATTATATTGCAATGTATAAAAAAAGGTTTTTTCATCAACAATAAACTTTTACTTATTTGATCAATTGTTGGAAATAACTTTTACCTACATGAATGTATGTTAAAATAAATCTGGGCAAACAAGTTACAATCAAACGAATAAAATAATAAATTCTAATTTAGCAGATAACGTGCATAAGGTAAGAAAACTAAAAGCAAGCACATTCACCCAACTGATTGTATGCTCTTGTATTAATACTATATTGTGTTATTTGTTTTCAAAAATACAAAAAATATACTCGATATTTACAAACCTTTGCACATTATGTCCTTTAGTCTAACTCAATTAGTTTCTATGGTTAAATCTAACCAAATGGATCCCATACAAGGGCATTTTTGTCATTTTACTATAAACACTAAAATAAATAATAAAAAGTAATAAACAAAACAATTTTAAAAAAAATATAAATATAATTCCTCTCTCTCTTCTGCCCAGCCTCCCTCTCTGTCTAACTTGCCCGACCTCCCCATCTCTCTAAATTCTGCCATAACAACAAACCGACAACCACCACTAACATCTACCCCTATCACAATAATCCGACAACCACCACCAACATCTGCCCCATCACCACCCATAAACCCTCTCTATATATACTAATCCTTTTATACTCACCTGATCATAGCACAAACCACCAAAAGAGACTTATATAAACCTAAATACAAGTACCAAATCTACAAACAAAGGAGTAATCAAATATTTTGTAGGACATGGGTCACCATTTTAATAAAAAAATATATAAATAAAACAGTAAAGATACTCTCTTTACATATTTAGGAAATTATAGTACATGTATCGTGTACAAATTCTTACGAATATGACGTATAAACAACATATGTATTTAAAATGATTCAATCTATGGTCTTCAACAAGAGTTTTAACCGCGTCTTCTTGCATGGTCCGTTGTGTAGTCTTCAACGAACTCTTGAATCGCGTCTCCTTGTATGATCCTTTGTGTGGGCTTCAACGAGATCTTGAACCACATATTCTTACAATAATTTTCTACAAAATGAACAAACAAGTGTTGACGGTTGTGGCTGAGGCACGTGTTCAACACGCTTCCCTTAAAACAGATTTCGCGCCTCTATTAAAGACGATGTCACACCCTGACCCGCAGCGGAAATGGTAGTCGGGGCATGATTGGGTTTTCATCAAAGCTCATGACATTTACTATAAAGTTTCATATTTATTATTTCTTTTTAAAGAAGAAGTTACAATAAACATACAAGCACAACATGTTCAAATACATTTTTCATGACTTCTTTATTTTTCTTCTAAGGCAATTTCTTATGTGTTCCTTGCTTCAACCTGTCCACCTGTATCATGTGTAAAAATAGGGTTTTGGGTCAACAAAAGTTGGCGAGTGAATCATATGAAAACATTTGAACGAATTTATTATATTGGTTATAAAAAGGTGCATAACCACATATGAGTAAATGTAAATGTAAATTTAATCACAATACACATAATATCAATTAATGCACAAGCACACACCAAATGATGAACAATGAGATCAAGGCTCAATCAAACGGAGCCGATCTAATGAGGCACGCGATGTTCAACTCGTCTCCAACGAGGAACTGATGGGCCTAATGAATGATTTGCACGCAACTTGACAAACTGTAAACACACATCACAACAAACAACATTTACATCACAAGTTTAGATCATATAATGGTAATAGCACAAGTTTGAATAAACGAAGTAATTAAAGCGACACATGATACACCCCAAAACATGAATAGAAAGGGGAATTTGTAAGAATTCACTCACAGTGGGTGCGTTCCTTGATAATGATGAATGCGCACGAATTTATGATTCAACCGACGAGGGAAAACTAACCTAAATAATAACGTAATAATTCGATAAATAAATAAATTTTTATTTGAGATTAATATTTTTAATTAGTGCTCTTAATTAGATTTTTAGATTTATTTTTGTGAATTTAATGCAAATTTTTAGGCTTTAAAACCTTATTTTTGAGGTATTTTTAACTAATTTTCAAAGAAAATAAAAAGGATTTTTAATTAAAAAAATTACCCTTTTTCTAAGGGTTGACTGGTCAACGACCGGTCTGACTCATTTATTATAGGCAGCATGTGGGATTCGAACTCGTGACCTCCCGTATACGTGCACGCAGCTCTACCAACTGAGCTACGTGTCTAACCCGAAATGTATCCAGATTTGATTACTTTTATATACTTACTACGGTTTAACATATTTTTATTCATTTAAAAAGGTTGGGTTAATTTCAGAGACATTGCAAGGAACCGGATTCGAACTTGCGACCCTGACTTGGTTTGCACCCGGCCCAACCAGTTGGGCTGGGTGTTTAACCCGTTATATTTAGAATTCTTATTAAGTTTAACAACTTGTTGAAAACCAACATGGTTTGGTTTTAAAAAGTTTTTTTTTACTTCAGGGAGAACGGTGTTGCAGGGTTCGAACTCGGGACGCGTAAGATTAATGTGCACACAGTCCACCACTGGACTGTGTGTCTAACCCGGTTAGAATACTGATTTTAATTATATACATAAACAACTCGCTATTCATCTTCTTCATCAACTCAGAACTGGAAACAGATTTGTTGAACATTTGATTTCACTTATCTGTTGTTTTATATTAAACAAATGAATCGAATAGAACTGACAGAAAAGATTAAGAATTCATACCGAAAACAGGGGCCCGGTTTTCCGGTGACTAACTCTGACGGTTTTTCAGCAAAGATTCCGGCGAACAGAAAATTGTTTTCCGTCAAGAACAGAGTGTTTGAGCAGAGCGTTTGACTTGTGATTGTGCGAGTTTAAGCAGGTGATAGATCGATATATATATTGGTCGCAGAGAAACGGTTTCGGTTTTGGATCTTTAAAACCAATAATTGATTTCGGTTTCAATCTCAATTAATCATATGTTTTGGGTCAGTTTCGTTTTGAATTGAATATGGGTGCTGGTTATAACTGACATTGTATCATCAATTATTCACAAAATTCTCGCGATCAAACCAGAATCCGAGATTTTTGAAGCTGTTTGGGCGGGTTCAGTTCCGGTTGAAATCAGATAGTACGCGGGTGAGACTTTAAGTTTTATTTGATTAAATTTCTTCACAACATGTGCGTGTGGTGCAGTGGTGTAGACTGTGTGTGAGTTTGCGGATCGATGGGGACTCGGGTTCGAAACCCGGTCACCCCTGTTTCTATTTTTTTTTTATATTTCAAAATTTTAAATATTAGTATTATTTTTTTATTCTTTTATTTAATCAATTAATTATCTCATTTATTTATTAATCATGAAAATTACATTTTATAAAATGAAAAAAAAATGCGTAACGAAACTTTTAATAAATTCTAAAATTTTCAAACGGAGCGGGTTTTTGATACCCGTTTTACACAAATGTTACAGTATATTTGACTTGAAGGGAGGGTGTTTTAATTTGACAATTACATAATCAGAAGAGGGTGAAAGTTTAAATTTTATTTGAGGCGGTAACGTTCCTAGTAAGGGTTGAATACTCTGCTACAGGAATCGCTTTTTGATGCCTAAAGATAAGAAATATTGATACCCAGAGTTGTTTGACTGGATATGATCACATACATAAGAGTTTTGAGAGATTTGATACATTTGAAAAGATAGGGTTATATCACAAAATAAAAACTTCATCTATGACAATATCAAAACCTACACGGAACTTCTCATAACCTCCTGATAATGCTTTTGATCCTTTGCCAAGAGTACTTATATATAGGAAGTACCAGCGGCGTATCCACCATATTCTTGTCAAATTTTCATTGGCTTTATCAGTAAGTTATGATTAGTTCTATGTGACTCTAAAACATAAACAAACACAACAACCAAAACTTGAGTCTCAAATCTGAAAGAATACATAACTGAATGACAACAGTACCTCTCTCATTTGAAGGGGTCAGTCTATGTAAAAGTGAGACACAACCCAACTTCTTTAAATGATGAGATCGAGATACGTCGTGGTGTATGATGAACAAAATGAAATATCAATTTGCATTAGAATTCTTGGATACATAGATTCCAAATTTATAACAGGGATGCGTAAGTTTGAGATAACATAAAGAAAACATAAAAACTAGACGTGTTTCTAAAATGGGTAGGGTCCCCACAATTAAAGCAAGCTCGAACATGTGGAAACATGGGGTATTGGGGTTGTTGATATGATTGGATCATGTTTTGGGTTGGGGGTGAAGCTTGGGTTTGAGGGGCGCGACAAGTCTTGCTCAAATGACCATAACGCCCACAATTGGCACACAGTCGGCAAGGTACGGTAGATGGATGGTGATAAAAACAGGTGTTGCATTGAGGGTGAGGTCCAATGTAAGGTTTCTTATTTGGGTAAGTAGTGTTGGGTGCTACTTGAGTGATTGGGATAGCTTGGAGGGGTACGGCTTGTGAAGCTGGTTGATTGCGTTGGGTGACAGCGAAATTTTGCCCATCTCGTTTTCTCTTAGGAGTGGGTTGAGAAGAGGATTCGGTCTGGGTGGAGTTTGAGGTTTCGGTTGATGTTTTATCCTTCTTCTTTTCCTCCTTGAAGTCTTTATTCCGTATGTGGTTTTCAGTGAGCTCTGTAGCTAACTCCATTGCTGCTTCCAAGGATGCAGGTGTGGTACTTATGACAGGGTCTTGAATTTTTGAAGGAAGACCTCGAATGTAGTGTTCAATCAAACGGTAGAGAGGAGTGAACAAGTTGGGGACCATCTGATTCAACTTAAGGAATCTCTTATTGTATGTGGTGTGGTCGCCCTCCTTTTGTTTCAAAGAGTATAACTCATCTTCCAATTTCTTGATTTCGCTTCTTGGACAGAAACGTCTTGTCATGATCTCCCTCAACTCTTCCCAAGTCAAGGTCATAGCATCCTCAGCACCTCGCTTGCCCTTCTCTGTATTCCACCATGTAAGTGCTACTCCGAACAAACGACCGGTAGCATACCGCACCTTGCGATCATCAGGGCAGTCGCAATTGAGAAAAGTGTTTTCCATCTCCTCAAACCAATGGAGGAGAGCGGTGACACCTTCAGTCCCTTCGTATTTTGGAGGATCGCAGGATTTGAAATACTTGAAGGTGCATTTAGTGGTATTTGGGGGAGGGTTGACAACGTTTTGATCTTCTTGGTTGATTGGGTTGACGGGATTAGCGATAAGGGCTTGTTGAACTTGAACTACGATGTTGGGGATTACGGCGGCCATTTGTTGAGCGATTTGGGCAGCCATGCGCTCGCGGGATTTTCCTAATCTCCTACCTCTACGAGAGTGACTAGAAGACATCTACAAGGAATACGTATCGAGAGTATGAGTTTGACGTTTTAGGTGTCATGTGTCGTATTTAGAAATGAACATTCATAAAACAAATGAAGAAAATAAATTTGCTACATCCATAGGATGTCTTGGGCTTTGCTCATGTTTGGGCTCCCCTATGTCCCCTTACTTGGCCTTGGTAATCATGTGGGCCCCCATGACTACTGGGCTCTGGTAGGGTTCATATTGGTGTTGGCATGTTGACACTTGCGCCACCCGAATGAAAATCGTAAAACATGACAGCAAAGTATAAGGTCGGAGGGTGTCCTGGTATGGACACAATGACAACTCAAAGTAGGGTTAGTTCGAACGACGTTTGGTGTGGCATGCTTTGGCCTAATAGGTCCTTCGTACTCTCATCGTTAGTCCCCAGGTAGGCAAACTGGTCCATTATATTGGATTTATACGAATGCCAACCTAGACAGGACGTTTGGACTACCGGTACTTGTACCCTTCCAGTTGCTACATGCCCGTCGTAGAACTCACTTTGATGAGGTTGAAAAACGAAAAATGTCACAAAATCTTGAATAAAGGAAATATGAAGATTATTTGAATATGTGAACATTGAAATATGCGTGATGAATGTATATGTAAGCATGTTATGTTTGACAACAAGTATAACTCATTAAGTATCACACAAAATAATAGTGGAAGTGTTTGCATGCATTTGTGTGTGTAATAAATACGAAACAAATAAACATCATGAGTTTGCATGTAACCACATAAACAATTAAAATCTAATCAACTATAGTATAGGCTCTAAGGGTCTAATAACCTATCCTATATCCCTATAGTCAAAAGCTCTGATATCAATCTGTCACACACCTGACCCGCAGCAGAAATGGTAGTCGGGGCATGATTGGGTTTTCATCAAAGCTCATGACATTTACTATAAAGTTTCATATTTATTATTTCTTTTTAAAGAAGAAGTTACAATAAACATACAAGCACAACATGTTCAAATACATTTTTCATAACTTCTTTATTTTCTTCTAAGGCAATTTCTTATGTGTTCCTTGCTTCAACCTGTCCACCTGTATCATGTGTAAAAATAGGGTTTTGGGTCAACAAAAGTTGGCGAGTGAATCATATGAAAACATTTGAACGAATTTATTATATTGGTTATAAAAAGGTGCATAACCACATATGAGTAAATGTAAATGTAAATTTAATCACAATACACATAATATCAATTAATGCACAAGCACACACCAAATGATGAACAATGAGATCAAGGCTCAATCAAACGGAGCCGATCTAATGAGGCACGCGATGTTCAACTCGTCTCCAACGAGGAACTGATGGGCCTAATGAATGATTTGCACGCAACTTGACAAACTGTAAACACACATCACAACAAACAACATTTACATCACAAGTTTAGATCATATAATGGTAATAGCACAAGTTTGAATAAACGAAGTAATTAAAGCGACACATGATACACCCCAAAACATGAATAGAAAGGGGAATTTGTAAGAATTCACTCACAGTGGGTGCGTTCCTTGATAATGATGAATGCGCACGAATTTATGATTCAACCGACGAGGGAAAACTAACCTAAATAATAACGTAATAATTCGATAAATAAATAAATTTTTATTTGAGATTAATATTTTTAATTAGTGCTCTTAATTAGATTTTTAGATTTATTTTTGTGAATTTAATGCAAATTTTTAGGCTTTAAAACCTTATTTTTGAGGTATTTTTAACTAATTTTCAAAGAAAATAAAAAGGATTTTTAATTAAAAAAATTACCCTTTTTCTAAGGGTTGACTGGTCAACGACCGGTCTGACTCATTTATTATAGGCAGCATGTGGGATTCGAACTCGTGACCTCCCGTATACGTGCACGCAGCTCTACCAACTGAGCTACGTGTCTAACCCGAAATGTATCCAGATTTGATTACTTTTATATACTTACTACGGTTTAACATATTTTTATTCATTTAAAAAGGTTGGGTTAATTTCAGAGACATTGCAAGGAACCGGATTCGAACTTGCGACCCTGACTTGGTTTGCACCCGGCCCAACCAGTTGGGCTGGGTGTTTAACCCGTTATATTTAGAATTCTTATTAAGTTTAACAACTTGTTGAAAACCAACATGGTTTGGTTTTAAAAAGTTTTTTTTTTACTTCAGGGAGAACGGTGTTGCAGGGTTCGAACTCGGGACGCGTAAGATTAATGTGCACACAGTCCACCACTGGACTGTGTGTCTAACCCGGTTAGAATACTGATTTTAATTATATACATAAACAACTCGCTATTCATCTTCTTCATCAACTCAGAACTGGAAACAGATTTGTTGAACATTTGATTTCACTTATCTGTTGTTTTATATTAAACAAATGAATCGAATAGAACTGACAGAAAAGATTAAGAATTCATACCGAAAACAGGGGCCCGGTTTTCCGGTGACTAACTCTGACGGTTTCAGCAAAGATTCCGGCGAACAGAAAATTGTTTTCCGTCAAGAACAGAGTGTTTGAGCAGAGCGTTTGACTTGTGATTGTGCGAGTTTAAGCAGGTGATAGATCGATATATATATTGGTCGCAGAGAAACGGTTTCGGTTTTGGATCTTTAAAACCAATAATTGATTTCGGTTTCAATCTCAATTAATCATATGTTTTGGGTCAGTTTCGTTTTGAATTGAATATGGGTGCTGGTTATAACTGACATTGTATCATCAATTATTCACAAAATTCTCGCGATCAAACCAGAATCCGAGATTTTTGAAGCTGTTTGGGCGGGTTCAGTTCCGGTTGAAATCAGATAGTACGCGGGTGATACTTTAAGTTTTATTTGATTAAATTTCTTCACAACATGTGCGTGTGGTGCAGTGGTGTAGACTGTGTGTGAGTTTGCGGATTCGATGGGACCCGGGTTCGAAACCCGGTCACCCCTGTTTCTATTTTTTTTTATATTTCAAAATCTTAAATATTAGTATTATTTTTTTATTCTTTTATTAATCAATTAATTATCTAATTTATTTATTAATCATGAAAATTACATTTTATAAAATGAAAAAAAAAATGCATAACGAAACTTTTAATAAATTCTAAAATTTTCAAACGGAGCGGGTTTTTGATACCCGTTTTACACAGATGTTACAGACGACGCGTCTGTTTCCTAGGGTACAACAGCCGAAGTAGTATGTATTGCCGGAGATGGCTCACGCGCCCGAGGTTACACCGGATAAAATTATAGTATTTGAACTTGTGAAAAAATAATGATACGAAAGTGATGGAATCGAATTGAGAAAACTTATCTCTTTATAATTCTCAACATATGGATGTTCAAGTCTTTACAACTTCTCCAAGAATTCTTCATACATCTTATTTTTCTCTTGTAGTTTCTCATCAAATCTAATGAAACACATAGCGTACTATTTTTTTACAAGAGTTGTGAGTTGTGAAAACTTTCACTTTATTAGAGATTTTATTAGAGACATAAACTCTAATAAAAACTAATAAATTGACATAAAAACTCTACTTAAGAGTTTATCATCTATATGAAAAGTCTAGTAAATAATTATAATTTTACTAAATTATAAGCTCACTAAATTAATATCCATTCATTATATAAATTTCCATCATATTCTAATATCCACCCTTTACCTGATAAAACACATGCCAAGAAACCCACTTTCCAAACTCCCACCATGTCGGCGTTCAAAAGCCCTTTCAGTGGCTACGTCGTCAAATTCAACTCATTTTACGAGCAACGCCTCGTAGTAGCCATCGCCTCGTGTTCAAAACCCGGCTCCACGTCATCGACCTCTCCTCACCGGCCCCATCAATCGCCGCCGTAGCCGACGGCTTCAAACTATACGATCTCTCCTTCCCACCCACTTCCAACGAAGGCGGATCTATTTCGACGACAACAGAGCTATGGCGATGGTGAACGGTGCTATGGCAAGCTGTTGCTATAGTGGTCGGCGACGGATATGTGGAACGACGACGAACGGCCGCTGCAGTGGTGGTGAACGGTGTTATGGCGGTGGTGCTATGGGCGGTGGTGGCCTCATATTGTGTATATATATATAGAGAGAGAGAGTTGAGTGAAAGAGATGAGTTTTTTGATTATTTATTTAAGTGTTTAGATAAAATAGTTAAAATACCTGGTTCGATTTAACTATAAGAATTAACTGAGTTAGGGTAAAGAACATAACATGTAAGGATTTGTAAAAATTGAGTACGTTTTTTTTTACTTTTTGAAGACAAATGATACACTTTACAATCTAGCGTCAACAAAAAGGACGATTTTTGTAATTTACTCTAGAAATAATAAATAAACTGGGCAAACAACAAACAATCAAATTTGGAAAAAAAATTTGATTCATCGGATACGTTGCGGTGAAGAATTTGTGTTAATAAAGACCAGTTTCTTTTAAGCTATTGTAAATATATTAATTTGCATAAAAATATGTAAATGCTGTATAACAACGGTCTATTAGCAATCAATATACATGATAAACATGAGAATATAGATCATGTAGAGAAATGAGATAATTTTATTGATATCATAGGACCTCTATATAGGCCATATTATTAATACAAGAGTATATAAAGAGACGGGAATTAAGAACATGGAGAGTCACCATAAATAATTTGTTCATAACACTCCCCCTTGACTATCCATGTGATAAATGAAATAATATATAAACTTTTAATATGCTTGGTTATCAAATTGATACGCTTGGAGATGCTGCCTCGTTAAAAACCTTTCCAGGAAAACCCAGTGGGACAAAACCTCAGTTAAGGGAAAAAGAGTGCAGCGCGTATTGTCTCCTCCTAATACTTCTGGATCAGGTGCGTTGCCTCGTTAAAACCTTACTAAGAAAACCCAACGGGATAAAACTTAGTGAAGGGAAAAGAGTGCAACTTGTGTAAAACTCCCCCTCATTATAATATGTATATTTAAGTAACATATGCAAATCTTCTATGAAGGTTGCTGAAAACTTTTGTAGTCTGCGATTTGTCGCTTGATCCCTAAATGTACAATCCTTTAATAAACATTGATTTATAATCTTCTCTAGTTGCCTCCTTTTGTAAGTAGATCCCATAAGATCTATGAATGTGTTTTGTTACATTTCCTGCATTTACAAAACTAACCAAAATTATTGAGGGGTTAGTAAAATATGAACCCATATTGTTTGTTCCTTAAGAGTATAGAAAACATAAACTTTACCCATTATATTATCTCCTCATTGTACACCAGTTATATCTTGTCAATAAATTTATAAGATATGTTCATGAATAACTAGCAAGATATATTAATACAGTTTGTATTTAACTATGGTACTTCTGGACAATGATCCTTGCTTCTTTGGTTCGAGATGATAAGAGGTATTTTCTATATCAACTATATGGACATCATTAAATGTATTTACACCATAAACTTTGTCCGTTGAAAATACCCACCATCTTCTACATGTATTATGATTGATGGATAATAAGACAATTGCTTGTTCTACATATTGAGCCATAAATTTGCAATACCATTTATAGTTTGGAAATTATTACTTCAATATTTGGGCTCATTTTGATCTCGTCAGGAGAGTCAATGACATCACCAACATATATAGTGATACTTGTAAATCTTATATTGTTCTTTTAATGAAAACAGATGGACCAACTACACCATATGTATTTCTCATCTTTGAGCACACCAGTGAGTCTCATATCACAATCGACTTGACTATTTTAGTCCATACATATCTTGTAAACTTTGTAGAACATTTCTTGAGGTTTTCATATCTATGCTTAGATATTAATAATCCATCACAAACTTCTTTCCATCTTTGACTATATAGGTGTATGTTTACACACTTTAGGAGTTGTCATATAACTTTCTTGTTTAAATATTGATTTCTATATCATATCTTCAAAATCCAAATTGTACCTTCTCTTTATTTATTGAGATATTAAAATCACCAAGTACAATTTCTTCTATATATGTGTAAGTCCCGTTAATCCGGATCCAACAACGATATCACCCAATCACCAAAGATGGGCGGAATCCAAACTTGATGATATTCAAGAAAAACCAAAATGATAAAGAATAATAAGAATCAACTTTAACACCTTGCACACGATTATATTACTTGAACAATCAAAACCGTCTGGTACAAGATGGAGGCTCTCTAGAGAAAAACTCAAAATCTACAAAAGTCTGACCCTAGAAATGACATAAGCTTAGCTTATATACCTAGGGTAAGGCATGCCCCTCATGGGCTTGCCTGTGGGCTTGCCTGGCCCACATGGCCTATGGCATGCCCAAATGACCTATAAAGGTCCAATCCTGATACAAACTAAACCAATTAATCTCAGCTAACTACCATAGACCATTGCGTATATTTGATGCGTCAGTCTCACACTTCTAGGACCTAACAATCTCCCCTAGACTGATGCATCAAATTGTCTTCATATTGCAAATTCAGCAACGTCTTCAACAGATTCTATGGATGTCGTTGTGCTGAAAGTGTTGTGGAAGTCAGTCTCATACTTCTAGGACCTCACACTCCAACGAACTCTCAGCACTGAGTCTCTTTCTTCTGATCTTGTGGTTAGCTTCATATCAGGATCTTGATCAGCTTTGCTTGAAACATCTTTGTCAAAAAGAATGTGAGAGGAGGAATCTCAACAGCTCTTTTCTTCTTCAATTCTTCTCTTTCAAGCAAGCAGGTTCACAAGTACTTCTTCAAATGTACTATCACTATCAGACGATGACTGGAATCTGATTCTTCTGACTCAGGTACACTTTGCTGTGATGCTTCATGCTTTGTCGGCAACCAACAGCATCTCAATTTTCAGCAACCCCTGTTTCTTGATCTAAATTAAGATCTCATCTCCTCCAAAGGAAGCATCGCACTAAAAAGTTGAACTTTTGCAACAGTGAGATGTTATCCTTCATGTCCCCGGAACAACCGCTATCAACATTCCAGAGATTGTCAACAGCTCCTCCTTGGTTGTTCATGAAAAATAAAGAGATTAGTAAGACAGTGGGACCCAGGCCATCGTGGTCCTGGGTTTCCCTGAAGCATCAAAATAAGACATTTCTTTCTGACACAAGTCCCCTTTTGTTTCGAGGATTGGTGATGTTGCTACCGCTTTGGATTTGGGTTTCCAAATCTGTTTCATTTTAACAAACGCGGTTGTTGCCTTTGATTGAGCAACTTTGGCTGTTTCTGGTTTAGTCGTTTTAGAAACAAATTTTTGTTTCTGAAAATCCTTGAGTTTGTTTTTGGCAACATTCCAATCCCCATCAAATGGTTTAACCTTAGAATTCACATTCGTCATTGCCTTAGGTGATGATACCTTCATCGGCTTGGAATGATTGTTATTCTTTAGTGTAACCTTCTGATTTTGAGCATGATATGGAACATGGGAACTATGTGTGCAGTTCCGAGCAATGGGACCAGGAATGCCGCAATTGAAGCACGTTTGTCTCTTCACATATAAAGCATTCTGATCAGCTTGATTTACTCTTGCAGGCCCTGAAGGATGAACTGATCCCTTCTGTGCTTGATTTCTTTGCACGTTTCTTGCAGACGAAGATGAATTTGGATGTTTCTACTTGTCGGTTTGCAAGGGCCTTCTTCTGTTGTGGAGATTTCTTTTGGTTTTTCTTGTTTTGTTTAAACGGCAAGTCTTCTTCAGAAATCTCCCCAACCTTTCCAAAAGCTTTGCTGGCACGGTCAAAAGCATATTTTTCACATTTGCCATTAAAGACCGGCTAAACAAAAACACTTTCCACAACACTAGCCTTTTGAGAGCTATTGTTGCCCACTGATGATTTTGGAGAGCGTGATTGTCCTTGACGTTTGGACTTCTGCTTTCTTCGTCTCCGATTTACTCGTTTTTGCTCTTTTAGCTTGCTCTGAACCTTTTCATCAGAAGCAGAAGGTTCAGTTTGCGCACTTGGAACCTTGTTCACGTCAGCTCTCTCTCTCATCAGCTTTGATAAAGTCGGAGAGTCCTGGTTTATCAGATGAAGAACCGGACACTCCAGCTAAATTACTAGAAGAGTCAACAGCACCAGATGGTTCTTGTGTGTCTGACGTATAATTGCTGGGTTTGCCGTACACCATATGTTGTGCTTTCTCAATATCTTCGTCTGTTTCAGGCATTATTGTGTAGTTGTGATTATACGGTGGGGCAACCTGATTGAATCCCAAACCCTTCCCCTTGTTCTCCTTATATGCCAGCTGCACATTGCACATGTCCTGAACAAGCTTGTTGGATGTGTCAAACTTCTTTATATTAACTTTGTTTTGTTGATATTTTCCAGTAAGAAGTCCCAGCTCAACTCTTACCAAGTCGCATTCCATGGTTTTTGAATCTAACCTGGTTTGTAATCATGGACCCAACATTTATGTTGATTTACGTCTAGGTAGAGCTGAGCGATGTCTTTCTTTTGTGCTTCAACCTTTTCTGTGAGTAACTTGTTACTTTCTCGAAGGCTGATGCACTGAGCCATTGCATTGTTGTAATCATCAGCAATTTTGGAATTAAGTGCCCTGAGTTAAGCAACCCTATTCTTGCAAGGTTCAGTGCACAAAAGGTAGTTGACGGTGTCAATGTGCGAGCTTGGTTTGTCAGCGTGAGTTCTGGCTTGAGGTAGAGTTTGGGGTGCTGAGCTGCTGATTGTTGCTTGCTGGGCTTGAGGTTTCTGCTCAGACACTTCTTCAGGATTAGACTCAGTTGATTTTGCATATAGATCTTGGAGATCTTGGTTTGATTGTAAATGATCCCACAACCAAGATACAAAAGAGTCTTTATTATCACCCAAAAAGATATTCATCTCATTTCTTACTTCCTCTTTTCGCCTCCCACGTTCAAGCAAACGCATCACATAGTCAGCAACCTGATCAACATTGTAGTTTCCAATAAATTCATTCAGCTTTTCCTTCACTTGATCCTGCAAATTTGGGTTTTGATTTTGTGCTGGGCTGAACACTATGTTCGAGTGCTAAGCTTGGGCTGAAAACATCTTTGGATAATCGAAACGTACTGTTTTTTTTTTCTAAAAATCACACGAGTCTAACCGTGCAACTGGTTTGTCAAGATTGTCTATGGATCAAGTTCTGCATACGAAAACGTTTAACTCCGGTTACGTCATCTTGTTAACTTTCCACCTTTGTGGGTACAATTCGGAACAGTGCCGAATTCGGAACAGTAACCCGGATTAACAATCCGAGATGAATCTCGAAACAGTGATCCGAGATGCTGATCCTAGATGGTATCCGAGATGCACTATTTCAATCCGAGATGCAACTATTATGATCCGAAATGCAACTATTATGAACCGAAATGCAACTATTATAATCCGAAATGCTTGAACATTATCTGAAATCTATCCGAAATTCAAGATTTTTATCCGAAATTCAAGAGATTAATCCGAAATCAATCCGAAATTCAACATATTAATCCGAAATGCATCTGAAATTCAAACAACTGATCCGAATTCTATCCGAAATTCAGCAGAATGATTCGAAATCTGTCCGAAATGTAACCAGAAAATCCGAAATCCTTGAATGTTGATCCGAAATGCTTGAATCTTCCTCGTGTTCTTCGTGTTTTTCAGCAGAAACCGAACAGAATCAGTGTGATATCAGATCTAAGCCTAGAAAATAGGTTCAACCTGGCTCTGATACCAATTGTAAGTCCCGTTACTCCGGATCTAATAACGATATCACACAATCACCAAGGATGGGCGGAACCCAAACTTGATGATATTCAAGAAAAACCGAAATGATGAAGAACAATAAGAATCAACTTTAACACCTTGTACACGATTCTATTACTTGAACAAGCAAAACCGTTTGGTACAAGATGGGGCTCTCTAGAGAAAAACCCAAAAATCTACAAAAGTATGACCCTAGAAATGACATAAGCTTAGCTTATATACCTAGGGTAAGGCATGTCCCTCATGGGCTTGCCTGGCCCACATGGCCTATGGCAGCCCAAATGACCTATAAAGGTCCAATCCTAATACAAACTAACCCAATTAATCCCAGTTAACTACCATAGACCGTTGCGTATATTTGATGCGTCAGTCTCACACTTTTAGGACCTAACAATATGTCTATTGGTGCACAAGAAATACATCATTAAGATGTTTTAATTAACTTTTAAGCACTCAAATACCTTCGGAAACTCTTTAGAAGTTCCACTTATATCCAACATGTAAAATAATCATAAAGTATTCAAATCTAAATACAGTGATCACATTGTTCTCGAGAACTTACTTTACATTACACAATTTAAATCCTTCAGCACTTTCATGTACCTTTCAGTTTCAAGTGATGCATAACATTCATGAGATGCATATCAATTCTCTCTTTATATTACTAGAATAATTAAATACTAGAAAGCTACTGTATCCACCACAGGATAAATATATCTTACCATTAATAATCATAGGTCTTTGCGGAACCCTTGTGCTATAAATTCTTGATTCACATAAAAGGCCTAGTTGTATCTGATATATTTTGCAACTTCTGTTGTATGGACTGCTAGTCCGAAAGCTTTCCATTTCAATAGAGAATTCAACTCTGCCTCATTTGCGTCTTTCCATTTTGGCCAATCATTTCTTTGTATTTATTATAGGCAGATTTTAAATCTTGATCCTCATCATTTCATCATTTCAAGCACTATATTATATACAAAGGTATAACGACGTCGATATTTGTTTTGATTTCATACATTTCTAGACATGATATAATTTACTAAGAGCTCTTTATTATCAAGTACCTGATGTTCTTTTAGAACCATCATGTCTAATATCTCTTCAGAAGATATTATTACTATAACCTCGACTTGACCATCTTAATTATTTGCTCTAATTTTCGAGGAACTTTATTATTGGAATCGACTAGTCTACCATGTTTCATGCGTGTAATAGACTCATTACAAATGTGTTGTTGTCTTTCTGGGATAAAATATAACTAGAGCATAAGCAGTTGATTATGTGACTTACTTTGTCACTATATTTAGGTTAGTGAACTCGTCTGATAATTTATTTTTTTTATATTCGTAAATGAATTATCTTTTGAACTTCTGGTTCATAGTTTACAGTTTGAGGATCAAGATAACATGATAATTCATTCCACTTTTCACTTGCAGTTGCTTTTTATCTCCCCCGAATGTTGAGAACATTCATTCATTAAAGAGAAAAACAATGAACCGTAAATAAATCTCTTACTAATGGCTTTAAATATTTAATCATAAACAACTAATTATGCCCACATATTCTCAATCTTTTTAGAGTTCCCATCTTTGTGTGGTGTGGTGGATGAATTTAAATATTCATGCTATATAACCAAAAACCTTTGAAGGGACAAATTAGGTTCCTGACTAAAACCAACTATAACGGGGGAAGAAATATGATAACTTGTTGGCTTGATGTGAATACATGTAAATTTAAATATAAACATGAACCTTTTGCTTTAAGATCAATTGGTTTTCAATCACTTGTAGACGTTTAGGTGACCGTCTCAACAATAACACTTATGTTGTCACACCCCGACCCGCAGCGGATAAGGTGATCGGGGCATGATTGGGTTATCATCAAAGCTCATGACATTTATTAAATGTTTCATATTCATTAATACAAATTAAATGAAAGTTTACAATGATTGCTACAACATGATCTAACTAACAATCTAACTCCTTTGTTCTCTTCTAAGGCATATCCTATGCTATCCTTGCTTCAACCTGTTCACCTGTATCATGTGTAAAAAGGTTTTTGGATCAACATAATGTTGGCGAGTGAATCCTATGGAAAACATTTGAGCAATTTATTTAAATTGATTATGAAATATGTGCACAACCAAACATGAGTAAAATTAGATGTAACTTGATCAACAATCATAAGATGTTAAATGAAACACTCATGAATAATAATGGAAACAATTAAAAGCACGCGATGCTCAACTCGTCTCTCACGAGGAACTGAGGGGCCTGATGAATGAATTGCATAAACATGATATTATGAATAACACAACTACAAACAATATAAACTCAATGAAAACACACATGAACAATAATGAATTTGAATTGAAGCACGCGATGTTCTACTCGTTTCCCACGAGGAACTGATGGGCTTAATGTATGAGTTTCATGTAATTTGACAAACGGAATATAAATAGATCACAACAATAAATCAATCTAAGATTAAGTCATGATGTGGTATGGCACAAGTTTAAATAAATAAATTAATTAATTCATAACACATGACACACCCCAAAACGTGTAATTTAAAAGGGGGAATTGTAAGATTCACTCACAGTGGGTGCGTTCGGTTGATGATGATGAATGCACGCGAAGTGGTTTTAACCACGAGTGAGATTTAACCTAGATAAATCGCATTATGGTTTGGTGAGTAAACGGATTTTATTAAACTATTTTAGTAGTATTGCTGGGTGTATTTTTGTGAGTTTGAAACTATTTTCTAATCTTAAAAATGTTATTTTTAAGTATTTATAATTGATTTTTAATTAAAATAATTAAATAAAAAATAATAAAAATATTTATTTTTTTCTGCTACAGTTGACCTTGACCAGTTGACTTTGACTGGTCGTTGACCGGTTTGCGGAATATTGTTGTGCGCTCGGTGAGGCTCGAACCCGAGACCTCCCGTACGCGTGCACACAGCTCTACCAACTGAGCTACGTGTCTAACCCGTTATATATCCGATTTTAATTTCATATATACATTAATTAGAATTAACAGAAAATCATTTTTATTTTAAAAACAGTTTAAGGCGAAACGGTCATGCACACCACAGGTCTCGAACCCGGGACCTGTGGGTTAATCTAACACACAGTCCACCGCTGGACTGTGTGTTCAACATGTTATAATATTCGGTTTTTATTATACTTAAATACAAAATAGATATTTCCTTTTCTGCCTTATTTAAAAGAAAAGATAATTGTCCGAGTCGGTGCTGAGGACCGGACTCGAACTCGTGACTTGTGATATAAACAAACACACAGTCCACCGCTGGACTGTGTGTATAACTTGGTTATTATTCCGGTTATTAATATACTTAACATATAACTAAGGCGACTCCGGTTCAGTAATAAAAAAAAATAGATTTTATTAAGGCAGCGTGTGAGACGGGATTCGAACTCGAGACCTTTGTATAATTAACGTCTTATGTGCACACAGTCCACCGCTGGACTGTGTGTCTAACCCGATTAAAATCATGATTTATAATATACTTATATGATATGGAAGAACATCGTCTTCTTCGTCAATGCTTGAACCAGAAATCGGAATTCGACCAGTTCAAGTTTTTTTATCAGTTTGTTAGTGTTTTAGGTTAATTATTGATAAGATAGAAGTGAAAAGGAAAAGAAACTGAGCGGAGAATATACCGACTGAACTCTCTGTTTTCCGGCAGAAACTCCGGCGACTGAATACTACTCCGGCGTCAGGTGTCTTGCAGCAGCAAGTCTCCGAAAAGTTTGGAAAAGGTAAGGGTATCTCCGGTATAAGCTTCAGAGGTTCAGAAAAGCTCGGCAATGGGGAAACCGGTTTTCCGGCGACGAACAGGTTTATTCCGGCGAGTGAAATTTCGCCGTGAAAAGATGTGATTTTTAGCGAAAAGGTTTGCAGACAATTGTGGTTGAATTTATAGGGAATAATCGAAATGTATTTGGTCTGATTTTTGACTGTGTTCGTTATTTAAATTTTTCCGGCGGTTTTGATTTTGGTCGCGGACTTCAAACATCGGTTATAACCGATATGTGATTAAAGGTTTACGTTATAACGTAAATTGGTGTTAAGACTCGCGAATAATCCGGGATTCCGACGACTGAATCGTTGGGCGCCGATTTTTGAATTTGTAAAGTCACTTTATGAATTAAATTATTTCATTATGTATCAAACACATCAGTTGGCGCAGTGGTTTGTGTCTGTGAGATAAAACATTGAATGACTCGGTACAGACCCGGGTTCGAAACCCGGCTGTAACAATTCATTTTTATTTTTCGATTTTCAACAGTTTTTCAAAAACTAAATATATATCCCCGTATAATAATTGATTACGGATCGTTTAAAAATATTTTGGGCATTTAATTCGCAACGAAAATTTTGACTGACTGTTCGGTTGATAAACGGAGCGGGTTTGGTAAATCCGTTTTTTTTTTTTTACGGATGTTACAGTATCCCCTGCTTTTTAGAAATTTCGTCCCGAAATTTAAATAATGATATATTTTGACTAAAAAGGATGATGACGTTTTGTTTGACAGTTGTATGCTCAGAAAAATGAGGGTTTAAGTTTTTGTTCGAGGCGGTAACGTTCCTTGTAAGGGTTATGTACCCTATTCAGGAATCGCTTTTTGTTGCCTACTGTATGAATATTGATAAACAGGAATGATTCGCTAAAAAAATGATATCATGCATAAGAGTTTAGATACGTTTGGGAAAAATATGGTTATATCCTAAGGCAAAACTTCTAACACTACAATCTACATGGAACATAAATAAAAACACAACAGCTGATATCCAAACATGAATGAACACATCAGCAAATATTTGAACATAAACATAACAGCAAATATTCGAACATGAATGAACACATCAGCAAATATTTGAACATGAATAAACACAACAGCAAATATTCGACATGAATAGACACATCAGCGAATATTTGAACATGAATAAACACAACAGTAAATATTTGAATCCACATTCTGATAACATATATGTTTGAACGATGGAAGTTCCTCTCTCGTTTGTTATGATGGAGAGGTTAATTTATGTAGAAATGGAACACAATCCAATCTCTTTAAATAACATGATGATATAAATGTATCACAAATTCCAACCAAGGCAATAATAAATCCTACCTGGAACTTCTCATAACCGCCTGATAATGCCTCTGATCCTTTGGCAAGAATACTTATATATAGGAAGTACCAGCGGCGTATCCACCATATTCTTGCCAAATTTTCATTAGTTTTATCCACAAGTTATGATTGGTTACCAAGAAACTAATAAATCCTACATAGAACTTCTCATAACCATCCGTTAATGCCTCTGATCCTTTGACAAGAATACTTATATATAGGAAGTACCAGCGGCGTATCCACCATATTCTTGTCAAATTTTCATTGGTTTTAACAGTGAATTATGATTAGTCCTATAACTCTACAATCAATACAACAAACATAAATTACTGAAATGAAATATATCTGTGCGATCAAGGCTCAATCGAACGGAGCCGATCGTATTGCATGTACTGAAAATGAAATTGTGTGCTCAAGGCTCAATCAAACGGAGCCGAACATATTGAATGTACTGAAATTGAAATTGTGTGCTCAAGGCTCAATCAAACGGAGCCGAACATATTGCATGTACTGTATATGAATAACTTAACCACACAAACAGCCTATGCATGGAACCTCTCATAACCGCCTGATAATGCCTCCGATTATTTGACAAGAATACTTATATATAGGAAGTACCATCGGCGTATCCACCATATCCTTGTCAAATTTTCATTGACTTTATCCGCAAGTTATGGTTAGTTCGATGCGACTCTACTACAAACACCACAACCACAAGATACTGATAATGAAATTGTATGTGTGCTCAAGGCTCAATCAAACGGAGCCGAGCGTATTGCATGAACTGGAAATGTGAATAAATCTGTGTACTCAAGGCTCAATCAAACGGAGCCGAGCATATTGCATGAACTGAAAATGAGAATAAATCTGTGTACTCAAGGCTCAATCAAACTGAGCCGAGCATATTGCATGAACTGAAAATGAGAATAAATCTGTGTACTCAAGGCTCAATCAAACGGAGCCGAGCATATTGCATGTATTGAAATGTAATATTACGTAACCGATCAAGGCTCAACAAACGGAGCCGATCGTGCGGGCACGCCAAGATCAACCACATAATAAAATGGGGATCCAACTCAACCTCGATGGATGGGGAGCCACGGCCTCGGCAAAATCGTATACTGAAAACAATATATAATATATAATATACCATAATTACTCTAACAGTCTACACATGATAAAGAAAACATAAGACTAAACAACAGGAGTTGAATCTGGATCTTCGGCGAAAAGGACTAGCTGAGTATCTTCGTTTGGGCCGTCATTATCTTCGACAGAGGTTTGAGTTGATATTGAAGACTCTTCCTCTTGCTGGTGGCATAGTGGTTGGGTTTTCTTGGTTTATTTGGTTAACTGGGTTTGATTGGGCTTGAGTGTTGATAACGTTTACCAATTGAGGGCATGTGTTTCTAAAGTGGGTAGGGTCGCCACAATTGAAGCAAGCTCGAGCATATGGGAACATGGGGTGTTGGGGTTGGTGATAAGTTTGGGCCATGTTTTGAGTAGGGGAAAAGGTTTGGTCTTGAAAGGTGCGACAAACATTGCTCAAATGACCATAACGTCCACAAGTTGTACATAGCCGGCAAGGTAAAGTAAGGGGATGATGATAAAAACAGTGGTTGCATTGAGGGTGAGGTCCAAGATATGGTTTCTTATTTGGGTAAGCTGAGTTGGGTGCCACTTGGGTGATTGGGACAGCTCGGATGGGTATAGCGTGAAAAACTGGTTGATTTCGTTGGGTGGCAGCGAAAAGTCGCCCGACTCTTCTTCTCTTAGGTTTGGGTTGAGAAGGGGATTCGGGTTGAGAAGGGGATTCGGAGGTTTCAGTCGATTCTTTATCCTTCTTCTTCTCCTCCTCGAAGTCTTTGTTTCGGATACGGTTCTCGGTGAGCTCTATTGCTAGCTCCATTGCTGCTTCCAAAGTTGCAGGCTTGGTACTTATCACAGGGTCTTGAATCTTTGACGGAAGACCACGAATGTAGTGCTCGATCAAACGGTAGAGGGGAGTAAACATGTTGGGAACCATTTGATGTAATTCGAGGAACCTTTTGTTGTAGGTGGTGTGGTCTCCTTCCACTTGCCTCAATGAGTAAAATTCATCTTCTAGCTTCTTGATTTCGCTCCTTGGGCAAAATCGTCTGGTCATGATTTCCTTCAATTCATTCCAAGTTAAGGACATAGCATCTTCAACACCTCGTTTGGCCTTCTCTGTATTCCACCAAGTAAGTGCTATCCCATATAGTCGACCGGTAGCATAACGTACTTTGCGATCATCAGGGCAATCGCAATTCAGAAAAGTATTCTCCATTTCTTCAAACCAATGGAGGAGTGCGGTGACACCTTCAGTCCCTTTATATTTCGGAGGGTCGCATGATTTGAAATGCTTGTAGGTGCATTTAGTGGTGTTTGGGGAAGAGTTGAAAATGTTTTGGTTTGCTTGATTGACAGGATTATTGGTAAGTGCTTGTTGAACTTGGATTACAATGTTGGGTATTACGGCAGCCATTTGTTGAGCGATTAAGGCAGCCATGCGATCGCGGGCTTTTCTTGCTCTCGTCTTCCTACGGGCGAGGTTAGAAGACATCTACAATGAATACATGACAAGGGTATGAGTTGGATGCTTTTGAGATCGTGGGTCGCATTCAAGAATGAACATTCATAAAATAATTATACAAAAATACTACATCCATAGGATGTCTTTGGCTTTGCTCGCTGTTAGGCCCGTCATGCCGCCATACTTTACCTTATGTAATCATGTGGGCCCCCATGAATTACCGGTTTTTCATATGGTTCGCACGGTTTCTGCCTGGTTGCGTACACAAAACCCGGTGAAAATCGAGAAATATGTATACAACGTGTGATGTTCGGAATGTGTCCAGGTGTAGACACGGTGACACCTCAAAGTAGGGTTAGTTCGAACGACGTTTGGTGTGGCATGCTTTGGCCTAATAGGTCCTTCGTACTCTCATCGTTGGTCCCCAGGTAGGCAAACTGGTCCGTTATATTGGATTTATACGAATGCCAGCCTAGACAGGACGTTCCGACTACCGGTACTTGTACCCTTCCAGTTACTACATGCCCGTCGCAGAACTTACTTTGATGAGAATTGAAAATTGCATAAAATCTTTGGATAATGAGAATATGAAAATAAATTGAACACATGAACATCGATATATGTATAATGAATATGTATATATGTATAATGAATATGTATATGAGCATGTATGTTTGACTGAAATGTAAACAAATATGAAACAAATAAATATCACAAGTTTGTATGTAACCACTTAATCAATTTAAAATTTTAGGCAGACTATAGTATAGGCTCTAAGGGTCTAATAACCTATCCTATATCCCTATAGTCATGGCTCTGATACCAATCTGTCACACCCCGACCCGCAGCGGATAAGGTGATCGGGGCATGATTGGGTTATCATCAAAGCTCATGACATTTATTAAATGTTTCATATTCATTAATACAAATTAAATGAAAGTTTACAATGATTGCTACAACATGATCTAACTAACAATCTAACTCCTTTGTTCTCTTCTAAGGCATATCCTATGCTATCCTTGCTTCAACCTGTTCACCTGTATCATGTGTAAAAAGGTTTTTGGATCAACATAATGTTGGCGAGTGAATCCTATGGAAAACATTTGAGCAATTTATTTAAATTGATTATGAAATATGTGCACAACCAAACATGAGTAAAATTAGATGTAACTTGATCAACAATCATAAGATGTTAAATGAAACACTCATGAATAATAATGGAAACAATTAAAAGCACGCGATGCTCAACTCGTCTCTCACGAGGAACTGAGGGGCCTGATGAATGAATTGCATAAACATGATATTATGAATAACACAACTACAAACAATATAAACTCAATGAAAACACACATGAACAATAATGAATTTGAATTGAAGCACGCGATGTTCTACTCGTTTCCCACGAGGAACTGATGGGCTTAATGTATGAGTTTCATGTAATTTGACAAACGGAATATAAATAGATCACAACAATAAATCAATCTAAGATTAAGTCATGATGTGGTATGGCACAAGTTTAAATAAATAAATTAATTAATTCATAACACATGACACACCCCAAAACGTGTAATTTAAAAGGGGGAATTGTAAGATTCACTCACAGTGGGTGCGTTCGGTTGATGATGATGAATGCACGCGAAGTGGTTTTAACCACGAGTGAGATTTAACCTAGATAAATCGCATTATGGTTTGGTGAGTAAACGGATTTTATTAAACTATTTTAGTAGTATTGCTGGGTGTATTTTTGTGAGTTTGAAACTATTTTCTAATCTTAAAAATGTTATTTTTAAGTATTTATAATTGATTTTTAATTAAAATAATTAAATAAAAAATAATAAAAATATTTATTTTTTTCTGCTACAGTTGACCTTGACCAGTTGACTTTGACTGGTCGTTGACCGGTTTGCGGAATATTGTTGTGCGCTCGGTGAGGCTCGAACCCGAGACCTCCCGTACGCGTGCACACAGCTCTACCAACTGAGCTACGTGTCTAACCCGTTATATATCCGATTTTAATTTCATATATACATTAATTAGAATTAACAGAAAATCATTTTTATTTTAAAAACAGTTTAAGGCGAAACGGTCATGCACACCACAGGTCTCGAACCCGGGACCTGTGGGTTAATCTAACACACAGTCCACCGCTGGACTGTGTGTTCAACATGTTATAATATTCGGTTTTTATTATACTTAAATACAAAATAGATATTTCCTTTTCTGCCTTATTTAAAAGAAAAGATAATTGTCCGAGTCGGTGCTGAGGACCGGACTCGAACTCGTGACTTGTGATATAAACAAACACACAGTCCACCGCTGGACTGTGTGTATAACTTGGTTATTATTCCGGTTATTAATATACTTAACATATAACTAAGGCGACTCCGGTTCAGAAATAAAAAAAAATAGATTTTATTAAGGCAGCGTGTGAGACGGGATTCGAACTCGAGACCTTTGTATAATTAACGTCTTATGTGCACACAGTCCACCGCTGGACTGTGTGTCTAACCCGATTAAAATCATGATTTATAATATACTTATATGATATGGAAGAACATCGTCTTCTTCGTCAATGCTTGAACCAGAAATCGGAATTCGACCAGTTCAAGTTTTTTTATCAGTTTGTTAGTGTTTTAGGTTAATTATTGATAAGATAGAAGTGAAAAGGAAAAGAAACTGAGCGGAGAATATACCGACTGAACTCTCTGTTTTCCGGCAGAAACTCCGGCGACTGAATACTACTCCGGCGTCAGGTGTCTTGCAGCAGCAAGTCTCCGAAAAGTTTGGAAAAGGTAAGGGTATCTCCGGTATAAGCTTCAGAGGTTCAGAAAAGCTCGGCAATGGGGAAACCGGTTTTCCGGCGACGAACAGGTTTATTCCGGCGAGTGAAATTTCGCCGTGAAAAGATGTGATTTTTAGCGAAAAGGTTTGCAGACAATTGTGGTTGAATTTATAGGGAATAATCGAAATGTATTTGGTCTGATTTTTGACTGTGTTCGTTATTTAAATTTTTCCGGCGGTTTTGATTTTGGTCGCGGACTTCAAACATCGGTTATAACCGATATGTGATTAAAGGTTTACGTTATAACGTAAATTGGTGTTAAGACTCGCGAATAATCCGGGATTCCGACGACTGAATCGTTGGGCGCCGATTTTTGAATTTGTAAAGTCACTTTATGAATTAAATTATTTCATTATGTATCAAACACATCAGTTGGCGCAGTGGTTTGTGTCTGTGAGATAAAACATTGAATGACTCGGTACAGACCCGGGTTCGAAACCCGGCTGTAACAATTCATTTTTATTTTTCGATTTTCAACAGTTTTTCAAAAACTAAATATATATCCCGTATAATAATTGATTACGGATCGTTTAAAAATATTTTGGGCATTTAATTCGCAACGAAAATTTTGACTGACTGTTCGGTTGATAAACGGAGCGGGTTTGGTAAATCCGTTTTTTTTTTTTACGGATGTTACATATGTCAATGATCACTAATGACATGGGAATCAAATTCATCATTATATACAAAATAAATGTATCAATCTGGAATAATATGCTTGCTATCTTATTAGCTAAGCCATAAACGATCAGTACTTCAAGTTGCGAACTTGATAACCATTTAGACGATGCATCGATTTCAAAATACTAAATGGTTTCATGTTAGGATACATACAAATCCTTTAACATTTCCAGAACATTTAGGGATTTATACCCTACTTTAGCTGATAAATAATTAATTTCCACTGACATGTTTAACTATCAAGAAGATATGGTTCTTTAATAAATTTCACATCATCAATACTCGGTGTGGTCTAACCGGCCGTGCCAACTAATTAACTAATTATGATCCATAAAATTTTGGTTTATGACCATATATGTGCACTCTTGTTTGTCTAATACACGACAGTAAATACGAGAGAATAATGTATTATTATTTCAAAATTTAATCTTATAACATATTTCCCATATTTTATTCTCGTATATTCACTCCCTTAATGCACCACTTCTTGTGGCCAGATTCATTATTACATGGTCGGCTCATTATTAACATGAAGATCATTGCAATTTCCTAATTTACCATGATCACAACCTTTACAAGGATCATTGTATAATCATCACATTATTAACATTGTTGAACTCATAGTTAACATGAGCATTATTATGATTTTCTCAATTTCTATGATCATAAACTTTAAATCGATCATTATATCATCACATTAACTTCAGGGAATGGATTATGACCACTAAACTTTCATGGTAGCATCATTAAAATATCCTTAGTCATGAGTGTGACCTTTACACTAATCGTTATATCATCACATTCACTTTAGGGAATGAATTAGAACCACACAACTTTCATGGATGTCGTTTCAAACCTTATATAGACTTAGAGCATATTTGAGGTTAGACAATAAAAAGTGGTTTTTTTCAACCTGCATAAATAATCGTTTCATCACATATCACATAACATAATTATATGACTGAATCATTAAGATTTACCTGTCTAAATACTTACACGCTTTCATTAAACCATACTAAGCTTTAAATAGTTATTCCAATGCTATATTATAAATAAATCTTGATCACAATTTAGTCATGTTTATAACGTGTTATCATATACCGCAACTTTGGTCATTTTGATGTTCTTTTTCAAAAGTAACAACATATGGGACATGGTTTATACATAATGCTAGAATATCAAAAACATGAATTTATTTATCCGACTTTTTTATATAAATAATATTCTCTTCTCATAACATCAAATAAGAAGCAACTAAATGTGTTGTCATCTTTTCCATGCAACCATTTCAAATATTAAAATATAAGCAAGAATATGATAACATTCACAAATATTCATAAAAACTATTATGAAATTTTCAACATTATTGCATGTAATCATATAAAATTTATTATAACAACTTTAATAAACTGCAACCATGACCTTGGAATGCAATATTAAAACAACTACCGTTACCCATGATTTTTTTCTTCAACCACAAATAACAACGATAATGTCAAATTAAATATAAGATAAATGAGATAATCTTATATCAAAATAATGCTCACTGATATTTTAATAATAAAGTAAGCTTACAACGAACTTTTAAGTTTAATAAATTATTCTCTCAATTTAAGATTTTATGAAATGAGTAAAAACATAAGTAAATACAAACCAAAATGAATTAATGATGAGAAAATTGGAATTAATTTTATAATTAATAATATTCAATTCACGCTCATAAGTTATATATCAGAACTTTAATTGAATTTATGCTATATTAATTAACGCTAAATAAAATGAAAAAGAAATATAAAACCCATTTAGATTACATTAACCTAATATTCTAACTAAAGAGCAATGCTTTACTCTTTTACTTACTATTCAATAAACTATACACATAATATAACATTAAAAGTAAAGCGAAGTCATATCAAATTATCAATCCTTAATTATTTAAGTTGTAGCAAGTTGTTGCTCTTTGGAGTAAAAATAATTGCTTCTAGCATATTTAAAAAAAACATTCAATCCTTATTAACCATACAGAAAAGTTTGATATATGATAATTAACCCCTTGATATCATATTGTCAATGATCAAGATTAATTTCATAATATCTCTAGATATTTCAAAATTTATATATCTCTATTTATATATTTATTTTAACAAATAATATAATAGTGCACTAAATAAAATTTATAACCTCATCATCGGAGGACCAAATAATAATAATAATAACAATGATGAATACATATAATGAACAAAACATGTTTGTTACCTAGAAGTGAATATGAGTTAAAGACCCATTGATTTTGTCGTCATTTACAAAAACGGTAAGGATGCTCTCCCATTCATGAGTTGGCATGTTACACCAGAAAAAAAAATACAATGTTAAGGATTTCGCCATTTGGTATTACATTACCAAATTTTGTTAGCTAACCTAATACTATACAGTTGTATTATGGTAATGATTATCAACATCCTTACTGTACATATATGTCAATTTGATTATCATAGTTGTGCATATATATTATGGATCTTTTATACCTTTTATTAATCATATAAAAAATTATCTAATCGAGTACAACCTATTCATACGAATGAAAATTATACTCTTTTACATGCATATCATAAAACATTAAATCATATGTTACTAAATGCACGAATATACATTACCAAATTTTGATTTATGCACATGTCCCAAGATTTGAACTTAGAAATCAAAACTAATCACGTGGGTTCATACGATTTTCAAATTTCAGTTATGTTCAAATATACATGTGTCAATTTTCGGTGGTTGACAGTGGCTCGCACGGTCGGCATAGGTGACCTCAATCTAATTGTTAATTTCTCCCACTCATTTATCTTCTTCCTTAACATACCATAATATGATTTGTCGACATATGCAATCGTACTGATAACGTGTTGTAAGACAACGGTCTATTAGCAACCAATATACATGAGAACATAGATCATGTAGAGAAAGAAATATGGAGAATGAGATAATTTTATTGATAGAGCATATAATATCAAATACATAGGACCTCTATATAGGCCATGTTATTAATACAAGAGTATATAAAAAGACGAGAGTTAAGAACATGAAGAATCACCATAAATAATATGTTCATAACAGTAAAAACATTAGTTATGATAATAATACAATAGAAGTATAGAAGATAACTTTAGTAAAATTCTTTTTTTTAACAGCATACCCGATACTCATATTTTAAACCCGGAATATATTTTTTTGTTAAAACTTAGTTCAAATTCTTTTGAAAAGTACACGTAAATTAATGCATCGTTTTTTATTTAAGTTATAAAGTGAACCATAATAGTATTCTTTATTGTATTTTATTGTCTAAAACTTTTTTCAGAAAGTTGTTAGATAAAAACAAGAGTATAGTATACCAATAGTTTTTGTGATATTATAAAATTTTAGATTTGTTTCCTGGCTTTTCGAAATTATATAGATGGTTCATATGGTTTGCACTTTGTAACACATTTAGTCTCTCATTCCACAAATCTAAAGATTTCCAAAGGTCCAACTTAGAGACTAAATGTGTTATAAAACGCAAAACACAAGGACTATCCGTGTACTTTACTATAAAAACAATGATGAAAGATAAGTATTACATGCATTGGAAAGTTGTAAATGGGGTGGCACCATTTTTTCAAAGGATAGTGAAATACTCATAAGAGCCAACTTTCCTTTCCTTTCGAAATTTCTAATTGATCTTCAAGCCGACTTCCATTTCCTAAATCAATGCTAAATCGTGGAATTTGGATCCCTTGCAAATAATCCACTTCTAAAAGTTCCTATCCCCATGGTTCAACCCTTCTTTTTATCATAAGAGCTAAACGACTGGAAACGGTGATTAGAGAAGACGCGTCAATTTGTTTATTACAAGTCACGACGGTATTCATTGCCTTGCGGTGTATAAAGTTTTAGAATAAAAAACCGTTATCTAGTCGGAGATAACACGGCAAAATGGGTAAAAAGCAGTTGCCGCTAGTGTTAAAAAAAATATGTCAGTTCTATGTAGGAGTTTTACATAGAGATATTGCTTAATTAATATAAGTTTTCAAATTTCTGATAAGGCCGAAGAAGATAAAGAAATATGTCACACCCTCCAAGTCCACTTGCGAGGTTTTACCGCGAGGCGCGTGACAAACCAGGATCCAAGATACTAGTCACATTGAATGACTCTATATGTAAAAATACGTTTTAAATAAGTTCAACCATGCAGTTATAGAAATGCGGAAGCGTAAGTAAATGTAAGTAAAGTGTGCGTCAAAACAAACGCCCAACTGAAAGAATTTTAAAGTAAAGATGCAAACGTTTAACAAAATAGTTTCCATGCTTGTGAAGTGCTCCTACTCTGGTAGATACCTTAACAACCTGAGAAAAACATGTAAAATCAAGTGTCAACATTTAATAAAGAGTAAGTTCACAGGTTTTAGTTCAGAGTTTTTTTTAGTAAGTTGTTTCCATTGGTTCAGCCCCAAACCAGTGTGTTATAAAGCTTCCTTGATCCCACCCGAATTAAATTATCGTAAGTTTCCCGATTCAATACCCGAATCACGTTGTTATATTGCTTAGTGGTATATGTTATATGTTTAGGTAGCTAGCCTAGGTCATGCCAACAAAATGTTCGATCCGAAGCTGACGTTGTTGCCCCTGTTGTACCAGGTTTATCACCAACCATGGCTAAGAGTTAGGCAAATTCTACACCCGTGACCTTCGACGTTCGGTCTAGCTGGCGCGACCAGCACGAATGGGGCTTGTCGGGCCCAGTAGTACTACTAAAAATTCTCTCGCTATAATCCAATACTAACGGCATCATAAGTTTTAAGGGGACTGGCATGTGATAATGCTTCCTTGTGACCATAACCCTATAACATAACCCTTCCCAATATAGTTCGTTAATGCGTAATAGTAAAGGCATTACATTACCGTAACGGTACATGTTTTCTCCCCTGTGTATTTAAAACCGTTTAAAAATGTAGGGGCCGTGAACTCACCTTTGTATTGCTTGGTAAGATTAAAATAAATGTATGAAATCTAGAGCGATCAACCACGCCCTATAATAGTTAGCACGGTTTATTAGATTTTGCTTATGAATTGCACGAAAGTCCTATATGTGTCTAGTAGTTAGCACACTAACAAATAATCACATGACACTTTTTATGATATGGTTCCATAACCGTGTTCACAACCTTCCTACTATATGATATATGTTGTTTATACAATTAACAAACAATCGTGGATATTAAAAATAGCAAGTTCGGTTCTTATACATTCATGCTTCCTGTCTAGCAAAATTCACTGAAACTAGGCTGTTTTGGGAGACTCGTTTAACCTATTTACAGGACTGCAAAAATTATGATTTTTTATGTGAAGCACCCCTGGGGGGGGGGGGGGGGGGGGGGTTGGTCTTGTGTAAAAATATCAAGGTCTAACTCTTTAACAATAATTCCATAAAAATCATTTACTAAGCAGCTATCAGATTCGTCACTTTCTGACTGTAGTTTACGAAAAAATTCATTTAAAAATCCTCAGTTATCCGATTGACGTAATTCCAGTTGGATATTTTTTTAATCTCCTGGAACTACCTACAGTAAAAATTTGAGATCAAAACTCAATTCCTACATTGAGTTATGACATTCGTTATGGGCTGCAAATTCTGCCAGAGAACGCAGCCTAAACCTTCGATACGGAAAAATTCATATAACATTCAATTTTTGTCGAAAAATTCAATTCCAGTGGGGTTCGAAAGGTATTTCCTGGGAGTACATCATGGATTTAAGAAAAAACACTTTTTGTTAACTTTTGACCCGGTTACAGCCGATTAAAGTCAACTGTAACATTCTGAACAGATTCTGTTTCATCACCCAAACCCCACAAACGATTATCTAATGCACCCAACGACCTAAAATCTTTAATCACAGCAGATTATCATCCTAAATTAAATCATATAACAATTAGTTCTACACAACCATCAAGCATCTCAAACCCTAACCGAGATATATCTATCTATACATGCATAAGACTGTTTCTAAGCATAACACTTGATTTTTATGAACCCTAGCATCACAAATTATCATCATGATTATCAAAGCACACAAAAACACATAACAATTCAATATTAATCAAAATACCTAGCCAAACGTCAATCGAAACCAGAGCGGGTGATCGAGAGAGAAGGTGCGAGAGAGCCGAGAGAGAGCGAGGCGGAGGGTGGATCGTGGGGGGGGGGGGGCGGGGGGGTGGGGGGGGGGGGGGGGGTTCTGCCATCGTGTGATGGTGTATAGAGTTTAGGGTTTTTGTTTATACACCACATGCATAGATACGTATACATATAATTGAGAGATGAGGAGTTTTGGGTGGGTAATTACTTGGGGCAAAAGTTTAGGGGAGTTGTTATTTTATTTTTTTTACTAATACATATCTAATAAATAAGGTGTTTGTTACAAAACATGTTCGTAATTGTATGTATACTAGAATAGAATACATTGATTCCTGTGAATCCAAAGTGAGTGTCATTGATGATATTATTTGAGACATTCATATTTTTTATCGCTCATCAAATCGTTTTTTAGAGATTATATACATATTCATATTATTTGAGATTGGGATCTTGGATAAGCATGTCATTGATATGTTTTAGAGTGAGAAAGAAACAAACCTGAGAGAGAAAAATCTAGGTTTAAGTTCCAAAGGAAGAAAAAAAATAAAATTTGATTTTTTTAATATAAGAGGAAAAAACACATTTAATTATTATTATTATTATTATTATTATTATTATTATTATTATTATTATTATTATTATTATATTATTTTTTTTTATAATATATATTTTTTTTATTTATGAATAGTAATTTGTTTTCTATAATAATATATATAGTTTTTTATTATTTTTATCATTTTTATTTTACAATAGATTATTACTATATTTACTTTTAACCTTAAACATATTTATTTAATTTAACTTTAATTGATATTCTTTTTTGAATATTATTGTTATTGTTTGAACAACATCAGTATGGATAACGTATAATATCTATAAGTTTTTTTTATTAATAATGTCACCATGTGCCTATTATTATGCACGATTCGATGAAAGGTCTACTCAATCAGGTATATATAGTTGGTTTTTTTATCATCACAAAACGAACATATACCGACCAAATTATTGTTAACATTTAATATTATGATATTATATTATTAATATTATATTATATATATATATATATATATATATATATATATATATTGGGTATAAATGGTAGTTTTGTTCTTAAAATAATATATAATATATAATTTTTTTAGTATTATTATATTATTTCAATATAATAACTATTTTAGCTTATTAATATTATTATAATAGATTTTTTTCTATACTTTTATAATTTTAATATTATAATAGGTAACTATTATATTTATTTTTAAGCTTAAATATATTTCTTTAATGTTAACTTTTAATTTTTTTTTATATTAATGATTCTGTCTGAGCAACATCAGTACCTTACCATATAACATCGGTATAGTTTTCTTTTATTATTAACGTCATCATGTGCTTATAATACAATTCGATAAAAGTTTTATTTGAACGGGCCATATATAGTTGACTTTTTTATCATCACAAAACGAGCATATACCGACCAAACAACATTGATAACGGTGACATATTCGTTTTTATAGTTTTTTCAATGTGACGGTACAGAAATGATTGAACACAAAGTTATATTCACAATAAAGTATTTTTTGGTATCGTAAGTTGTATCGAGTATTTGTACGATACCGGTATACCGACCAAACAACACCAGGTATAGGTATTCGTTTTTATTGTTTTCAATCGATGTAAAACGCGTGTCGATTGACAACGATTGTTATGCCGAGTGCTGGTATCATACTGGTACTGTAAAGAACCACACGATAATGACTAAAAGCCCGCAGCGAGGCGCGCGGGAATCCCTCTAGTTATTATTATTATTATTATTATTATTATTATTATTATTATTTAAAAGTGAGTATGAGTAGTAGTTTGATTTTTATAATAATATATATAGTTTTATTCATGAATAGTAATTTGTTTTCTATAATAATATATATAGTTTTTTTCATATTTTTATCATTTTAATATTACAATAGATTATTATTGTATTCAATTTTAACTTTAAACATATTTCTTTAATTTTAACTTTTAATGATACTCTTTTTTTTAATATTACTGATACTGTCTGAACAACTTCGGTATCGGTACCGTATAACATTTGTAAGTTTTTTTAATTATTAACATCACCATATGCCTATTATTATGTATGATTCGATAAAAGTTCTAATTGAACAGGTATATATATTTGATATTTTTATCATCACAAACCGAACATATACCGACCAAACAACATCGGTATTCGAACATGTCATATATAGTTGATTTTATTTATCATCACAAACCGAACACATACCGACCAAACAATATAAGTAACGGTGTCGTATTCGTTTTTATAAAATTCTCGACGTGGTAGTATAAAATTCATTGGACACAAAGTAATATTCGTAATAAAGTATTTTTTGGTATCATAAGCTCTATCGAATGTCTGTACGATACCGGTATCGTAACGGACCAATACCCGTATCGTAACGGACTGATACGACCAAACAACATCGGTACCGGTATGGGTATTCATTATTATGGGTTTTCAATCGATGTAAAAAACATGTCGGTTAACAATGCTAGGTCGAGTGTCGGTGTTGTACTGATAATAACCAAAGAACCGCAGCGAAGCGCGCATGAATATTACTAGTTATATATAAATAAAGATGAGAGTAAATGCAACGTTTCTTGTATTAAACGGTTTGGTTTGGAATCGTTCATTTAGCCGTTGGTGACCGAAGTTACTTTTGTGGTATTATACAATACAATTCTGAAGCACGTGTGCAAGTGTGATGTGCTATTTGTGTTGCTCAAAAGTCAAAACACTACATAATGTGGTTATTAATTCATTTTTATTGTATTTTTGAGCTAAAATAACAACTTAAATGTTTACGGATTCATTTAAGGAATTAACAGGCTATTTGGTAACCTCTTATTGATTTAACTAAAAGGCAACATCTGAATGAGCCAGTATTAAAGTGTGTTTGATTCAGTGATAGATACCTCTATATTAGCCGATAAACAACACAAACTGATGCTGAATGAAAAAATTTACCTCTTTATCCATATACCTGTGTTCATAACCCTTAGCTAGGGGTGAGCAAATATCAAGTCGGACCGGAAATACTCGAGCACCGAACTCTAAGAACACCAAAACCGAACCGACGCTTGGTAAGTAGGTATTTATTTCAGTTATGCTTTTCATCCCATTTTGGGTTCAGGTCGGTTTCAGTTCAAGAACCTAAGTTAACCGAAAAAATCAATTAAGGACCGGAAATTTAAAGAATAGGACGGGCCCAGCCCAGGTGGGTGGCCTGTAATGTAGTGATGATGGCATATAGACAGAATATGGTTTCTATACTTTTCTAGTTCTAAACAACAGAACTTACAATCTGTTAACAATCAGAGTTTCAGAGTGGATTACCGAAAACTATTCTTTCATAATTGTATGTCTCTTAAGGTACAAATGCAGGGCTTCTTATATGGTTTACAAAGAAACGTAAAAAAGGAAATAGTGCATAAGGTCCGGCTGTTGATTAGCTGGGATTAGGCTGTTGATTTGCTGTCAATTTGCAGCTGTCAACACCTTATTTTTGTTAAGGGTTTCCTCCGAGGTTTGACTTCCCTTTCTGACACTCCCCCTCAAGTTGAGTAGTGGGGTTTCCAATACACAACTTGTCTAAGCATTCGTCTAAGACTCTCCCATTGACAGCCTTTGTTAGTATGTCTGCTAATTGATCTTTTGATCGAACAAACGGTAGTTCAATCGTACCATCTTCCAATTTTTCTTTGATGAAGTTCCTATCAACTTCTACGTGTTTAGTTCGATCATGTTGTACTGGATTTTCTGAAATCTGAATTGCAGCTTTATTATCACACATAATCTTACTAGTTTCTCTTGAAGGAAAGCCAATCTCAGCTAAGAGTCTTCGCATCCACATGGCTTCTGTTAAACCTCGAGCTATACCTCTAAATTCAGCCTCTGCACTTGAAAGAACAACCACCTTTTGTTTTTTACTTCTCCAAGTGACAAGATTCCCACCAACTAAAGTGAAGTAGCCTGCTGTTGACCTCCGACTTCCCTTATCTCCTGCCCAGTCTGCATCAGTATAGATTTGAACATTTAGGTGTTCATGTGATTGAAACAGGACTCCATGACCCACTGTTCCTTTGAGATATCTAATAATTCTCCAAACTGCTTCCATATGGGACTCTTGAGGTTGGTGCATGAACTGACTTACCACCCCTACAGCATATGCAATGTCTGGGCGAGTATGTGAGAGATATATTAGTTTTCCCACCAGCCGTTGATATCTTTCTTTATTTGCTAACTTTGCTCCTTCCTCCATATAGAGCTTTTGGTTTACACTCATAGGAGTGTCTGCTGGTTTGCAATCGATCATTCCAATCTCTGCCAACAAGTCTAAGACATACTTCTTCTGACTAATGAAAATTCCTTGTTTTGACCTTAGTACTTCAATTCCGAGGAAATACTTAAGCCTGCCCAAATCTTTCATTTCAAATTCGGCAAACAAGTTTTCTTTTAGTTTTCCCATTTCTTCTTTATCGTTCCCTGTAATGATCATATCATCTACATAGATAATTAGGCAGGTTACGAATTTTCCTCTTTTTTTGAGAAACAAAGTATGATCGGCATTACTCTGTTTATATCCAAACTTTTTCATAGCTACGGTAAATCTGCCAAACCAAGCCCGGGGAGATTGCTTCAAACCATAAAGAGACTTCTTCAGACGGCAAACTTCTCCGGATTTGAAATCTTTTGTGAATCCTGGAGGAGCATCCATAAATACCTCTTCATCTAGGTCCCCGTGTAGAAATGCATTTTTTACATCAAACTGTTGAAGTGGTCACCCTTCATTTGCAGCTATCGAAAAAAGAACCCTAATTGTGTTCATTTTTGCAACTGGGGAGAACGTTTCAGCGTAATCAATCCCATGTGTCTGGGTATACCCTTTTGCTACCAGTCGGGCTTTATATCTTTCAATTGTACCGTCTGGTTTATACTTAACCGTATAGACCCAACGACACCCCACGGATTTCTTTCCCAACGGGAGAGTACACTTTTTCCAAGTATTGTTCTTGATTAAGGCTTCCATTTCTGTTTTCATTGCTTCCTTCCAATGTTTAGACTTTAAAGCTTGATCCACGTTTGTAGGAGTTTCTTCAGAATAAACAGATGAGATAAATGCTTTGGCTTCCTTAGTGAGATTTCCATTAGCTACATTAGCTATAGGATAACTAGACCTTCTTGGCTCTTTTCCGGGAGAATACCGTTTCGGAGGAACCCCTCTGTTTGTTCTAGGGGGTAACACATATCTTGATGGTGATTCTTCTTGTATGGATTCATCTGCCTGTAAAGTTTCAGCTTGTTCTGTGGCAGTTTCATGGTTAGAAGTATTGGTATCTTCGGAGTCATTAGAAACTCCAAAAGTATCACCAGACTGAATAGGGTGAGTATTACTTACCTCGGACACCAGGTTAGGAGGAACATTAGGGCCTTCAGTGGCACTGAAATTGAACTCTGGTGACTCTGTAGTTGGTACATAGGAAACATATTTCAACCAACTTAGTGTGTCTAAACATTCCTTCTCCCCCTGACCACTGAGTTGGGAATAGTAATACTCGGTTTCAAGAAAGTCACAGTTTATTGTGGTGAACATATGACGTGTCTTTGGGTTATAACATCTGTATCCTTTTTGATTTATTCCATACCCAACAAAGACACATTTTTCAGCACAAGGGTCAAGTTTGGTTCGATCTGATTTAGGTATGTGAACAAAAGCGGTACATCCAAAGATTCGTGGTTGAAGAGTAAGGACTGAGGGTAGTTTGAAGAATTTTGAAAGGGTGTGTAATGGAGTGTTAAGTTTGAGGATATTTGTTGGGAGTCGGTTGAGAAGATAGGTAGCGGTAGCAAGGGCTTCAGGCCAAAAATGTTTCGGGACCTGGGATTCAATTAGGAGGGCTCGTGTCATTTCCAGCAAAATGCGATTTTTCCTTTCGGCGACACCGTTTTGTTCTGGGGTGTTTGGGCATGTAGTTTGGTGGATTATTCCCTTGTTTTGAAAAAACAATTTAAAGGATGTATTAACAAACTCACCGCCATTATCGGATCGGAAAATTTGGATGTTTGTTTGAAATTGGATTTGGATCATGGCGTAAAACATAGTGAATTTTTCAAAGACTTCGGATTTGTTTTTCAAAAAATAAACCCAGGTCACTCGGGTACAATCATCAACGAACATCACAAAGTAGCGAAGGTTTTGCCTCCCAAGAACGGGGGCAAGACCCCATACATCAGAATGGATTAATGAAAATGGCAAAGCAACCTTAGTATTATTGGGTTTAAAAGTTTTCATGTGGCTCTTTGCTAAAACGCATGTTTCACAATGTGACATAGAATTAACTGGAAATAGTTTTGGAAATAAAATATGCAAATAACTTGTAGAGGGATGACCTAATCTTCGGTGCCATAGCCATGCTTCTCGTTCCGATGTCCCATGAGTCAACATCACAGCACCACTTTGAGTTACCTCGTCCACATAATATAACCCTTGACTTTCAGTGCCACGCCCAATGATCGCTTCCGTCCTGATATCCTGTAAAATACAAAACGTAGGGTACATTAGGACAATACAGTTGAGTTCTTTTGTGACGTGGCTAATGGAAAGCAGTTTATGTGACAGCGAGGGAACATAAAGACAATTAGAGATTTTTATTGTGGGTGAAATCTCAATAGTCCCTCCCGATTTTACATCCATTATCCCTCCGTTCGCCGTTTGAATATGTGTTTTTCCTGGTTTAGTTGTTGAAATAATATCCGATGACTCATAAGTCATTGTGTCGGTCGCGCCACAATCGAAGATCCATCGTTTTTGTTTTTCATGATGTTCTTGGGCCATATTAGCATTCCCACTATTTCCAGGGACTAAATGTGACATATTCAATTTTTTGTTAGGGTTATAAACCCACGGGTTTGAGGGATCCGACCCAAACCCATTACCTGTTCCTTCATCCTCTCCGCCATTACCTGTTCCTTCATCTTCTTCGCCTGTTGTGTCGGCCATTCCGCCGAAACCAACTCTACTCCGGCTTCCATCTCCTGGGACCTCTCGGTTGCCGGTGCTGGGTGATTTTCCTTTCTCTTGAACTGTAGCCTTTGTGCCCTTCTTATGACTATCAGACCACCATTCGGGATATCCGACGAGTCTGAAACATTGTTCCTTGGTATGCTTAGTCATGCCACAATGGTCACATTTGAGATGAGTTTTGTCATCTCTGCTTACAGATCCAGTTCTTCTTCCGTCGAACCGTCGGAGCCCTTTCGATGCAAGTCCTGCCCCTTCTATTTTTGTGGCTATTAGACCTGCTGCGATGCCCTGTGCGTCATTAAGAGGTGTTCCGAGAATGTTTTGGTGAGCGGCCTCCTTGCGAACAGTGGCATATGCGGCTTCTACAGTCGGAAGTGGTTCCGACCGGAGTATCTCCCTCTTTATAGGGTCATACTTCCGGTCAAGGGCATTTAAGAACTGGAAGAGTTTTTGCTCAGTTTGAATTTTGGAGTATGTTTGAATATCCGTTGAACAAGTCATCGGATTCGGATCAATTCGGTCGATTTCTCCCCATACGCCTTGGAGGGTGATCCACAATTCTTCGAGAGAAGTATTGTTCTGTTTGATATCATTCGCTTTGACATGGAGATTAAAGGTTTGGAGCTTGTCCCGTCCACTGCTATATGTGACTACCAAGGCATCCCACAACGATTTCGTTGTGGGAAACTCGGTGAGGTTACCCGCAAGAACAGGTTCGATATTCTGAATTAACCATGAAAAAACGATTAGGTCATCTTGCTCCCACTGTTCGTAGGTTTCATGATTTTGGTATGGGGGATTTGTGGTTAAATGTTTCAGCAAGGTTTTTGATTTTCCGCCTATGGCGACTCGAATCATTCGGGTCCATAGAGGATAATTCTGGCCGTTTAGTTTCAGATTTATCTGTAAACTATCGGACATTTTTGGGCTTTTTGACTGGGAATTTTTGAGAAGGTTGGCTAGTTGTAAGGTGAGATCACTACTCGAGTTACCGTCTCCGGACATGGTGACTCGGTTGTGGCTCGGTTGTGTTTTGGGTAGATGATGAGCAGACTAAATAACCCGCTCTGATACCATGTTAACAATCAGAGTTTCAGAGTGGATTACCGAAAACTATTCTTTCATAATTGTATGTCTCTTAAGGTACAAATGCAGGGCTTCTTATATGGTTTACAAAGAAACGTAAAAAAGGAAATAGTGCATAAGGTCCGGCTGTTGATTAGCTGGGATTAGGCTGTTGATTTGCTGTCAATTTGCAGCTGTCAACACCTTATTTTTGTTAAGGGTTTCCTCCGAGGTTTGACTTCCCTTTCTGACACAATCTACGATCACTAATACGGTTAGATTGTAATAGATTAATCATCTTCTTCAGTTGTTTACTGCTGCTTTCATCAATTGACGACTATTGTTTGATGATCACGTTCGTTGTCTTCTTTCTGAATTTGATGAAAGTAGTACAAATTGGGTAGTAGTATTATTGAACCTTAATAAAGACGTTTGCTTCACATACCTTCAAATCTAGAAGAAATAGAACGAATTTGGTGTATTCTAGAATGAAATGGGTTCAATTTGGAATGAAATTCGTCGAGTTTGGTGTTTTGATAATCGGGTTCCGTATTTTGGTGAAAACCAATCAACCCGAATGCTGCTGGAACCGAAACCTGAGATACCCTTTAGGGCCAGTCTTCGGTTCCTTAATTTTATAATTCTTGGGTTTCGGGTCGGGTCAGTTAATTGCTGGGCCCGGGTCGGTTCCTGGGCTTTGCCAAGTCAGTCCTCTTACTGATTCAGAGTCCCTTACCAATTAGACCTCTTAATGGCTCAGTAAGAAGCACCGCAATTTTTATAACTCTGAGGTCTAAGCATCAGGGTTCTGACTGGCAACGGGCCAAACCAATAGCCTAATCACAGTCTGAGCATCTGGTTGATTAAAAGCACCCACTGATGCAGTCAAGTCATTGTCACAAGCAATCAATATTATATCACCGTCTTCATCTTCATATTTCAGGCTAAAGCTTCCATGGCTTAGCTGAAACCGTGTTGCCACCAATTTCTCCAACTTTGCCAGTCCATCTGACAGTCTAAATGAACACTTTACGGTATCCTTTCTGTATGTTACCTTAATCGTATACGTGTTTGCTGCAGCATTCTTGATATGCTTGTCTTTGACGGTTGTCTCGGGCTTCGCACGTCTGTCAGGCGGATCTTTTTGTTCCGTCGGGTGCAGTACAAGTTGGGACGTATGCTTATTGTGTTCTCTATGAGTGGCAGGATCATGAGTAGTGTTTGTTGCAATAGAGGTGCCTAGAACCAGGGTTGTAAGAGCTCTGTCAGATGCATGGGTGGCTGCATCTGTTTGATTCGGCTTTAGAAGGGGGTCGGTTTCATTGGGAGTCCGGCTATATGGCCACCTTGGTATACCATGACTCCTGCAAATGCGCTTTAAAGTAGACCTGCTGACTGCACACACAATGTAAAAGGTCAACGGTGAAACTGAGAATATTAATATTAGAAGGGAAGGTGGCAAATAGTGACATTACTAGAGGTGGCAAAATGGACGGGGTCAGACTGGCATGATTAACAATAGTGGTGTGTACAGTTCGGTCAACCACAAGATATTGAGAACCTCAACCTATATCACATCTAGCGGTTAACCCCATTAGTGGTTAATCGCGGTGAGGTTCAGTTAACGGCTAACCTCTATAACAATCATCATGGTTGTAAAAATCCCGACTAGCCTCCGATTAGCCCCCGATTAATCGCTAATCGGGAGGTTCACCGATCAATGACCGATGATTAATCATTAGGCGTTCAATGGCAGTCCTATTCTAGCCAAACTTTGGTCAGATCCCGATCAATTTTCGATCAAACCTCATAAATTCCCACCAATTACTTAGAAAAATGGGTCAATGAGGGGTTAAAACATGTCCACTCTAAAAAACTACATATAAAAATGTGTGTGTATATATAACTAAAAATTACATATAAGAATCACAATCCAATTAATTCCGATTAATCCCAATTAACTGCTAGTCGGTACCCCACCGACCGACTAGAGATTCTTACAACACTGACAATCATTAATATATATGCTATTCAACTATCTCTAACCTAAAAGAAGCAACATTATGTTTGAATAGACTAAAAAGGGAGTGAATAAATTTAGCAGGAGCTAAACAAGAAAATGAACTTGAAATCAAGCTATACATGATGGTCAAAATCTTATTAGTGCATTATAAAAACTATATCTGCAATAAGAAAAAAATAAAACAAGGGTTGCTTTATATATATATATATATATATATATATATATATATATATATATATATATATATATATATATATGTATATGTATATGTATATTCAAATTTACATACAACAAACAACATCCCAAAGAGTATATATAGGATTTACAAAACAACAAACAATATATTTTCTAGGAATAGACACGTTGACTTAATGTATTCTAATAAGTTCAGTTGACCGGTTATTTTGAAGTACCAACCTAAAACAAACCACATAATGGAGAGCGACGAAGTGTGTTTGTCGGTTCGGTTAACCACGTTTTTTAAAAGCACCAACGGTTTTAATAAGGATCACCAAAAGCTATATATAAATCCACAATGGAAGGTGAATGTGTTTTCGGTTTGGTTCACGGTCCAGTTTCATGGCAGCTCTTTTGAAAAGCCGTAGGTCAAAATGGGTATTTTAAGCGCAGGACAAAACTAGCCAGATACATACTTTCATCTTATTTTTATAAAATAAGTATAACATATATAAGTAGAGACCCCCAAGTCTTCAACTTGTTACATTACTTTTGTCCATATGTTGAAACTACTTTCTAGGCTACCCAAATATGAATACGGTTTCATTTATACCAATTCAGGCCAAAAAGATATTGGATGACAACTCAGGAGCACATGATCTATTTGAGTAATTGACCACTGTGTTAAGTGACTATAATCTATATTAATGACAGTCTAACTTCCTTCAATGATTTAGTTTAGTTGACTTTTGCATTTGAATACACATCAAATGAGTTTCAACCCATTTGACCCATTTCATTTTTTTTGAATCTTTTAGTTTAACTAGTTAGAAATAAAACATAACCTAAATCGACCCATAGGGTCTAACTTGCCACCTCTAGCCATCACAAACAGACTATAAACTCACCATGAAGGCTCTCTGCAGCTTCCTCCATCGTTTTCCCATAATATTTGCTAATTTCCTCTAAACTAATTGACCTGTCCGTTCTCTTCCTTTTTCTATTTGGTTCTTTCGAAATGTCAACGTTTTTTCCCCTCCTATTCCCTGTATTTATATCAACATCTTCAATCCCTACATCCGTATACGGAACGACATTTGGGTTTGTTCCCGCAGCAGCAGAATTTGACAGCTTATCTTCCTCTAAACTAATCGGCTTGTCAGTTTTCTTTTTTCTAATCGGTTGTTTGGAATAATCAACTTCTTTTATCAGCAGTCTCCCTGCATTAATATCAACATCTTCCATCCCAAAATTCGTATAGAAAACGACATTCGGGTTTGTTCCTGCATCGGCAGAATTTGACGGCTTATCTTCCTCCATATGATCCACATGAGCAACATCATTAACATCACAATCATTATTTCCATTCTCTGCCAGTAGATGTAAATTTTCTAACTCTGGTGGGACCTCTTCTTTTTCAGTCAACGTTAAAGACTCAAGATTCCAAGTAAGAGGAGCTCCCCCGATGACTTGGGGTGAAGATATATCACCTAGTTCTATCCTAGAAGCGTTTTTTAAAGTCTGTTTTACGGTTTTCACCAAACTTTGTAGGTCTGCTTCGTTTTCATTCTGTGTCGGTAAAAATAACTCTATAACATATTCACCATCCACTTCAGGACTCTTGAGATAGATAGCTAAACAACTAGTTATTCCATGCATACGCGCATACGCAACCAAGGGGTATTCATCTTCACCGAGTTTACTTACATCTCCACAAAAACATAAACCGCGAGACGACAATGATCTTCCAACAATTCCTTGGGATTTGTCCAGGTGTCGCGATCTACAGGTTTCGTGGAATCCCCACATGCTCAAGTCTCGTACGTAGAACGGTAGAGCAGCAGTTGACATGCAGACTTTGCCTATACAGTTTCTACTAAAGCTACTACAACTTCTTTCGAGATTTCCAGAACTGGCAACAGCACTACTGTATCCACACGGACCCCACGTCTGAGCTAGAGGTATATTCTGAATATCACATACTGTCTTTAAAGCGCTGAAGATTTCATCCAGTTCAAGTTGCCGTTTTTCATCTCCAACACGTGCCTGAAATTTGAAAGATAAATTCACATGAAATTACACACATACACATGCAAATCATACATGTATGTAGACAACTCACGTAAAAGCTAGTATCCTCAAGCACGTTTGGAGACGTCAGATTCTCTTCCTACAAAGTAGAATATAATTGGTTTTAAAAAATGAACAAAATTGCCATAACCCAAATTAAACATGTGCGTGCGTGGGGGGGAGGGGGGTGCGTGCGTGCATGCGTGCGTGTGTATGTGTGTGTGCGCGCGCGTGTGTGTCATGCTACCTTCAGTGCTCTGGACACTTGTCGAACCTCGAAAGCATAATCAGTATACTTTGATGATGTTATGAGCTCGAGTACGCCTACACAGTAACGACTGCGAGGTTCAAATACAGGCAAATTAATATATCCATGCATGTCCAAACTCCATTCTGGCAACTTTTGGCGGTAAACACGACCAGGAGGACCTAATTCTTCTCTATGCTCCCCATCCACAACAAACATGCGCTGCTCAGACTCCAGCCTATACTTGTAAAGCGCTTCATCAAGCATACCAAGACCAAAAGGTTGGTCCAAAGTCGTTAGCAAGCACCGCTTCATGACAGCAACAGGTGACCAAAACTGAACAAGCACACGTGGCTCGCGGAAACTCAAAGCCTTAAGTGCAGATGTGATCTTCTCTTTAATTATCTGTGGGTCTATGATATTTTGATCCACCGCCAGATTAGGCGAACCTATTAATATGTGAATCACAGTAAAAAACAAATTTCAGACAAATATAACCCCATTTCGTCATATAAAGACAATAAACGAAGGAACCATTTATCATATTATCATACATTAATAACTTCTAACAAATTACATTCAAACATATTTTTCACTTGGGCCTTTTCACTTGTAGTTTGTATTACAAAACTGCATTGTTGTTTCATGTTTGATGTTTCTATCAAACATGGCTAAACAAGAATCAATTTCCATCTTCTTTGTTTCCAAAATTAAGTCAACTTAAAACTGTAATTCACTTCTTCAACTTTTTTATTAGAATCATATGAATTATTAGAATATATACAATATATTTACTCATTATTGTGCATATTTTTGTCATAGATAGATTAGGGTAATCACTTGTAAATCTCTATATATTCAGTTGTGATTGTGAATAATAAACAAGAGATTGTTGTCTACTTTCATTTTCAACAAATGTCATATAATCTAGTGGTCAATTGATACCAGATCTAGGTCACAACTAACAAACGGCAAACAATATAATGATCGACAATAATCCGAAGCGACACGAGTAAATCAACGATGAGCTGTATGTGTACGGCAATTTTCCCAAACATCGTTGTCACAGAGTTGACTTAAATCACACAAGTCGTTTCTATGTACAAACAAATAACAAATCAGAGTTAAATTTAGGGTTGGTTATCCAAACAGTCAGATCAAAAAAGAACCTGTCAAGTTCAACAAAACCACAAAAATGAAACTTACTGGTAGGTTCTTCCACCTCTCGACAGCCAAAAACCCTAAGTGATGTTAGATATCTTTGATTATTATTATTATCTGGACTTGCATAATTATAATAATAATAATAATCAGTAGTAGCAGCAGAAACAGGCAGAGGTTCATGTAGGCAAGTGTATCTCGATTTCAAAGCATCTAAAACCTTTGATTCACTGCTTGCAACCGGATCTATGGGGTTATTCATGTTCGTTTTCTTCAAGGTTTTACAGATCTGTTGGTTTGGGAAAGTAGTGATTTGTGTACAGGTTCATAAAGTGATGAACTTTAACTTGATGTTTGAACTGGCATTTGACCTGGGGCCAAGATGAACTGGTCTTTGACCTAGGGCCAGAAATAGGCTACAATTTTAGATGTGAAACATGTCACGAAAAAAACCAAAGTTTTGAGCTATTGTTTAATACTCGGGTCTTGTTTGAGTTACCTAATTTTGATTTTGTTGGGAATAATTCGAAAATGCTTGGATAAATCTGAAGTCGTGTAATCACTATCAGATCAAACAATTGGAGTGGCTACCAATCTTTGATCGGATAAAATCAGAAAAATTCTAGATTTTGTATGGCAATTTTTTATTGTGAGATTTTGGGGATTCGTATCGAAAAGAAAAATTCGTCCAGGGTTTTCCCTAAAAAAATTGGGAGCGTATTTTCAGTTTTTCACAACTGCTTGCAATTTCAATTTTGAACAAAAACACCTTTAGTCCCTTAAGTTTCCAAAAGTGCATATTTAGCTCGACCTCAGCCAGGGGCTGCCGCCCCTTGGACCCTGCTCCCAGGAGCGCTGCCCCCGGACCCCCGCCAAGGGGGCGCTGCCCCCTTGGATCCCCCGTTAGTCCCGATGACATTCAAACAAGCGTGCACTCTTATTTGAACGTCACACGCAATCTCAAATTACACTAAAATATCCAACATATCTCCCCCATTTAGTGTAATCAAGAATTACCTAACTTGTTCACAGCAATCAAACAAACTAATGCATAAATGAAATGTCGTGACGATTGAATTTCATATTAGTATATTACACATTCCAAATATTCGAATTTAAGGGTGTCTCTAAGGATTGAACCCTTAATATCCATACTGAATACATGAAGATAATATACACATTAGTTTACATATATAGATCTAACTTGACACTATCTTTTACTAGCCTATGTCCCTATCCTTCATAAGCATATCAAAGCCAAGTCCAAGCTTCTTGAAGCAGCTAAACTTCATGCTCATATAGGTAGCTCTTTTACTCTTACACCTGCAAATGCAATTTTTCAAAAGAGCTATTAAGAAGATATACCTCAACCTTACTTAACTTGCAGATCTAAACACATACCTTTGGAATAATTTTAATGTTGTGTTCCAAACTCTAGATGTTAAGCTTTCCACATTGAATTCTGCACCTAACGTCATATTAGGTGGGAATTGGTTATCTTAACATGAGAGTTTTCAGATGGACTTTAACCCTAATCCCACAGCTGATCCTTTCACGAGATCTCTAGTTAACCCTTTGGTTAAGTGATCAGCTAAGTTATGTTGAGTTCTCACATACTCAACCGAAATCGCACCATGCATGATGAGCTCACGAACCATGCTATGTCTCACACCTAAATGTCTTGACTTGCCATTATACACTTGACTATACGCCTTAGCAAGTGTAGCTTCACTATCACACCTTATAGAAATGGGAGCCATTGGTTTTGGCCACAATGGAATCTCATAAATCAAGTTTCTTAGCCACTCAGCTTCTTTGCCAGCTGCGGCTAATGCTACAAACTCAGACTCCATTGTTGAATCAGTTATGCAAGTCTGTTTCTTTGAAGCCCAAGAAATGGCACCTCCCCCAAGTAGGAATACCCAACCACTTGTGGAAGAATGATCTTCCTTATTGTTTATCCAACTTGCATCTGAATATCCTTCAATCACTGAAGGAAATCCAATGTAAGTTAGACCATAATCCATGGTTCCTTTCAAGTATTTGAATACTCGACCTAGTGATTGCCAGTGATGAGTACTAGGATTGCTAGTAAACCTACTAAGTTTTCCAACAGCATACGCTATATCTGGTCTGGTGCAGATCATAGCGTACATAAGTGATCCAATCGCTCTTGGGTACTCAAGTGGAGATACTGCAATGCCTTTATTAGGTAATAGCTTCAGACTAGGATCAACAGGAGTACTTGCGGGAGAACAATCCTTGAAATTGAACTTGTTTAAGATCTTCTCAATATAGTGTGATTGAGATATTGACATGCCCATGTTCTTACGTTTGATTTTAATACCTAAAATCACCTCAGCCTCCCCCATATCTTTCATAGCAAACATAGATGATAAAATTCTTTTGTTCTATTGACTTGATCTTGGTTAGTGTCAAAAATCAACATATCATCTACATACAAACAGATCAAGACTCCGTTTTCAGAAGCATCAAACTTGCTATAAACACATTTATCTGCTTGGTTTAAAGCAAAACCATTAGACAATACAATCTCATCAAACTTTTGATGCCACTGTTTGGGTGCTTGCTTCAAACCATAAAGAGATTTAATTAGTTTACACACCTTGTTTTCACTTCCAGGCATAACAAACCCTTCTGGTTGTTTCATGTAAATCTCCTAATCTAATTCACCATTTAGAAATGCAGTTTTCACATCCATTTGGTGAATTACAAGATTATGTATAGCAGCAAGTGCTAATAATAATCTAATGGTGGATATCCTTGCTACAGGAGCATATGTATCAAAGAAGTCAATACCCTCCTTTTTTTGTCTAAACCCTTGGATTACTAATCTGGATTTGAACTTATCAATAGTATCATCCACCTTCATCTTCCTCTTGAAGATCCATTTACTTCTCAATGGTTTACAACCAGGAGGTAAATCCACAAATTTCCAAGTGTTATTTTGCAAAATAGAGTCCATTTCATCTTGGATGGCTTCTTTCCAAAATGAAACATCCCTTGAAGCCATTGCTTCACTATATGTCTTTGGATCCTCATCAACATTGAAACAATATTGATATTGAAAATTAATATCAATCCTAGATCCTTCAACTAAGTACAGTTGAAAATCGTCACCATAAGACTTGGCCTTTCTTTCTCTTGAACTCCTTCTTGGTTCAGTGCTAGTTGAAGGCGTAATTTATTTTCCACTAGAAATCTGGAGAGAAGGATTCATATCCTTTGGCCTAGGTATAGATGTGAATCTTTCTTCATCGTATTCTACATTCCCACTTCTTGCCTCAATAACCGTATGTACTAAAACGCGGTCATTTGGTTCTATTACATAGAACCTGTGAGCAAATGAGTGCTCAGCATATCTAATGAAAATGCATTCTATACCTCTTTCCCCTAAGTTTCTTATCTTAGGATCATTGAGCCTAACCACGGCTCTACAACCCCAAAACTCTTAGTTTTTGCAACTCGGGTGGCTTTTTATACCAAAGTTCAAAAGGGGTTGTTTTGTTCCTTTTATTAGGAACCCGGTTTAACAAATAACAGGTTGTCAACATAGCTTCTCCCCAAAACCCATTATTTAAACCCTAATGGGACAGCATGGTATTAACCATCTCTTGTAGCGTCATATTCTTCCTTTACGCCACACCATTTTGTTCCGTTGTGTAAGGAGCTGCGGTAAGGTGTATTATTCCAGTTGATTGGAAATATTCCAGATCAAAATACTCACCACCTCTATCCGTATGTAGGGTTTTGATCAATTCACTTTGATGAAGCTCTACTTCTTGTTTATAGATTTTAAACTTTTCCAAAGCTTCATCTTTTGCATGTAACAAGTAAACGTAACAGAACCTAGTAGCATCATCTATAAAGGTTACAACATACTTCTTGTTACCTAATGATGGTGTACCATGAAAATCACATAGATCACTATGTATCAAATCTAACAATTTACTTTCTCTATTAAAATGTTGCAATAATGGTTTTCTAGTTATTTTATTCAACTTGCAGATATGGCACTTTTCATTTGTTAAATTAACTGCCGGAATTAAGCTCATCTTAGACATTTCCATAAGTCGTTTATAATGTACATGTCCTAATCTAGCATGCCATAATTCAGATTTTGACGAATTTACACTAGATGACGAATCAATCATACAAACAGAATTATCACTAAACGGCACTTCTAGATTTAACATAATCATACCATTACATAAATAACCAAATCCGATAAAAGAACCATGTCTTGACAAGATATATTTGTCACATTCTAACACTTGTTTGTACCCGCAATTATTTAATACGATACCGGATAACAAGTTTTTCTGAGTGCCGGGTACATACAATACATTACTTAAACTTAGAGTTTTCCATAAGTAAATACTAGTACTACACTTCCAATTCCGTGGATTGGCTCGGTTGCAACATTTCCTATCTTTAAAACAGATCCATCTTCAATTAATGTAAGGTCCTTGAACCATCTTCGATCCTTACATACGTGACTTGTTGCTCCCGAGTCATACCACCAAGCAACAGAATCATCCTGCACATAAAATGCTTCAGAAATTAGTGAAACATAATTCACATCCGAATTATAATTAAAGTTTAATTTCTGACCTTGTTGCTTTGGATCCTTAGAGGATCCACCAGTGCCAGCTTCATTCTTGGCTTTACCAACACGACAATCTCTCTTGAAGTGTCCTAGTTTACCACACTTCCAACAGCCTTGATCATTGGTCTGTTTTGCATACTTCACAGCCTTGTTCTTCTTGTTAAACCCACTTTGATACTTTCTTTTGTTGTTTCCCTTGTTAGAATTTTCGAGACTAGGACCACTTTCTTCCACCATGTTAACAGAAGACCCACCAACGTGTTTGTCTTTGTTAATATTTTCCATGGCCCGACAAGACTCCTCAATTCGAAAACAACTTCCAAGTTCAACCAGATTCATTTCCTCCTTCTTATGTTTTAAAGTATGTTTAAAATCTTTCCATGAAGGAGGAAGTTTATCAATAATAGATGGAACAGAAATAGCTTCATCCATCTTTAAACCATGTTGTTCGAATTGACCCAGAATTCTTAGACATTCATTGTATTGTTCCATGATGGGTCTACCATCAACCATTTTATAATTCATAAAATCACTGACCAAGAATTTCTTACTAGATGTGTCTTCAGCCATGTATTTGGCCTCTAGTAATTCCCACAGTTCTTTTGCAGATTCAACATTTTGATAAATATCGAAAACAGAGTCACACATACCATTCAGAATATGCCTACGACAGATGTAATCAACATTCAAACACTTTCCACGCTTCCTAGTTTGTTCCAGCGGTTCATCCACCACTTCCTCGGGCATCGGGGTACTCAGAACGTACACCACTTTCAAAGTCGTCAACAGAAAATGCATATTCTTTTGCCAGCGACGAAAGTCTTGCCCTTCAAACTTGTCCAATTTCGCAAATTTGTTCGTCATAGCCTTCGAAGATTCACCACCGCTTGTCATCTTCACTGAATTTGTTTGATCTTTGTTGGGAATAATCCGAAAATGCTTGGATAAATCTGAAGTCGTGTAATCACTATCAGATCAAACAATTGGAGTGGCTACCAATCTTTGATTGGATAAAATCAGAAAAATTCTAGATTTTGTATGGCAATTTTTTATTGTGAGATTTTGGGGATTCGTATCGAAAGAAAAATTCGTCCAGGGTTTTCCCTAAAAAAATTGGGAGCGTATTTTCAGTTTTTCACAATTGCTTGCAGTTTCAATTTTGAACAAAAACACCTTTAGTCCCTTAAGTTTCCAAAAGTGCATATTTAGCTCGACCCCAGCCAGGGGCTGCCGCCCCTTGGACCCTGCTCCTAGGAGCGCTGCCCCCGGACCCCCGCCAAGGGGGCGCTGCCCACTTGGATCCCCCGTTAGTCCCGATGACATTCAAATAAGCGTGCACTCTTATTTGAACATGCAATCTCAAATTACACTAAAATATCCAACAGATTTAACTAGTAGTGTTCGGGTTGAAAGGTTTACTCGTTTAATTAAGCACGTCAGCATGTTAATTTGTTTATTATTTGACTTGGTTGTTATGGCTGGTTAAACCAGAAACCATGATTGATTTGGTTACGAATTAATGAACTAGACATAAATAGGTGAATTTTAAGGGAACCAAACAAAAATAATAAAACGGACAAAAAGTAATGAAAACCATGAAAGTTGCTCAAAAGAATGATAGAATGCAGGAAATAGATGACAAAAGCCCACCATCAGCACTTTAGGACCCTAGACGTAGGTTATGTTGATGATATTTTAAAGATGAATGATAAAATAAATATTATTATCGTCATCATTCTACTAAAAGTTTGTTCTTTTGGGCATTCATATCCCTCCAATCAAATTATATGAAAGAGGTTTCTAAAGTATAAAAGCATTCACAATGGATCCTTTATATATATATATATATATGTGATATACGTGAGTGTAATTTTTATATTTTGTGAGACTGATTGTAAATTGTTGTGAGTGAAGGAGAGAAAAAAAACAGAAAAAGTTATTGTTCATCAGAAATTTAGAGGAGATGTTGTTCACATCTATAATTTTTAATATTTTTTGAAAGTGGTTACGAGTAGACGAGAGAGAAAAGATAATGTAAAAGTGTAAAAAATATTATTTAATTGAAAGAAGAGAGAAAAATAATGTTTTTAATGTGAATGCTCTAAGAAATTACTCTGAGTGAAGGAGAGAGAAAATGTTACTATGTATTTGTATATTTAGGGATACTGAAAATGTTTAGTAGAATTTTTTATTAGAGGTTTCCCTCTATAAATTTTTCATATATTTTGAAAATGTTTGTGAGTAGATGAGAAAGAAAAAATAATAACAAAGGTATAAAAATATTATTTAATTAAAATAAAAAAGAAAATGTATTTATTTTTAGTGTAGTTATCGGATATATTTGATGGAACAGTTGTGAATGTTTTTTAACAACCAATTTGCAAATTACCTCTTATTGTACTTTTATTTAACATTATAGAGTTAATTGATTTTAGATATATTATATACATAAATAAGTAAAATGTCAAATTGTCCTTAAGGTTTGTGTATATTTGCCTGTTTCATCCAGAATGACTATCTTGTGCAAGTCTGTAATCCACCTTCGGGTTTTTTTGTCATTTTCATCCTTAAGGTTGGCAATCTATTATGATTTTCATCTCTCAAAATTTGGCCATTGAGGATGAAAATGATAAATTTCGAACTTTTTAAAGGAATGTGGCACCTCATGATCGAAAGTCGTAAAAGCGATCAACACAGGGACAAAAAAGACATTTTACCCTATATACATATAGCAAAAAATTACTTTAAACAAAGTTAACTCTTTTACAAGTTATATGCGAACTCAATTAAGACAATAATAGTGTTTTAATGTAATTATAAATAAAATAACACATAGTGTAAAAAAATAACAAACTATTTATAATTTTATTTTAGAAGGTTATTTTAATTTAATATATATTCTTAATAGTGGAGTTCAAATGTGAAGAAATTATTTGATAAGAAGAAAGAGAATAAGTATAAATCAGCAAAATGTCCCAAACTAGTTTTTATATACAACGTTATTTTAAGAGCATAGGAGTAAATTTGCATTATTGATTAATTTATTGTATTCCCCCAAACTAGCTAGGTGCATTAAACTAATTAGGGATGAGCATTTAGTAATGGTATCGAATTTCCCGTACCAATTCGGTACCCACTTCTGGCGTTTTCGGTTCGGTACCAGTATTTTATCAAATTTTACATTCAATACCAGTTTGTACCGGCACCGCTACCGTAATGTACCGGCACCGCTACCGTATTGTACCGAGCATTTTCGGTAGCGGTTCCCATATTTGGCGAGTTTCGATACCGGGTATCAAGCTCATCCCTAAAACTAATAATTCTTTTTTAAAGTATATTATTTCAAAACAAGTCTAATTTACGATGTAGAATAAATTGCGATATGTATAAGATGAATTTGATATTTCTAAGATATAGTATTGTTGACTAATTAATTAAAAAAATATTAAACAAAGAGTATAAGAGTAAAAACACCAAATAATTTATCTTTTATGTCATTAATATTTCTTTAATTAGTAAAAAGGAATTAAAGACATATCAATGAGATAAAAGATAAATTATTTGGAGTTTTATTATTATAGTCTTTGTAGTTTCTCTTTCCATATATTTTTTTCTCAGAAGATCTTTCTCTACTCTTTATATTTAATTCATGGTTGTAAAAATTCCGACTAGTCTCTGATTAATCGGTAGTTTCAAGTTTATCGAGTAACTTTTATCTAACCGGTCAATTAATGAGTATGGGATCAACTATAGTCAAATCTAGTCCTAATTGGTCAAAAATAGGTGGTAGTCTAGCAATTTGTGCCAAATGTCAGATTCTTGACCAAAACCTGTAAATTCCGGAAATTAATCTTATCCACTTGAAAATATGGGTCGAATAAGGTGTTAAAACATGTCTACTCAAAAAATACATAAAAATGTGTGCATATACACATAAAACTGAAAAATACATATAAAATCCCAATCCAATTAATCTCTACTAAACCCTATTAATCGCTAGTCGATAACTCACCGACCGACTAACGCCTAACAATTCTTACAACCTTGATTTAATCTAATTACAACATTCATTCTAAATTTAAATACATAAATAGAGACACAAAAGTAGAATCATGTACTACATGAAAACCTGTAACAATATTCAACAAACTATATTGGTAATATAACTCTACGTCCATTACTTAATAATAGTTTACTCGTAAAATTTTGGGCAAATGTCATAAATAATTAATATACTTTTTATTTTTTCTCATAAAAGTTCTTTCACTTTTTTTGCACTTAAAAACTCAATATACTTTAGTTTTTGTTTTATAAAAGTCTCTTCACTTTTTTTGCACATAAAAAACTATCATACTTTCTTTTTTGTTGTAACACCCTGTAAAATCGTGTTCAATAGAATAATGACACGTGTTTTATTTTTAAAATATAGTATATTAAAGACTAATAAGGACTAAAGGCGTCAACATGCTCAAATTGAGCCTCTGAGTGACGGTCTGATGTCAACATGCTTAAGTCATTAGCCTCTGAGTGACTGATATGTCAACATGCTTGAAATTTAGCCTCTGAGTGACTAATATGTCAACATGCCCAGCCTCTGAGTGACATCGGAGTCAACATGCTTATAATAAGCCTCTGAGTGATCCTTTACGAAGTCCTAACTTTCATACGTGCCATTTGTTGGACGGGAGAGTTCTGTAACATCCGTCAAAAACGGATTTACCAAACCCGCTCCGTTTATCAACCGAACAGTCAGTCAAATTTTTCGTTGCGAATTAAATGCCCAAAATAATTTTAAACGATCCGTAATCAATTATTATGCGGGGATATGTATTTAGTTTTTGAAAATCTGTCAAAAATAACAAAATAAAAATGATTTACTCATGCCGGGTTTCGAACTCGGGTCCCTGCCGATTCAGCCAAACGCTTAACTCACACATCATAGACCACTCCGCCACTTTGATTTTCTGTTAAGTTAATGGAATTATTAAATCAAATAATGATGTGCGGAATTCAAATTCAGTCAACTTGCGCCCAAACAGCTGTCGTCGGAAATCCCGACGACTTCGCCCATAAAACACGCTTTCGCTCAATTTAATCAATCAATTAACTCTAGCGACAGCTATAGCCAACGTCTGAAACCGCGTCATCAGCCAAATCGCCGGAGAACGGTTGACTTTGAATTAAGACCGAATTCAGACCCCATTCATCTCAATGCTACCCTATAAATACACCCACAACTCGCCAGAAGTCTTTCACACTCAAACGCACCCTTTCTCGGTGACAAAACACTCGCCGGAAATACTTGATACTTCGCCGGAAAACCGTATCAGTAATCTCTGAGCTTACTGAACCCCCTAAACCTTCACCGAAGTCACCCACAACCTTTGTAACCTTTCGGAAGACTCTCCGCCGCAAGAGACTTGTCGCCGGAAAAAGGATTCTGTCGCCGGAGTTCTGCCGGAAAACAGAGTAAAACCAGTCGGTACATCTCACGCTTAATTCATTCCCTTTTTACTTTTATCTCATTTGTAATTGATCATTAAACGCTAAAGGAACATGAATCAATATTCGAATCCGTCAGTCGTCACTTCCGGTGAAAACCAGTGAAGAAGACGACGTTACGGTAATGGTTAAGTATAATTAAAATCCAGATAATTACCGGGTTAGACACACAGTCCAGCGGTGGACTGTGTGCACTTTTAAAGCTAAGGTCACGAGTTCGAGTATTGTCCCTCACACGCCGCCTTGATAAAAATCCTGTTTTTTTCGCAAAACTGAACCGGAGTATTTTCGGTATATGTTAAGTATATTGATATCTGACTTAATAATCAAGTGCGACACACAGTCCAGCGGTGGAGTGTGTGTCCGCTAAACCCACAGGTCCCGGGTTCGAGACCTGTGGAGCGCGCCGTTTCGCCAGATATAATTCATTTTTAAAATAAAGAATTTCTGTTAAATCCTAATTAATGTATTTATGTAATTAAAATCGGATATATAACGGGTTAGACACGTAGCTCAGTTGGTAGAGCTGCGTGCACGCGTACGGGAGGTCTCGGGTTCGAGCCTCACCCGGCGCACAACAACATGCCATTGAACCGGTCAAACAGTCAGTCAAAGTCAACGGTCAATATTACTGTAGCAAAAATAAAATATTTTTTTATTATTTTTATTTAATTATTTTAATTAAAAATCAATTATAAATATTTAAAAATAACATTTTTAAGGTTAGAAAATAGCCTCAAATTCACAAAAATACACCCAACAATCCTACTAAAATAGATTCATAAAACCCGTTTACTTACCGAACCATTATGCGATTTATCTAGGATTAATTTCACTCGTGGTTAACACCATTTCGCGTGCATTCAACGTCATCAACCGAACGCACCCAATGTGAGTGAATTCTTACAAACTCCCCTTTTTTATTCATGTTTTGGGATGTATCATGTGTCGCTTAAACTAATTCTCTTATGCAAATTCGTGCTATACCATTATATGAACTAAATTAGAATGTAACTATTGTTTGGTTGTGATGTATTTCATATTGTCAAAGTTGTATACAAATTATTTAGGCCCATCAGTTCGTAAGAACAACGCGTGCCTCAAAACTCATTTATTAGGCCCATCAGTTCCTCGTGTGAGACGAGAACAACGCGTGCCTCAAAACTCATACATTAGGCCCATCAGTTCGTAAGAACAACGCGTGCCTCAAAACTCATTTATTAGGCCCATCAGTTCCTCGTGTGAGACGAGAACAACGCGTGCCTCAAAACTATCATTTGGTGTTTGTATGTTCAATATTCAATATTATGTGTTGTGTGAATAAATTTACATCTACATTTACTCATATGAGGTATGCACATTATTTATAATCAATTGGATAAACTCGTTCAAATGTTTTTCCATAGGATTCACTCGCCAACATTATGTTGATCCAAAAACCTTTTTTTACACATGATACAGGTGGACAGGTTGAAGCAAGGAAAACATAGGGTATGCCTTAGAAGAGAAACAAGAAGCTTAGACTGATAGTTAGAACATGTTGTATCATTTATTGTAAATTTCCATTAAATTGTATTAATGAATATGAAACATATAATAAATGTCATGAGCTTTGATGATAACCCAATTATGCCCCGATCACCTTTTCCGTTGCGGGTCGGGGTGTGACAGATTGGTATCAGAGCCATGACTATAGGGATATAGGATAGGTTATTAGACCCTTAGAGCCTATACTATAGTCTGCCTAAATTTTAAATTGATTAGGTGGTTACATACAAACTTGTGATATTTATTTGTTTCATATTTGTTTACATTTCAGTCAAACATACATGCTCATTCATTATACATATATACATATATCGATGTTCATGTATTCAATTTATTTTCATACTCTCAGTATCCAAAGATTTTATGCAATTTTCAAATCCCATCAAAGTAAGTTCTGCGACGGGCATGTAGTAACTGGAAGGGTACAAGTACCGGTAGTCGGAACGTCCTGTCTAGGTTGGCATTCGTATAAATCCAAAATAACGGACCAGTTTGCCTACCTGGGGACTAACGATGAGAGTACGACGGACCTATTAGGCCAAAGCATGCCACACCAAACGTCGTTCGAACTAACCTCCCTTTGAGATGTCACCGTGTCTACACCTGGACACATTCCGAATATCACACGTGTATACATATTTCTCGATTTTCTCCGGGTTTTGTGTACGCAATCAGGCAGAAACCGTGCGAACCATATGAAAAACCGGTATTCATGGGGGCCCACATGATTACACAGGTAAAGTATGGCGGCATGACGGGCCTAACAGCAAGCAAAGCCCAAGACATCCTATGGATGTAGTAGAGTTATTTTTCTATAATTATTTTATGAACGTTCAATCCCAAACACGACCCACGATCCCAAAGGCATTCAACTCATACTCTTGACATGTATTCCTTGTAGATGTCTTCTAGCCTCGCTCGTAGGAAAATGAGAGCAGGAAAAGCCCGTGAACGCATGGCTACCCAAATCGCTCAGCAAATGGCGACCGTAATACCCAACATCGTAGTTCAAGTTCAACAAGCCCTTACCGCTAATTCCGTTAACCCAACTCAACAAGAAGATCAAAACACAATCAATCCTTCAGTCACTAAATGCACCTACAAACATTTCAAATCCTGCGATCCTCCAAAATACGAAGGTACTGAAGGTGTCACCGCTCTCCTCCATTGGTTCGAAGAAATGGAGAACACTTTTCTAAATTGCGATTGCCCCGATGATCGCAAAGTGCGTTATGCTACCGGTCGCTTACTTGGAACGGCACTCACATGGTGGAATACAGAAAAGACCAAACGAGGTGTTGAAGAAACTATGACCTTGACTTGGGAAGAATTGAAGGGAATCATGACAAGACGGTTTTGCCCAAGAAGTGAAATCAAGAAATTGGAGGATGAGTTCCATGCTTTGAAACAAAAGGAAGGCGACCACACCACATACAACAAGAGATTCCTTGAGTTAAATCAAATGGTTCCCAACTTGTTCACTCCCCTCTACCGTTTGATCGAGCACTACATTCGTGGTCTTCCATCAAAAATTCAAGACCCTGTAATAAGCACCTCGCCTGCAACTTTGGAAGCAGCAATGGAGCTAGCAACCGCGCTCACCGAGAACCGAATCCGGAATAAAGATTTCAAAGAGGAGAAGAAGAAGGATAAAGCATCAACCGAAACCTCAAACTCCACCCGAACCGAATCCTCTACACCACCTATTTCTAAGAGAAAACGTGATGGGCAAATCTTCGCCGTCACCCAACGTAACCAACCAGCTTCACAAGTTGTACATCCTCAAACTATCCCAAACGCTCAAGTAGCACCCAACTCAACTTACCCAAACAAGAAACCTTACATTGGACCTCACCCTCAATGCAACACCTGTTTCTATCACCATCCATCTACCTTACCCTGTCGACTATGTGCGAATTGTGGACGCTACGGTCATTTGAGCAACGTTTGCCGCACCCCTCAAAACCAAACCTCAACCCCTACTCAACCCATGATCCAAACATATCAACAACCTCAATACCCCATGTACCCATATGTTCGAGCTTGTTTCAATTGTGGCGACCCTACCCATTTTAGAAACACGTGCCCTCGTTTGGTTAACATCATAAATGCCCAAGCTCAGGCAAACCCAGTTAACCAAGCAAACCAAGCAAATCCAGCTCCACCGCCAGCAAGGGGAAGAGTTTATAACATCAATGCCAATCCTGTTGAAGATGTTAACGGACCAAACCAACCACTTAACTAGCCTTCTCTCACCAAGAATCAAGATTCAACTCCAATCACTTAGTTTTTATGTTTATATCTCGATTTTCATGTATCTCAGTTGGAATTTTACCCAAGAAATTTTAATGCAAATTACTAGTTCAGTTTGTTTTATACTCATTATTCATATCATCATACTTCACGGCATATTTCAGTTTCATCATTTAAAGAAGTTGAGTTGTGTCTCACTTCTACATAGACTAACCTCTCCATCATATTAAACGAGAGAGGTTTTGTCAAACACGGATACTATCAGAATTAAGACTCAAGCGCTGGTTGTTTGTGTTGTAGAGTCGCATAGAACTAATCATAACTTGCGGATAAAGTCAATGAGAATTTGACAAGAATATGGTGGATACGCCGCTGGTACTTCCTATATATAAGTATTCTTGTCAAATGATCGGAGACATTATCAGTCGGTTATGAGAGGTTCCATGCATAGGTTGTTTGTTGTGATTAAGTTATTCATTTTCAATACATGCAATAAGCTCGGCTCCGTTTGATTGAGCCTTGAGCACACATACAATTTCATTCTCAATACATACAATACGATCGGCTCCGTTTGATTGAACCTTGATCGCACAGATATATTTCATTCCAGTATTTTTATGTTTGATGTATTGGTTGTAGAGTTATAGGACTAATCATAATTCACTGATAAAACCAATGAAAATTTGACAAGAATATGGTGGATACGCCGCTGGTACTTCCTATATATAAGTATTCTTGCCAAAGGATCAGAGGCGTTATCAGGCGGTTATGAGAAGTTCCATGTAGGATTTAGTATTGCCTTGGTTGAAATTGTGTTACATTTATATCATCTCACTAGTTAAAGGAATTGGATTGTGATCCATTTCTATATAGACTAACCTCTCCATCATAACAAACGAGAGAGGAACCATCACCATTCAAACATATATGCTATCAGAATGTGGATACAATTGTTAGTTGTTGTGTTTATTTGTGTAGATTGTAGAATTTCTGCCTTAGGATATAACCCTAAGCATATTCAAACTTTTATGTGTGATATCATTTTAGCGAATCATTCCTGCTTAACAATACTTATACAGTAGGCAACAAAAGCGATTCCTGTATTAGGATACTTAACCTTTACCAGGAACGTTACCGCCTCAAAAAAAAAAAAAAAAAAAAAAAAAAAAACTTAAACCCTTATTTCTTCTAAGTATAACACCATCATTCATTTTAGTCAATTATATCCCTATTTAAATTTCGGGACGAAATTTTTAAAAAGCAGGGATACTGTAACATCCGTCAAAAACGGATTTACCAAACCCGCTCCGTTTATCAACCGAACAGTCAGTCAAATTTTTCGTTGCGAATTAAATGCCCAAAATAATTTTAAACGATCCGTAATCAATTATTATGCGGGGATATGTGTTTAGTTTTTGAAAATCTGTCAAAAATAACAAAATAAAAATGATTTACTCATGCCGGGTTTCGAACTCGGGTCCCTGCCGGTTCAGCCAAACGCTTAACTCACACATCATAGACCACTCCGCCACTTTGATTTTCTGTTAAGTTAATGGAATTATTAAATCAAATAATGATGTGCGGAATTCAAATTCAGTCAACTTGCGCCCAAACAGCTGTCGTCGGAAATCCCGACGACTTCGCCCATAAAACACGCTTTCGCTCAATTTAATCAATCAATTAACTCTAGCGACAGCTATAGCCAACGTCTGAAACCGCGTCATCAGCCAAATCGCCGGAGAACGGTTGACTTTGAATTAAGACCGAATTCAGACCCCATTCATCTCAATGCTACCCTATAAATACACCCACAACTCGCCAGAAGTCTTTCACACTCAAATCGCACCCTTTCTCGGTGACAAAACACTCGCCGGAAATACTTGATACTTCGCCGGAAAACCGTATCAGTAATCTCTGAGCTTACTGAACCCCCTAAACCTTCACCGAAGTCACCCACAACCTTTGTAACCTTTCGGAAGACTCTCCGCCGCAAGAGACTTGTCGCCGGAAAAAGGATTCTGTCGCCGGAGTTCTGCCGGAAAACAGAGTAAAACCAGTCGGTACATCTCACGCTTAATTCATTCCCTTTTTACTTTTATCTCATTTGTAATTGATCATTAAACGCTAAAGGAACATGAATCAATATTCGAATCCGTCAGTCGTCACTTCCGGTGAAAACCAGTGAAGAAGACGACGTTACGGTAATGGTTAAGTATAATTAAAATCCAGATAATTACCGGGTTAGACACACAGTCCAGCGGTGGACTGTGTGCACTTTTAAAGCTAAGGTCACGAGTTCGAGTATTGTCCCTCACACGCCGCCTTGATAAAAATCCTGTTTTTTTCGCAAAACTGAACCGGAGTATTTTCGGTATATGTTAAGTATATTGATATCTGACTTAATAATCAAGTGCGACACACAGTCCAGCGGTGGAGTGTGTGTCCGCTAAACCCACAGGTCCCGGGTTCGAGACCTGTGGAGCGCGCCGTTTCGCCAGATATAATTCATTTTTAAAATAAAGAATTTCTGTTAAATCCTAATTAATGTATTTATGTAATTAAAATCGGATATATAACGGGTTAGACACGTAGCTCAGTTGGTAGAGCTGCGTGCACGCGTACGGGAGGTCTCGGGTTCGAGCCTCACCCGGCGCACAACAACATGCCATTGAACCGGTCAAACAGTCAGTCAAAGTCAACGGTCAATATTACTGTAGCAAAAATAAAATATTTTTTTATTATTTTTATTTAATTATTTTAATTAAAAATCAATTATAAATATTTAAAAATAACATTTTTAAGGTTAGAAAATAGCCTCAAATTCACAAAAATACACCCAACAATCCTACTAAAATAGATTCATAAAACCCGTTTACTTACCGAACCATTATGCGATTTATCTAGGATTAATTTCACTCGTGGTTAACACCATTTCGCGTGCATTCAACGTCATCAACCGAACGCACCCAATGTGAGTGAATTCTTACAAACTCCCCTTTTTTATTCATGTTTTGGGGTGTATCATGTGTCGCTTAAACTAATTCTCTTATGCAAATTCGTGCTTATACCATTATATGAACTAAATTAGAATGTAACTATTGTTTGGTTGTGATGTATTTCATATTGTCAAAGTTGTATACAAATTATTTAGGCCCATCAGTTCGTAAGAACAACGCGTGCCTCAAAACTCATTTATTAGGCCCATCAGTTCCTCGTGTGAGACGAGAACAACGCGTGCCTCAAAACTCATACATTAGGCCCATCAGTTCGTAAGAACAACGCGTGCCTCAAAACTCATTTATTAGGCCCATCAGTTCCTCGTGTGAGACGAGAACAACGCGTGCCTCAAAACTATCATTTGGTGTTTGTATGTTCAATATTCAATATTATGTGTTGTGTGAATAAATTTACATCTACATTTACTCATATGAGGTATGCACATTATTTATAATCAATTGGATAAACTCGTTCAAATGTTTTTCCATAGGATTCACTCGCCAACATTATGTTGATCCAAAAACCTTTTTTTACACATGATACAGGTGGACAGGTTGAAGCAAGGAAAACATAGGGTATGCCTTAGAAGAGAAACAAGAAGCTTAGACTGATAGTTAGAACATGTTGTATCATTTATTGTAAATTTCCATTAAATTGTATTAATGAATATGAAACATATAATAAATGTCATGAGCTTTGATGATAACCCAATTATGCCCCGATCACCTTTTCCGTTGCGGGTCGGGGTGTGACAGATTGGTATCAGAGCCATGACTATAGGGATATAGGATAGGTTATTAGACCCTTAGAGCCTATACTATAGTCTGCCTAAATTTTAAATTGATTAGGTGGTTACATACAAACTTGTGATATTTATTTGTTTCATATTTGTTTACATTTCAGTCAAACATACATGCTCATTCATTATACATATATACATATATCGATGTTCATGTATTCAATTTATTTTCATACTCTCAGTATCCAAAGATTTTATGCAATTTTCAAATCCCATCAAAGTAAGTTCTGCGACGGGCATGTAGTAACTGGAAGGGTACAAGTACCGGTAGTCGGAACGTCCTGTCTAGGTTGGCATTCGTATAAATCCAAAATAACGGACCAGTTTGCCTACCTGGGGACTAACGATGAGAGTACGACGGACCTATTAGGCCAAAGCATGCCACACCAAACGTCGTTCGAACTAACCTCCCTTTGAGATGTCACCGTGTCTACACCTGGACACATTCCGAATATCACACGTGTATACATATTTCTCGATTTTCTCCGGGTTTTGTGTACGCAATCAGGCAGAAACCGTGCGAACCATATGAAAAACCGGTATTCATGGGGGCCCACATGATTACACAGGTAAAGTATGGCGGCATGACGGGCCTAACAGCAAGCAAAGCCCAAGACATCCTATGGATGTAGTAGAGTTATTTTTCTATAATTATTTTATGAACGTTCAATCCCAAACACGACCCACGATCCCAAAGGCATTCAACTCATACTCTTGACATGTATTCCTTGTAGATGTCTTCTAGCCTCGCTCTTAGGAAAATGAGAGCAGGAAAAGCCCGTGAACGCATGGCTACCCAAATCGCTCAGCAAATGGCGACCGTAATACCCAACATCGTAGTTCAAGTTCAACAAGCCCTTACCGCTAATTCCGTTAACCCAACTCAACAAGAAGATCAAAACACAATCAATCCTTCAGTCACTAAATGCACCTACAAACATTTCAAATCCTGCGATCCTCCAAAATACGAAGGTACTGAAGGTGTCACCGCTCTCCTCCATTGGTTCGAAGAAATGGAGAACACTTTTCTAAATTGCGATTGCCCCGATGATCGCAAAGTGCGTTATGCTACCGGTCGCTTACTTGGAACGGCACTCACATGGTGGAATACAGAAAAGACCAAACGAGGTGTTGAAGAAACTATGACCTTGACTTGGGAAGAATTGAAGGGAATCATGACAAGACGGTTTTGCCCAAGAAGTGAAATCAAGAAATTGGAGGATGAGTTTCCATGCTTTGAAACAAAAGGAAGGCGACCACACCACATACAACAAGAGATTCCTTGAGTTAAATCAAATGGTTCCCAACTTGTTCACTCCCCTCTACCGTTTGATCGAGCACTACATTCGTGGTCTTCCATCAAAAATTCAAGACCCTGTAATAAGCACCTCGCCTGCAACTTTGGAAGCAGCAATGGAGCTAGCAACCGCGCTCACCGAGAACCGAATCCGGAATAAAGATTTCAAAGAGGAGAAGAAGAAGGATAAAGCATCAACCGAAACCTCAAACTCCACCCGAACCGAATCCTCTACACCACCTATTTCTAAGAGAAAACGTGATGGGCAAATCTTCGCCGTCACCCAACGTAACCAACCAGCTTCACAAGTTGTACATCCTCAAACTATCCCAAACGCTCAAGTAGCACCCAACTCAACTTACCCAAACAAGAAACCTTACATTGGACCTCACCCTCAATGCAACACCTGTTTCTATCACCATCCATCTACCTTACCCTGTCGACTATGTGCGAATTGTGGACGCTACGGTCATTTGAGCAACGTTTGCCGCACCCCTCAAAACCAAACCTCAACCCCTACTCAACCCATGATCCAAACATATCAACAACCTCAATACCCCATGTACCCATATGTTCGAGCTTGTTTCAATTGTGGCGACCCTACCCATTTTAGAAACACGTGCCCTCGTTTGGTTAACATCATAAATGCCCAAGCTCAGGCAAACCCAGTTAACCAAGCAAACCAAGCAAATCCAGCTCCACCGCCAGCAAGGGGAAGAGTTTATAACATCAATGCCAATCCTGTTGAAGATGTTAACGGACCAAACCAACCACTTAACTAGCCTTCTCTCACCAAGAATCAAGATTCAACTCCAATCACTTAGTTTTTATGTTTATATCTCGATTTTCATGTATCTCAGTTGGAATTTTACCCAAGAAATTTTAATGCAAATTACTAGTTCAGTTTGTTTTATACTCATTATTCATATCATCATACTTCACGGCATATTTCAGTTTCATCATTTAAAGAAGTTGAGTTGTGTCTCACTTCTACATAGACTAACCTCTCCATCATATTAAACGAGAGAGGTTTTGTCAAACACGGATACTATCAGAATTAAGACTCAAGCGCTGGTTGTTGTGTTGTAGAGTCGCATAGAACTAATCATAACTTGCGGATAAAGTCAATGAGAATTTGACAAGAATATGGTGGATACGCCGCTGGTACTTCCTATATATAAGTATTCTTGTCAAATGATCGGAGACATTATCAGTCGGTTATGAGAGGTTCCATGCATAGGTTGTTTGTTGTGATTAAGTTATTCATTTTCAATACATGCAATAAGCTCGGCTCCGTTTGATTGAGCCTTGAGCACACATACAATTTCATTCTCAATACATACAATACGATCGGCTCCGTTTGATTGAACCTTGATCGCACAGATATATTTCATTCCAGTATTTTTATGTTTGATGTATTGGTTGTAGAGTTATAGGACTAATCATAATTCACTGATAAAACCAATGAAAATTTGACAAGAATATGGTGGATACGCCGCTGGTACTTCCTATATATAAGTATTCTTGCCAAAGGATCAGAGGCGTTATCAGGCGGTTATGAGAAGTTCCATGTAGGATTTAGTATTGCCTTGGTTGAAATTGTGTTACATTTATATCATCTCACTAGTTAAAGGAATTGGATTGTGATCCATTTCTATATAGACTAACCTCTCCATCATAACAAACGAGAGAGGAACCATCACCATTCAAACATATATGCTATCAGAATGTGGATACAATTGTTAGTTGTTGTGTTTATTTGTGTAGATTGTAGAATTTCTGCCTTAGGATATAACCCTAAGCATATTCAAACTTTTATGTGTGATATCATTTTAGCGAATCATTCCTGCTTAACAATACTTATACAGTAGGCAACAAAAAGCGATTCCTGTATTAGGATACTTAACCTTTACCAGGAACGTTACCGCCTCAAAAAAAAAAAAAAAAAAAAAAAAAAAAACTTAAACCCTTATTTCTTCTAAGTATAACACCATCATTCATTTTAGTCAATTATATCCCTATTTAAATTTCGGGACGAAATTTTTAAAAAGCAGGGGATACTGTAACATCCGTCAAAAACGGATTTACCAAACCCGCTCCGTTTATCAACCGAACAGTCAGTCAAATTTTTCGTTGCGAATTAAATGCCCAAAATAATTTTAAACGATCCGTAATCAATTATTATGCGGGGATATGTGTTTAGTTTTTGAAAATCTGTCAAAAATAACAAAATAAAAATGATTTACTCATGCCGGGTTTCGAACTCGGGTCCCTGCCGGTTCAGCCAAACGCTTAACTCACACATCATAGACCACTCCGCCACTTTGATTTTCTGTTAAGTTAATGGAATTATTAAATCAAATAATGATGTGCGGAATTCAAATTCAGTCAACTTGCGCCCAAACAGCTGTCGTCGGAAATCCCGACGACTTCGCCCATAAAACACGCTTTCGCTCAATTTAATCAATCAATTAACTCTAGCGACAGCTATAGCCAACGTCTGAAACCGCGTCATCAGCCAAATCGCCGGAGAACGGTTGACTTTGAATTAAGACCGAATTCAGACCCCATTCATCTCAATGCTACCCTATAAATACACCCACAACTCGCCAGAAGTCTTTCACACTCAAATCGCACCCTTTCTCGGTGACAAAACACTCGCCGGAAATACTTGATACTTCGCCGGAAAACCGTATCAGTAATCTCTGAGCTTACTGAACCCCCTAAACCTTCACCGAAGTCACCCACAACCTTTGTAACCTTTCGGAAGACTCTCCGCCGCAAGAGACTTGTCGCCGGAAAAAGGATTCTGTCGCCGGAGTTCTGCCGGAAAACAGAGTAAAACCAGTCGGTACATCTCACGCTTAATTCATTCCCTTTTTACTTTTATCTCATTTGTAATTGATCATTAAACGCTAAAGGAACATGAATCAATATTCGAATCCGTCAGTCGTCACTTCCGGTGAAAACCAGTGAAGAAGACGACGTTACGGTAATGGTTAAGTATAATTAAAATCCAGATAATTACCGGGTTAGACACACAGTCCAGCGGTGGACTGTGTGCACTTTTAAAGCTAAGGTCACGAGTTCGAGTATTGTCCCTCACACGCCGCCTTGATAAAAATCCTGTTTTTTTCGCAAAACTGAACCGGAGTATTTTCGGTATATGTTAAGTATATTGATATCTGACTTAATAATCAAGTGCGACACACAGTCCAGCGGTGGAGTGTGTGTCCGCTAAACCCACAGGTCCCGGTTCGAGACCTGTGGAGCGCGCCGTTTCGCCAGATATAATTCATTTTTAAAATAAAGAATTTCTGTTAAATCCTAATTAATGTATTTATGTAATTAAAATCGGATATATAACGGGTTAGACACGTAGCTCAGTTGGTAGAGCTGCGTGCACGCGTACGGGAGGTCTCGGGTTCGAGCCTCACCCGGCGCACAACAACATGCCATTGAACCGGTCAAACAGTCAGTCAAAGTCAACGGTCAATATTACTGTAGCAAAAATAAAATATTTTTTAATTATTTTTATTTAATTATTTTAATTAAAAATCAATTATAAATATTTAAAAATAACATTTTTAAGGTTAGAAAATAGCCTCAAATTCACAAAAATACACCCAACAATCCTACTAAAATAGATTCATAAAACCCGTTTACTTACCGAACCATTATGCGATTTATCTAGGATTAATTTCACTCGTGGTTAACACCATTTCGCGTGCATTCAACGTCATCAACCGAACGCACCCAATGTGAGTGAATTCTTACAAACTCCCCTTTTTTATTCATGTTTTGGGATGTATCATGTGTCGCTTAAACTAATTCTCTTATGCAAATTCGTGCTATACCATTATATGAACTAAATTAGAATGTAACTATTGTTTGGTTGTGATGTATTTCATATTGTCAAAGTTGTATACAAATTATTTAGGCCCATCAGTTCGTAAGAACAACGCGTGCCTCAAAACTCATTTATTAGGCCCATCAGTTCCTCGTGTGAGACGAGAACAACGCGTGCCTCAAAACTCATACATTAGGCCCATCAGTTCGTAAGAACAACGCGTGCCTCAAAACTCATTTATTAGGCCCATCAGTTCCTCGTGTGAGACGAGAACAACGCGTGCCTCAAAACTATCATTTGGTGTTTGTATGTTCAATATTCAATATTATGTGTTGTGTGAATAAATTTACATCTACATTTACTCATATGAGGTATGCACATTATTTATAATCAATTGGATAAACTCGTTCAAATGTTTTTCCATAGGATTCACTCGCCAACATTATGTTGATCCAAAAACCTTTTTTTACACATGATACAGGTGGACAGGTTGAAGCAAGGAAAACATAGGGTATGCCTTAGAAGAGAAACAAGAAGCTTAGACTGATAGTTAGAACATGTTGTATCATTTATTGTAAATTTCCATTAAATTGTATTAATGAATATGAAACATATAATAAATGTCATGAGCTTTGATGATAACCCAATTATGCCCCGATCACCTTTTCCGCTGCGGGTCGGGGTGTGACAAGTTCAATTATGTATATATATGTGAAAGTTGGATGATGGAGGGGTTAAAAGTGTCAACATATTAATTCTTACCTCTGAGTGACCTTTTAACGAACCGAGAGCTCGACAATGGGTCGGGCATAATCCCGGGTATGCCAAGAATTGGCTACGGAGGGCTAAAAGTGCCAGAAAGGTGTTTTAAAGGTTTTTAGAAGATTTAAAAGTTAAGGGGCTAAAAATCCCAAACTTTGAATCTGGTTTTTGGGGCGCTCGCGGGGTGCGAGAGGCAGGGCCTGTGCCTCTCGCGGCCCGCCAGAGGACCTCTGCTGTAGAAAAATAACTTGGCCTCCAAACAAAAATGCCAAAAACCATTTACTCGAAACCATGGCTTCCCAAACTGCTATGCCACGTTTTGGGACACTTGTAAGCTTCCTCTTACATCCTAAACACCTGGCATCACCTCTTTTGAGTTCTCCAACTATAAATAGGTGCTTAAGTTCACCATTTCAACTTGCACCTTTCTCATTCATACAATATTCTCCCTCCTCTGGAAGTTCATAGCTGAAAGGAGCATCCAACATAGTTCTCTTGCATTCTAGGAACCTCTTGTAAGTGTTCCTTCCTTGTGCATTTTCGTTTATAGACTTTTCTAGCTAAAAGTCAAGAGTTTTACGGAAAACGCTTTGACCTTCAGTTAAGACCATTATGGTCCAACCATTGTTCGAAATGAACATGGCTAAGTGATAGTAATAAGGTAGGTGTTAGTCCCTATAAAAGGCACCTCCTGAAGATTACGTTTGCTAGACCAATTAACGGGTCAAAGTTAAGTTATTAAAAAGTCAAACATGCTATTTTTCGGAAAAATCATGAATTGACCTTACATATGTCATGAAACATGTTTTGACACTTAAACAAGTTGGTAATAATATTTAAAACATTTAAGAACATATTCGGCTCGTCAATTTCAGTTCTAGGGTCGGTTCGCAACCGAAAGTCGCGAAGTTTGACTTCTGCTTTACTTTCGATTCTGACCCGATTTAGATTAGTTACCTACTGATCTAAAGTTGCATTATGATCGTAATATAATGTAGCATAACCCTCTGAGGTTATATTACATGATCATAATCAGAATCTAAGTTTATGCGCAAGTTCCATAATCATGCCATCTTTGACCAAAATGTCCTTTTTACATAAAACAAGGTTTTAAATAATAATGAACTTGAAAATGAGTTTTCTACTGATGTAATATTATAATTAGTATTATTTGGGATGTTAAAACAAGTTATAAACTGAGTTTTCAAGCAAGTCCTTAAACTATGTCGATAAATGACAATTTTAGCCCTTGTGGCTCATAAAATAGTTTTTAATCAAATCTTTTCAAGGTAAATCATTTACCTACTGATATGTTTATATTAAATAACATATTTAAAACATTTTAATCTGACCTTAACATCAGTTTTCATAAACATCGCATAAAGACGCCATTTTATGACATAAGCGCCGTTTCGGCGCATAGTATGGTTTTAAACCATATTATTGACCAAGACTTGATACCTATTGATTTAAAACTTATTTTAAACATATTTACAGTAGGTACATGTTATAAACTCATAATCCCAAACAATTTATAATTATGTGTAAAATGACCAAAATGCCCCGTCGGTGCATAGTTTGGTCATAAAAGATAAACTACACATATAATTGGTATCCTACTGATATTATATCATAAAGAAAATATTTTTCCAGAATACTCATGATTATAAACTTAAATTATATTCAAGTTCCTTTTATATAGTATGAAATTACCAAAATGCCCTTATGAGGCATAGTTTCGTTTTAAAACCTTAACGGCCATATGAGTTGATATCTTACTGATATTTTAACTTATTTAAAATATAATGGCATATAGAAATTGTCCATGACTTATCCGGTTACCCATTATCGCTTATAAGCATACATGATCACACGTAACTAGTTTACGGAATTTAACCAAAACGGGTTTTACCTATTTATTTTAATCTCAAAATCCAGAATGTTAATTGTTTACCCATATTATGCAAGTCAAAGTACTTTTCGGGTTTAAACTATATTCTGTCCAATTATCGTTTAATCAAGCGTTATACGTTTTGATCATGTACACTACTCGGTCTAAGTCTATGACTTAAATAAAGACCGATAGTATTTAATTGGTTAGCTTATGCCATAATCCAGACTAGAGCCTTGACGGTAAATGCTATCTACGCGTTAGTACTTTTGTATACGACTGAGTTATTGAAATTTAAAAGAAGACTAGCTCAGGTAAATACTCTCGACTTATTTTCCCTATACGGGCTTGGGATACGGTAAACTATTACCGCTTGGTCAGAAATGGGATCATTCGAATGCCAGATTGTGGCTAATAAATCAGCATATTCTGTTTTAATCAGTTTTCTTTGATAACTTAAGCATCGGTGGTTAAATTACCGTGTCCTGGATATCCTCGGCTCATTAGATTAGTTAATGGCCATGAACTTAGCGTGGGTGTAGGCATACACCTGACAGACGCTCAAATGTAAACTACCCAAGACGTTCTGTGAGTTCTAAGTGGTGTGTATTTAATCATGTCTCGGTCTCTGTACTGGGCCCTGTATGTATGGACAAACATGTGAATCTGTTAACAAGGTTACAAAGTAATTTTCCCAAGTTATAAAAGATTTTTTGCCCTGTGCACGTAAAATCATTTTAAATTGTTTTCAAAATGAGTCAGTTGGGTATATGTATCAGCGAAAGTTGACGTATCGTCCAAAGACTGAACTGCAGGTACAATATGAAATAGGCCGGAAGCTGCTCGGTAGTGAATAAGAGGATCTTGCAAATCCTTAGATCTGCCCTAAAGTCTAGTTTATATTCTTTCTTGTACATTTTAATGATCCGCATGTGGATCTTCTATTACGAGCCTGTATATTATTTTATTTTGAACATTTGGTTTGTAATAATAATTTTATTTCAAGACTTCCGCTGTGCCGTGTTTAATTGACTATGATGTTATCAACTGACGTCACAATGCTCCTCACCCGGACCCACCGGTGTATGAATTTGGGTTGGAAATCCGAGGCGTGACATTTGTCTTATAAAATTCCCCTAACCATTTTTTATACATAAAAAACAACATACTTTCTACTTGTATCATATCCTAAAGATGTTAAACTTTAACAAAACAAAATCTCGTAATTAATGTCGGATGAAATCAAGAAAACATTATTTGACAAATTATGTTATATTTTTTTTAGGGATATTGGATTTAAATAACCCAAACTTTCACCAATTGGTCGATAACACTCCCAACTTTCGATTTGTACACCAGCACTCCCAACTTTCAACTTATTGGCCAATAACACTCCTTAACTAACTGAACCCTAACCGGGTTAGTTGATGTCAGCTGCCACATCATCAAAAATGCCACGTCAACTGCCACTTCATCAAAATTGCCACCAGTCAACTGCCACATCAGTTGCCACATCATAAAACATGCCCCATGAGCTGCCACGTCAGCAAAAAGGGACACATCAAATGCAAAATAAAAAATTAATTGGGTTAGGGTTCATTAGTTAAGGAATTTTATTGGCCAATGAGTTTAAAGTTGGGAGTGCTGGTGTACAAATCGAAAGTTAAAAGTGTTATCGGCCAATTGGTGAAAGTTGAAGTTATTAAATTCAATATCCCTATTTTTTAACGATTTTAAATTTATACATACCATTTTGTATGTTATTTTATTTTATTTTGAGTTATGTCATCCACGCTCATAAATTTTTTTATATTGTTTTCTGAATAGTATTTATTATTATCAATTTATTGAATTTAGAATGGAAAAGAAATTACAAACATTGAACATGCTTTGGTTTACCATATATTCAATTTAAAATATTAGTTCATCTCAATCATTTTCTAACATGATATTAATAGGTAAAAATAAAAATATTCACATTTTTGTTCAAATTTAACATTTGGAGGGACTTTTATATGCAAAAAGTTATTTAGAGAGTATTATGAGACAAAAAAAGAAAGTATGTTGGTTTTTAATGTGAAAAAAAAGTAGAATGACTTTTATTTAAAAAAAAAAAAGAAAGTATGTTGATTTTTTATAGCATTTGCTCTTAAATTTTTGTTAATTTTTCAATTTAACTCATAAACTCTTTTTCTAATGTTTTTATCTTGTACTTTTATTTACTTAATGTTTTAACTCCTAAGCTTTTTCCATGATATTTTTATCTTGAACCTTTCGACTTTTTTATGTTATATCTTTAATACAACCCATCTTGACTCGTTGCCAAAATTGCCCTTGCCCAGCAATGACCCAAGCAGGTTATTACAAAGACACATCTTGGCCCAAAATTGGTTGTTTGGGATGGGTTTGCCAGGCTTAATCAATATCTTATTATTATTATTGAGACTTAAATCATTATACTTAGTAAATCCCATCAATAGCAAACTAAAGTAGGATATGAGTAGAGATGGGCATAAAAACCGGTTCCGAACCCGAATCGGTAGAACCGAACTGGAACCGGTTCCAGTTCCTACCCGACATTAAGTAGAACCGGTTCCGGGTTCAAAATACCCGTTGGTTCCAACCCGGTTCCACAATTTTACCATTTGACTCGGGTAGTAACCGGTTCCTACCCGTACCCGGTTCCTACCCGTACCCGGTTTCACTTGTACCCGGTTCCATCAGTACCCGGAAATGAAGTTTAAGAAGGAACCGGTTATACCGTTAAAAAGTTACCTTTGGAACCGGTTATAGCCGAAAAAGTGGAGACTAACGATAGAAAGAAACACAAAAATAACAAACACAATAGAAAGAAACATTACACAAACTTTATTAAAACACCAAACCAAACGGGTTACATCAAACATTGGAAGAACCGGTGCCGGAACATTCTCCCGTCTCATTTTTCTTTGCCTTCGTCACTGGGCAATGCCGCTCAGTGTGTTTCTTAAGGGTTGAGTTGGCTGCGGCCTTCATAAATTTTCCGCAAGCTTTGCATCTAGCCATCTCGTGGCTGTCGGACATTAAACAGAGATCAAAATTCTTCCATATAGCTGGGTTTCTTTTCGTCTCTAAGACAGTAACAACTTGTTCGTTGCTTGCCATAGGTATTTTGCAAGATTTTTGAGAAGATGATTGAGTTTGTAAGTTGATGATGGTGAGTTTGTAATTGATGATGGTGAGTTTGTAAGTTGAAATGGTAAGTAGGGAGGGGTTTATATAAAAAAACCGATTTCGACGAACAGGAACCGGTTCCCAACGGTAACATTTTTTTATCAGGAACCGGTTCTACGGTAACATTTTTTATCAGGAACCGGTTATAACGGTAACTTTTTTATCAGGAACCGGTTCTGAACAGTAAAAGTCAGATTTTTCGACTGTCAGGAACCGGTTCTGAACAGTAAAAGTCAGGATTTACTGTTAGGAACCGGTTCTAAACAGTAAAAGTCAGATTTTCGACTGTCAGGAACCGGTTCTAAACAGTTAAAATCAGATTTTCGACTGTCAGGAACCGGTTCCACACAGGAACCGGTTCCACACCATACCCGGTTCCATAATACCCGTACCCGGTTCTACACGGTTCCATATTCTTGGGTGTGAACCCGGGTAGGAACTGGACCCGGTTCCACACCATACCCGGTTCCAATGACATCCGAGCAGAACCGGTTCCGGGTTGGAACCGGTTCCGGGTAATAATAAAACCCGATTATGCCCATCTCTAGATATGAGGAGGGTAAGATACATGCATCCTTACCTCTATTCGTAGGAATAAAGAGGCTGCTCTAGTGAGACTCTCGACTCCAAAGTATTTTTGCATCAAGCCAGCAATCGGGACAAAGACCGATGGTGCATGTACCCCCTTCTTTTTCAGCTATCAATGCTATCATATGATGCAGTCACACCCCGACCCACAGCGGAATGGTACGGGACATGATTGATTGCTCAAAGCTTATACAAACTATTTAAAAGTTGAAGTATTTAAAACATCAATATTAAATTGTCACACATACATAGATTTCATATGTTAATACCAAGTTACAAAATCAAATAAACAAAAGCAACATTTCATAGCCGGTTTATTACTAAGGCAATCCTACATGTCTTCAACTCAAAATCCACTCACCATTGTGTACCTGAATCATGCGTAAAAGAGTTTTGGGTCAACAAACATATTGGTGAATAGATTTGGTTTTTATTTAAAAATGTTTTTGTTTTATAATTTCTGGAAAACCTTATTTTATAACATGTATTATCAAATGTGAGACTAGGTCTTTCATTATAACAAGAATTCAACACATATCTCATAAGCAACACATATATAACAATATTAGTAGCCATAGACACATACAGATTCAAGCCCGAAAGGCGAATCTGCGAAACAATGATGACGATACCGAGTTCGACCCATGGCCGTGGGGAACCGGTCAGCCAGGTGGATCCACGCGAAACCTGTGACATAAAGCGAGAAAACACATAGATGCACGTATAGAGAAACAATAGAATTTAGCAACAAGTGACACATAGAAACATACCGAATAGCATGTTATCAATTTAAATAATAAATTTGAAATTAAGCACGAGATACACCCGAAAAAGAGTTAATGGCAAAAAAGGGGAAAATAATCGAATCTACTCACTGGTTGCGAAGAAACGTTCCACGAGAATTACCGCATGAACGGGAGGAACATCGAACGAATTATCCTAAAAATACATAATATACAAGTATGAATAAAGTGATAAAAACGAATACGATGGAATTGGGATTTCTAGGTTCATATGAATTTAGGGACTAAATCTAGGATTCTAAAAATGTCGAACTATTAAATAACATAGAAAGTATATGATTACAACTTATTACAATAAGTAGCATTTATAAGATAGTGAAATAAACATAGTTTGTATGGTTTTGGTTAAATAGAATATAATATGTTTACCATAAAATAGATATATATTGTATATTGGAGTTTGACTAAAATCGCATGCAAAACGTTTACTTATTAGTTTAACCAAATCAAGTTGCCTATAGGAGCGCTTAATCGAGAAGTCACAAAACGCATACTCTTAAGATTCTTCTTGAAGATCATGATAACCTAATATATGTTTATTTTAAGATTAGTATCATAAGATGTTTTCATGGTGGCTCTCTAACTAGTAAGGTCGTTGCTGTTCTTCGTGCGTTTAAAATACATTAACAATAGGGACTCAAATAATTATTCAAAATTCTCTATTTACGAGCAAAAGTGGTTAGTAATACCCTTAACTATATATTTGAGAAAGTCCTCGACTATGCTTAAAAAAATGTTAACACCACAAGATTTATTGCATAAACCAATCATATTCATATGTTTATATAAAACTCCAGTAAGATGCATTATTTTATTTGCCTAATTTCCATTAAACAATAAAACAATATTAAGATTTATTTGCAAACTTATCACCCATGATTTACTACGTTTATAAAACTGACGGAACTCCATTTAATTGGTGTTCTAACAAACTGTGTGCACCAATAAAAATAATAATTATAAAAGTATAGTTGCAAACTTACGGGTCATTAGTTGAAATATGTAACAACACAAATTAAATTATCAACTTATAGCTTTTTTGTTCTTATGAATTCACTGATCACAAATTTATAAACTCAATTACATAACAAATATAAAATATAAGGTAAGATTCCTATCTACAAGACTCATCCACTTTTGCTGTTATTCCCAGCGCCAACTTTTAGCCCAATTTGCATTTTAGTTGATTTTTCTTTTGTTCGAAATTCGGTGAGTTTGTGTGTTGCGAGGATCTAGTAAACATAGACTCGGCGACGTAGCGACAATGGAAGCAAAGGGTGTCGACAATATATGGTAGTTAGGTTTTTGAGATGGTGGTGGTGATATCTTACAAAATTTACACAAAGCCCCTCAAGCTCTCATCTGAGTTGCATAAAATTTCCAAAATTTATTACCCACAATAATTTTCTAATAATGTCTATTAATCTAATATAAATACCATCATCCGTTTCTAATGATACCTAAGTATTTTAAACCGTTTAACTGCCATCGGTTTTTTTTGTTTCAATCTCTAATGCTAGGTTATTTAGAGTAAAATAAATTTCTTACTTAATATAAATATTATTTTATACCTTTATTTATTTATTTATTTTTTTTTTTCAAACCGGAGATCCGATTTTTACGGATGTTACAATGCATGATTAACTGTCCGCCACTTTTAACGTTATTTTCATGAAATTAGAAAATAATGTTAAAATTAGTGCATTTTCACTTTTAGCGCCTGTACATATATACATTATAATGTGCATACCGCAAGCGGGCAACATTATTGAGATTTGAATACTTTTTTAACGGCACATTTGGATCACTGACGGACCGCTGGAGTATCATCGTGTCACCAGCAGAACTACCCGATCATATTCATCTCCACCAGACATAATGCTAATAAGTATTCAAACTTCAATCCGGGACAGAGAAAACTTGTTCAGTGAGTTTACACTACATTCGCCAAATAAGTATTTGTCAAAAGTGATTTATGTTGAACCAGATTTGTCAGCAATAAACTAGTTTTGTCTATAGAAAGCTCAAAGCTCATCTTCTACACTAATCTTACACGTCTTAACCCCCCCCCCCCCCCCCCCCCCCCCCCTTGAATGTAAACATTTTAAGTGAATCACAGTTGTAGCTTCTTGTAAAGCATATTAAGATGGATACTTCTGTGTGAGAAAATAAAATAAAGAAATGTAGGATTCGAAATGTAAGTATACGAGTCAAATATCGGTATACGAGTCACAGAATATCTCTATCTACCGTGTATAATTATTGTGAGATTAAAATATTTTGATGGTATTTTTGAAATCGTAATTGAATAACTCAAAAAAGGTAAAGAACTAGTATTTGTGTTTTTGTTATGAAAATGTGTATCAAAAATAGAAAAAATACTTTTGTTTTATGGTTAGACGCATCAGAATGTATATTTGAAATGACACAATGCTTCGTGAAAGAGTGTGTCAATTGACAATTAAGATAATTGATAGTTAATTCAATTATTGTCAGTAAGAGGCTCTTCAGGTAAAACATAGTTACCATTGATAATTAGACTATTGTCAGGATTAACTCATTTTTTAATAATTTCTAAATTTTTTAGGATAAATACACAAGTATCTATAGTACGGGATTTGAATTCTCAACCTTTTGATTGTGGAGCATACCACTTAATCATTAGGATCTCACCTAGGGCACTGGATTAACTCAATTAATGTTGATAGTCCAAGTTGATGATAGCTTAAGTTATTGTTTGTCGCTAGTTACTGGTATACTGTTGATAGCCTAGGTTGTTGTCGATCATAATTGCTATTAGAGGATCACTTCTGACTCTGACTAATGGACTAATTCCTACTGATGACTAGTCACTACTAAAGAACCAAACAACAAGGCTACATTAGACGCTATTTCCAAAAGAGTTCAAACATTGTAATAATATTTTCGCTCATCTTGTTGGATCCCGCACAATGCACTTCCCCCTGAACGCCTTAGGTTTCAGGGTGTTAAGAATTTGAATTAATTTGGACGAGTATACAATCCACATCTCCTAACTTGTATAAATGTTAATGTTAATTATGACTTCTCATTGTTGCCAAGTAAATTAAATTTACTAAGATGACTAGGTGACACTAAAATCACCAACAAAAAAAACGGTTTTAAATTATGTGTTATCTTAGCAACTGAAATCTCTGCTATGAGTTGAAGAGTTTGTTAAGATTTTGTAATTTGATCGAGTTCTTCTTTTAATATCAGTTTTAAATTATAAACTTTAATAAGTTAATAAGAATATATACAAAGAAAAATTGTTCCTTATGCTCTAAAAGTTTTGGGACAAAACTACTGCTTAAAAGTGCTTAGGTTAAAGTGAGACTAAAGTATTAACTTGAGAGGGATGGGGTTTTGGAGTTAAAATGAAATTCCCTTTGAAGATCTAAGATTCGAGCTCTAAGAATTAAAAAAAATAGACCTAAAAGAAAAGTATTAACTTGAGATAAAAATGGGTTTTAACGGTAAAACACACTTCTATTATATAAAAAATACTAAAAATAGTTTAAGAATTTGATAGTATTTTAGAGTTAAGGTCATGCGTAAATTAATATATTTTACTCATGTTAGTATCACTATTTTAAGAAGGTTAGACTATGTTTATTCACAAGCTTCTCTAACTCAACCTTTTAATAAAAAACTAATTTCTTTCTCTTTCACTTGCACAACCGAAACTACCTCAACTTCTTACTCACATTAACAATCCAACTTTTAGAACATTTTTTTATTAAATATGTATTTTTATGCTTATTATTTATCCATAAATATATTAGAAATAATTAAAATTAATATTTTCATTTGAAACCGATTTGTGTTAAATGTAAAATAAATAACAACAATATAAGAAATATTTTAATAAAAAAATTACACACATATTCATCAAACATAGTTAATAAAAAAGACAAACATGTGGAAAAACAAAGATAATGCATTTTTTAATAAAAAATATTTATAAAAATATATTTTTTGAAGGAACTCGGTTTTTTATAAAATTTATATCGAAGTGTTCACAAAAAATTTAAACAACACTGTGTTTTCAAATTTTTTAGAAAGTTTATTATTAATAAGTTATCAAAGAAAATCATGTTTTACGTAAATTAATTGTTATACATAAAAGTTGAAAAACATAATAAAATCCAATCATACATTTGTAAACAAGTGGCATCTTATTATTTTTTTAATTCACAACTTAAGGTTGCATCACCACCCGGTTCATGAAAATTAAATGCATTTTTTATTTTTATTTTCAACTCTTTGGACAACCCATATACCATTCGGTCACCAATGGGTGTCGCCTTATAGGTGTTATTGTATAAATATAAATAATAATTGCAATTGTGAACAGTTTTTATTGGTCTATATGATTTTTAGGGCTAAATAATGAATTCGACAAGTGTGATCCCTACACCTTTCCTTTTCTCTTTTGTAACACTTGCAGGTTGTGAGCATATGTGGTTGTTATTTGGGACATTGGATTTAAACACCTTAACTTTATTAATTGGCCAATAACATTTTCAACTTTTGATTTGTAGGCCAGCACTTCCAACTTTCAACTTATTGGCTGATAACACTCCTTAACTAACTAAACTCTAACCTAGTTTGTTGATGTAAACTGCCATGTCATCAAAAATGCCACGCCATCTGCCACATTAAGTGCCATGTCATCGAAAAATGCGACATAGGTTGCATCATTAGCTGTCACGTCATCAAACAATGTCACATCAACTGCCATGTCAGCAAAAATGACCACATCAGATGCCACATCAGCAAAAACTAAATGGGTTAGGGTTCAGTTAGTTGGGTAGTGTTATCCGCCAATAAGTTGAAAGTTGGGAGTGCTGGTGTACAAATCGAAAGTTAAGAGTATTATCGGCCAATTGGTGAAAGTTGAGGTTATTTAAATCCAATATCCCTTGTTATTTCATTTATTCTATTTTCGTACCTTCTAAGATATTATTTTCATTATGCCATTCAGCTAGTAATAAATCTAATATTCTGTTTTTATATTTTCATTATGCCATTCAGCTAGTAATAAAAGCTATTATTATCAAACTTCGTCAAGAATCAATGTATATGGTTTTCATCAATATATATCAACTTACTAAGTATGACATTTCACTTAGGCGATTTGTCAAACACCTTGTAGGCGCAAATTTATGTGCTATGTCTAACAATCGCAAGTATAACATCATTTATCTACTCATCCATATTTCATCAAATAAGTATGTTTGATATGATCCGATTTACATCTAATCATCAATTTATCAACTTCATGAGTACAAATTTATCATTATAATATATGCATTCATACTTTCATAAAACCCACTTTAACATAAGAACCAATAATCTTTCAAACACCTAATTATAACTCTTGATCACTATCTTCCATTAAGGGTTTTTCCCTTAAACTAATATACATATAATTTCTACTATCACATCTTCAATTTATGCTCAAATTGTAATTTGTAATGTTCATCAAACTTCATAAACATCACTAGATATTGAAATTTAACATACCTTAAGATCTCCTAGCGTGGATGATCACTAATCTCAGCTCATGCACTAGTTTAAGACTTGATTTCCCTTTCAATTGAAGGATTTGATTGATTCTAGGGTTTGAGGGAAGTTCTCCCTTCTTGCTTGTTCAGGTCGATCCTGAAACACACACTTGTGTGTGTTTTTTGGGTTTTGATTATCTATTTATATCAACTAGTTCTCCGAGTGCTTAATTCAGTCCTCCAAGTTTGGTTTATTATACGTGGGCACTATCTAATTGTTTTCATTAGTCATTAAGCAAATAACTAATTCATTTTCAAATCCAATAACTAATTATGGATGTAATATATTTTACCTTCGCAGCGAGTAAAATATATATATTTATATATTTTAGGGACGTTACTAGTCCACTCTATTTCATAGGGGCTTTCCACTAACGGGGTTAAATGCCCCTGATTATTTACGTATGTAATATTTTTAGGGTGTGACATAAATGGATCAATTTAATGTATCCATGGACCGTATGTCTAGATAAAAGATTAATGGAAATTGATAAACATGCAACGGATAAAATAAAAGTAAGTTATTGTTTTATATTCTAGTCATTATATATACACATTTGAAGACAAGATTATATTCTTATGTAACGTTAGAGGTTGAAAGATTTAATTTTCAGTGAAGTTATAGATAAGTTTGAAGAATTATATATATATATATACTCATTAAAACTGAGTGTTATTGGTAGTCATTTCATAAGATAAGATCAAATAAAAAGTTTGTTTTGTCTAAGTAAGATGAGAAGGATTCTTATCCATTCAATTTTCAAATCAATGATTAAGATAAAAATATAGGAAAAAAAGTGTAAAGGTATCTTGGGAAAATCTTATTTGTTGATTTCTCTTTCACATACAAGGTACATTCATATTCCACCCCTATTTTTGAAACGTTCATAACTTTTTTATACGACATTAATTTTTCATAAGAATTTTACCATAAAATTGAGTGTTTTTTATCTTTAGTTTGAGTACAATATTGCTATATAAAATATGACAACTAAAAAAACCCAAAAAAATGTGTTAGTATTTTTTGTGCTAGATTTTTGTACTACATTTTTGTGCTATATTTTTTGTGCTGATTTTTTTTCTTAATTTTTTGTACTAGCTTTTTTTGTGCTATATACTAGAATTTTTACTGGATTTTTTTGTTATATTTTTTAAAAAACAAAAGGGGTGTCACATGTTATTTTCATACTTCTACTTATAAGGACCAAGATGTCATTCCTTCCTACTTATAAGGAGTGTCACATGTTATTATCACAATCATTCTTAGGCTACTTAGACAATATCTACTTACTAGTGGATCCTTCCCGTCACATGATAGCCACTACACTCTTTTATTATCTTTATATATAATATTGTCTTCGTTACATGAATCAAAATGTGAATTTGGTGGGATGGTTCATGGTTGTGAGTGTGAGTGTATAAGTTTAAAATGAGCTCAAAGGCTCGATCCATATTCTTTGCATCTTTTTTATAACCTTCTAAACATGTTACAACTAACCCTTTTGAGTTCTCCTTAGCCTTCTAAACATGTTACAACTAACCCCCTTCAGTTCTCTAAATTTCCATTTGTTTCATTTAAATCCAAAACATTACACTTGCCATTTTCCTTGCACTAAGCATTTCATCGACTGGATCCTCAACGTAGCTGGTGTTTGGGATTTAGCCATCTCCAAATGGCTTTGCACTAAGCATTTCATCGACTGGATCCTTCACGAACAACGTAGCTGGTGTTTGGGTTTTAGCCATCTCCAAATGGCTTCTAGCAACCTCTCATCCATGTTCGTAAATAGAGGGACCTGTAATGGAGTTTCAAAACAAAATCATTATACGGTTCCTGTAAAAAGGGCATGTTGTTTTAAATTTTTTGTATGATGTTTTATATTTTTTTTGGTATGTATTATATAAAAAACACCAAACGTAACAATTTAAAACATAATTAAATGTATTTCAAACAGAAAATCTAAAATACTATGCAAAGAATTTAATCCTTATGTTTTAAACACATAACATTAAATAAACATTAAATATAAACTAACTAATAAACTTTATTTTTAGAGTAACCTTACCTCAAATGAATATCCATATTTTAGTTTTCTTTTAGATAAATAATTTCTTTTTTTGGTTTAATAATAAAAAACCAGCAAGTCAAACACGTGTCACCTCGGCGCCAACTAGTTTACCTATATTTTACATATTCATATATTACAAGCAGATGTGCATAGCTGATGCATAAATTATGTGTTATTGTAATATCGTGGATAAAGAGTACGTTGACACGCATAACAATACAAAAATGATTGTACGAAGAGGCAAAACTCATGTAATAAATATAAAATGGATAATTGAGAATATGAAAGAGATATTGATAACAAAGAAAGTAGAAGAGGTAGGTGGAATAAAAAACAAAGGACACGTGGTGGTAGGCAAGTGATACGTGTCATCGATTAAAGAAGCAGTACATATAGCTAGCTAGCTCATACTTGATAGATTGTTCAGTGTTCGGATTGTGCACCGATGAAGGGAGGCCAAGAGAAAGAAGTAGAAAGTACGCCACCAGGAGAGGAGGAGATACACCGGATGTCGAGATTCAGGTATCTCAGTTACAGCTCAACCATATATATATATATATATACGGAAGATTCATTTGACAAGAAATTTAATATGAGAAGAAAAAAAAAAATGGTATAATGGTAAAACATTAAATAGTTATAACTTCTCTCATTAATTATGTTATCTCTCATTAATAAAGCAAAACTATTTTATCCTACACATTTCAAAATTTATCCTACACATACTAAAAATTTATCCTACAAATGTCGAATATTGTCCTACACCATAATTTTATTTTATTTTGAAAGAGTATATGAAAAAAATGAGTTACAAGTTTAATTAATTAGCTAATTTAATGAGAATTATAGATTTACTTATATACCTTTTTTCATAACATTAAATACACATAATAATTTATTATTTTATTTTGAAAGATTATATGAAAAAAATGAGTTATAAGTTTAATTAATTAGCTAACTAATAACAATTATAGATTTATTTATATACTCTTTTTTATAACATTAAACACATACATTAAATAAGTAAATGGAGAATTTCTATTGGTTTAAAAGTTATTCTTATAAAATTTTTCTTCTTATTTAAACTTTTTAATATATATATATTGTATATATATTTTTATGTATTTATGGAACTGCGTGCATGGATGCACATATTGTAGGAAAGAGGGGATATATATTTCTTTTACAGACCAAAAGTAGGCGAAGAAGAACCACATAGCTCAAATGACGTGCAGAGATTGTACATCGTTTTAAGGCCCCACACTTCCACTCAGCAGGAGCAGGAGAAAGAACCACCTCAAGTAATATATAATATATAATTATTATATTAATTATCTAATTTAATTAATTAATAATACATGATTTATGATCGATACCAAGATCAATACTTAATAATAATAATAATAATAATATTAAATTCGTTTGTTGGTTAGGAGGACAAAAGTATGCTGCTGAGGTTGATTGTCATGGGAAAGAAAAGCCTTCCTGATCCAGCCAAGAGGAGCACACCGTACTGGGGGTTTGTGGAGTTGGTCACCTCCAATATTCAGGATATCAAGGATGCTCTTAAAGGAGGTTTGGATCATATGTAGGGTTGTTAAACTGGTCGTGTTCTAACCACACATGAACCTGAAAAGTTTACACCAACAAGAACACGACCCGGACCTAAAAGTCATGTTAGACTCATGAATGAACACGATCAATTTAACATGATTTTTTTTTTCATATTAATATTTTCAAAATGAAATACTACATCAAATAAGAAAAATGTATATAGAACAATTATATCTATTTCTCAATATAATTATTGCATAATATACCCGACCAATTTAACTTATAACACAAAAACACATTTTGAAAAAAAAAATTAAATACAATAAATGGTTAAACGGGTCAACCGTTGGTTGGACACAAATCCGACCCGTTTAGCTAAACAGGTTTGGGTTCTAACATAAAAATGACCCGAAACCATATAGACTGAACATAATCAAACGAATTTCGTGTTAGATTCGTGTCCCGGACATGTAAAAAGTTCTCATCCTTAATCATAATAACGGATATGCCGGTTTATTTGGATAATATTGTGGATTTGGTGATGTTATTTGCAGAGGAATATGATACAAAGACGAGGGGACACAGACACAAGGCTGCAGCAAGGGCATTAGGAGAAGGTGTGTACCGAATACTTAAGCACCACAGTGGAAAGAAGATGCACACCCATCTGATTTACAAGCTAGAATTCCCATCGGAACAAGCAGAGAACCAACCGCAGGAGGCGTTAAACGTAGAAAGGGAGGCTTCTTTCCTGATACAAATCAAGAATCCTACCCAAGGACAGTTTAAAACGAAGACGAAGAAGAAGAAGAAGAAAAAGGCGATATTTCCAGCACACCTGCAAGGGCAGTTTGGAAAGCTACGTTACCATGTTGCGGACCCTCCCGACTTTCTAAACTACGAGGGTTGCGAGTTCTTACTCATATCGGCATCTGATGATATACACGAGGAGCTCGGATTGGAGATTGAAGGAGATCGCTCTTGCTCCGACCTTGTTAACACCTTTGGGGAGACCGTTTCTGCAGATGCTCTTCTCAGAGGCATTTGGGTTTGATTACAATTTACATACGAGTTGTGTTCCTTCTAGACTGTCTTCTAAATTAGGCGTACGTAATGCATGTATGTATAATTAGTGTTTGTATATCTTTGGAATGGAATATTCCGTATGTATGCTGAACTTGTCTAGTATATGTGTATGCACGTAACCAAATCAACTATACCGATCAAAAATCAAACTAATCAGAATATATATACATACATATATGGTTATAAACCAATAGACAAAAGCTACCCTTAACAAGCTCATCAGTTCTCGACAAAATTTCAAATAGGCTATGTACATTCAGCAAATCAGGGTCATGTGATCAATGACCCAACTAATAAATAATCTTTGAACAAATTAAATTCATACTGCAGTTACTGCCCAAAGCATCCAGAGCAGGCTTCAAGTCAGCGTTACAACAAATGAGTATCTTATCATTGTCTTCATCAATGTATTCCAGTTTAAGCCTTTGGCTCTCTAGTTTGAACCTTTTTGCAACTTTCCTTTTCAATTTTGACAGTCCACGAAAAAGAGGAAATGCAAACTGCTTCTTAGACTTCTTGAATGTTACGTTCACCATCACTGTGCTAGATAGTACTGTATCCGTATGTCTTTTACCCTTTCTTTCTTTCGAAAGGGTGCTCCTGTCTACACCAGATAGTACTGTATCCGTATGTCTTTTACGCTCTTTTTCTTTCGAAACGGTGCTCTTGTCTACACTAAGGTTATCGTGAATAGCTTCCATACTCACATTTGTTGACGACCATTGGTCTGCGACATCCCCATCAGCCACAACCAACTCCAAATCTGATGAGTCCACTTTGTTTACAGGCGAATCTGTAGGTGGGCTCGCAAGTTCTAGAAATGGCCCGTCACCCAATTGAAAACCGGAGGCAGCCTCAATACTCTGCTTCAACGTTTCGACCAAGTTCTGTACATGTCTTTTTTCTTTTATGTCCACTGGTAGAATAAACTCCAACACGTAGTCGTTATTGCCTTCAACACTACGCAAGAAGATTGCTAAGCAGCCGGTTAACCTGCTCATGCGCGCATTGTGGACAAAGGATACTCTTCTTCATCGAGTTTGGTTACATCTCCGCAGAAACAGGAACCACGGGATGACAATGCCCTACCAGCAACCCCCCGAGACTTTTCCAGGTGGCACTTCTTACTTGCTTCAATGAATGCCCATGTGTTCATGTCTCGGACATAAAGAGGTAGAGCAGTTGACATGCAAACTTTCCCGACACATCTAGTGTCGAAACTACAACAACCCTTCTCAATACCATTTTCATGGGCAAAATAACTAGTGAATGGGGACAAGGTCCATGTCTGCGCAAGAGGTAGCCTATGGGTGTCACAAACACGTTTTAAAATATCATAGATTTTATCCGACTCATTGTTGCTACGTTCATTTGAAACCTGTATATCACAGACATGTTCCGCATGAGAATTCCAAAGCAAAAGAAAATGTAAACAAGACCTTGACAATATAAACAGGCCCGACAACTCACATTTGAAGCAGGGACATCAAATACTTCAAAAACTTGTGGGCTTGCTACATTCACGTCTGAAACATGACACCATTTGTTAGATGAACACTAATGGAAGGGAGCATAAACTATAAACTAAACAAAAAAATTATCATTATAATAAGGTTATACTAATCTGATAATTCATTCAAACTTAGGAAATTCTTAAAGTAAGCAGTGCATACTGTCTTCCCTCTCTTAGAGAGCACCTAATTAGAACACTTTTTGACCTTTGACAATAAGGCCTAGAAACCCTAGTACGGCTAAAGAAAAAGGAAACTGGAGTAAACACGGACCAAACTAACAGATAAACCATGCAAATTTGTTGGAGACTGTTTAAGAAAATGACGCAACAGATCTGCCAAACGAAAAAGATTGTAATGAATCTACAGTTATATCATGCTCAACCAAAAAAGAAAACAGAACACCGAAAAACCATAATAAAGTGGAAAAAACGTACAACGCGAACACCAACTCACAAAACAAACACCTAGGAGTTTAGATGAGAGAGGCAGATGGAAACCTTAAATGCATCGTGAATATGTTCAACTTCATAAGCAACATCCTTCAACTTGGAAGATGTCAAAAGCTCAAGCACACCAATGCATAACCCTGTAGTAGAATCAAACAGTGGTAAAGCCAAATACCCATGAAGCTTGCAACGGATCGCGCAGTCTTGTTGTGGAAAATCTTTTGTCGTGTAATTAGTTAGATCAGACGTCCACTCTGGCAATCCTCGCCTAAATACTCGCGCAGGAGGACTTTCTTCGTGATACTTGTCCACAAAAAAATCTTTGTGCTCAGATTCCCGTCTATAAAAACAAAGTTCCTCACTGGCTACACCAAGACCAAATGGTTGATCTTTGGTTGTAAGTAGTTGATGTTTGTCAACAGCACGAGGCGACCAAAACTGAACCAAAACATGTTGCTCACGTAAAGCTAAGTGCTTTAATACAGCCCTTATCTTATATGTTATTTCCTGTTGACACGAAGAATTCTCGAAACCTGTAGTTTTGACAAACCAAATCAGAGGTGCATAAATTTTGTATAGTAGTACTACTACAAGCCTTGTGATCCCAAACTAGTTGGGAACTCAAGACAACTAAAAGGTATTAATACAAATGGTAAGCTTGTGGTATGCATTTAACTAGAAAATGCAATAAAACGAGCTTTTATTGCAAGTTGGAACTTTGACAAGTTTCTTTTTATAGATAAACCAATAAGAAGAAAGACATACCGCTGGTCATCGATAGAAATGGATCAGATTGATGGAATCGATCTCGAGGCTCTACAATTTCAGAAACCCAAAGAGGTGTCAGGTATCTCGACTCACCAGAACTTGGAACTGTCGGCTGTTCTAGAAAGATCTTGTCCCACATCGTTTCCATTTTCTGATCCATATACAAACCAGAGAGAAGTCAAAACCTGTTTTGTGTTCGTGTGTGTTTCAGGTCACGTCACAAATTGCCGCCAAAGAGAAGGCAGCCTCAGATTAACTTCATTCTAAGAATAATATTGTTTCAACACTAAGTTAGGTGCCCACACATAAGAAATTTGTCAACTAGTTTCTAATTATACCAACTCATTAACCATTTGACAAAAAAAGTTTATATGTTTGTGAATTTAAACGAAAACATAGATTAAATAGGCTTCTCTTTATCTTTGAGCAACAAATATAAAGATACTACACTACTAGAGCAAATCACAACAAATTTACAATTAATATCACAAAATCACAGTAGCTTACTTGCATAATAATAAGATATCAAATACATACATTCCCAATTAACAATCGCACACTAAAATTAACAAAATAGTACATAAAAAATTGTGAAATATCACATAAATTTACAACTAACAATTAGCACATTCACAGTAACGAAATAGCACTTTCGAAATTGAGAAAAATAAAATAAGAATCACAATAACATATCACTATGTTATAACAGCAGCTACCAACTAGAGGATTTAAACAATATCACTCTGATTTAAGATTTACAAAAGTTTAGTTCACGTACCAGATTAAAAATATGTCAAAAAAGTTAAAAGAGGTGGAGAAATGATCAGTCAAGGAAGAAAACAGTGACATTATTCAGATATTTAAAGGCTGCAACAGTTGGGAGGGAACTAGTGGCAAACCAACACGAAGCAAGTACGTGATTCGACCCGAAACGCACACGAACACGAGACTGTGATAACGTAACACGCCTCCTTCTTCTTACCCGACCACACAGCAGTGAGACTGTGATCCAGAAAGCTGTTGAATGAACGAGAAGTGAGCCGGAACAGGAACCAAAACCCCTGCTCACAACACATGCCATTTCGCCTCTCTCACATCTGAAGAGGGAAGCCTTTTCCACTCAAAATCCCACATCACATTACCACCTATCTGTTTGTAGCAGCTCGAAACAAAGACCTGCTTGTATTTAACCAAACCGAAGAGACCCTCCTGGAACCCACAGGTCGTACCAAAACGAGACCAGATCACCTCTCTCGACTCTGCAGAACAACCTTTGTGAGGATCCAGGTTCCTTTTTAAAAGATCTTTATTCACCGCCCCGATTGCCACCTACCCCTAAACCTCCCTTCCTTTTAGACATCACAATTTTCTCCCAAGCCACCCACCTAATTTTCCGATTGTGATCGTTACCGCGCCATAAAAAATTCCCCCAGATTCCTTCCAAATTTTAACCACTCCAACCAGGGGTTTATATAATGAGAGGTAGTAGTTAGGAAGCGAGCCTAACACCGCCTTAACTAAGGTAGCCCTACCCGCATAAGAAAGACATCTTGCTTTTCAACTAGAGAAGTTGGCATTGAACTTATTGATTATGCTCTTCCAATTTATTTTTATTGAAACTAACCACTTTTTATAAATTGATAAAAAGAAAATCAAATCAAGTTCATTAACTGTAACATCCCAAGTAAACCGTCCCAAGATAATGTTCACTTTGCCCCTTATCAGGAACGCACGATTTGTTTTTACCTGGCGAATTGCTCGCCCAGGCAAAACGTGTCATAAAAGAATAACCCTTAAAAGAACTAACCAAACTGAAAAGTAATTTGTTTGTTATCCTCTTTTTCTGGTTTAAGAAAATATCTAACCATGGAAATCACATTAACCTACCACACACCTCTAAAAGTACAAACAAAACATTTTACACTATTCTAGTCCTTATCCTCAAATATTAACAACAATACAATAAGAAGAATCCAATAAATCATGTACCAAAGTTAATACGTCAATCGCAAACAATCAATTACGAAACATAGAACTGAATCACCGATCGACTAAACACGCCTAATAATTTGTGTGTTATCGGTTGTTGATCATTAAAATAAAGTAATCATAAAGGAGTTTTTAAGCAAAAATCATTTTTAATGTCAGTTCATCCCCACTGTTATCACTAATTCGTCGATTAAATAACAAACATGTAAATTAAGGCATGTAGATTACGAAAAAGGTACGGAGAATACCTAGATCCTATCAAAAAGAGGCGGTTTTGATGATAATCGGTGCGAAACCAGCGAAACCCTGTGTGTGTGTGTGTGGGAGAAAGAGAGAGAGGTGTGTGTGTGAGGGGTGTGTGTTTGAGGAGTGCGTGTTTTTGTGGTTTTTGAAGGAGGAGGATGATGAAGACTATTAAATTTTATTTTTTAATACATAACAACTTTCAAAGGTAACGTACTAACGTTTGCCATATATTTGTATATAATATTTTTTTCTATTTTGTTTTGCAGCTTTGATGTTGGCTGTAAACGAGCCGAGTTAGAAGTCGACCCCAATTAATCGAGCTGGCTGTCTTGAGTTCGAATTTAAATCAAGCTGGAATTTGAGGCTTGAGCTCGATTCAATCGAGCTAGCTCGGCTCAGTCTAGCTCGAACTAACAAAGAACCACAAAATTTACTAATTAAAAAACCCTTAAAGATGAAACTCTTCATAGACTAAGGACCATAATTGTAATATAATATAACCAAATGGCTAAATATGTGAGTATAAATAAATAATTAAGTTTTTGACTCCTTTTATATAGGAAATACGCTCTTAGTTTTTGTCTTCTGAGCGATATGGATAAAAGAAATGAAGGATGTGAAGGTTCGCTTTTGTAAACCTTATCAAGTGATGTGGGACAAGTTTTGACTATACTTATATGTATATACCGTAAACCTTGTCGAGCCCGAGCCAAGCCTAGCTCAAGCTCGGCTTGTTTCCAAACCTAGCCAGTTTCGAGCCGACCTTTTTTCGAACTTTTATCGAGGAAGCCGCGAGTTTTTTGAACACTCCTAATGTGATGAGATAACCCCATATCAGCGATGAAGGTCAACACAGTCTAGCGTGGACGGACAACGGGACACGTTTTGGATTAACGTTGTTAGAACAAACTCCGGTTAAAGTGTTGGTGTCTGACATTTGGCCGGACATCAATCACTGGACTTCTCAGAAGATGAAAGACTCAAGGATGGGGAGATAGAATGGTAAACTAGACTGGACCTTGTTGAGTTGTTCGAGAGAAACAACCCCCCTCCCCCCAATCTCTATGTTCGGACACAAAAGGATAACCTTAGCTTGCTTGGAATTCGTCAAGAGAAACCTGACAACTAAATAGATGTCAAAGATCTCAATAGTGATTGGATCTTTAGGGAAGAGCGATATCCAACAGATAACACCATTACCTAATGGATAAAGAATCAACTAGCAAACATGTTGTTTCAACGAAGAAAACTCGTGATAAAGAGCATTTAGTGCTCTTTCTTAAGTCAACTCTTGATGAGGTATTTAAGCCTTTCTTCTAAGCGAGAATAGACATTCAGTTCAACGAGAATAGACATTCAGTTCAACCATGTTACCAAATACAATACTTATTCTCACGTCTGAGTCTGAGCCTGAGCATAAGAAAGACCCGTGGTGCGTCTTCTAATACAGGATAGGCTTTATTCAAGAACGCGCACAATTTATGTTGTGCTATTGTGATCCTTAGTCGACAAGCATGAGCTTTGGCAACAAGAAGAAGATTTTTAAACATAAAAAAAACAACATACAATCGACAAGCATGAGCTTTGGCAACAAGAAGAAGATTCTTAAATATAAAAAAAACAACATACAATGTCTGATTTCCTTGTAGAAAATATATACTCAAATGATGAATGACATTATAATTTATACTATTATGAATGCCAAAAGAATAAATAATTTAAAGAAATACCGTATGAGAAAACTACTTTCATTTTCAAGTGATATAAAAACGTTTCAAATCAGTGGCAGATCCAGAAATTATTCTCTAAGGGTGCGAACGAAGGGTTTAATCAAAATTTTAAGGAGTGCGATCGGGATTTTAGCCTATAAAATAAACTAAATATATTATTTTAAGAGATACGTCCGCCCACCCAAGCTCTAACTTAGCCCGCCCCTGCGTCAAGGGCAAAAAGGAAAACACATAGTGTCGGATTATATATGTTAGGAAACTTTTTGTAAGTGTTGAAACAAAATTTGATCATTCTAATTAATTATGAAGATGACAAAATCAACAGGTTCTTAAGAAAGAAGATACAAAACAACAGAATAAGAGAAAGATAAACATCATCTTCGACAAGAATCAGAAAATGATCACAATCAAGAAATGATGATTAGAAAAGACCAATCTGATGTATCTAATGATAAATCTGATATTTATCATCAGAATTTGATGACCAAGACATCAGATTTCTAGTGAGAAGTTCATCAGAATTCTGATGAAACAACTTGTTAAAAAGATAAGGGTCTATACGAACTTCTAAGTAGCAAGTGAATTTGAACAGATTCAATAAATATGCCGAAAAGCTACTTTACAGAATCAAGTGTTTATTCATACCACACATTCTCTATAAATAGACAATATAGCTCCGAAGGGGAAATAAGTTAAGCTTAACATTCAATACATACTACAAAACTCTACTGCCCTTCATCACAGAATTTTTTGAGTATTCGTTTGTACTAGTCAATAATTCACAATCACCTTGTAAGCTTTTGAAAGTGATATAAATTTAAAAATTCTGTAGTTGTCTTTTTTGAAAGTTTAATTTCTATTTCCGTATATTATTTTCATACTTGTTAAAATCACTTGTTAATTTTAAATAAGCATTGTGTGATCAGGGATTAATAATATAAAATGAAAAATTTATCCAAAATTAAGTTATTGAGATGACGTGGCTTTGAATGGTTGACGTAATTCCCTACAGATTTTCAAACTCAAAAGTTGATATTAAAAAAGGCATCAAACTCTTTTTATGGTTTTTAAAACAAAATGGATTGGGTAGGTTGAAAAAATAGATGAAGCTCAAATCCACCTTTAGGTAAAATATATAAAATACATATACATTACCATGGCACACATGGATGTCAATAGTTAATGTTTAAATAATTAAGAGTTGAATTGGTCTCCTAGGTGATAAAATGGGTTGTTGGATAACTTAGTGATACCCTTTAACTCGTCATTTGTGTATCTTCAATTATTGTTTTGACATTGTTGAATGATATTTTTTTAACAAACAAAATTCTATACATACTCTAGCACCTAGAAAAAGCAAGTTGAGGCACAACCAAAACGATTACATGACAAGGAGCGGGGTTTTCAACCATGTGGTCCAAACAATTTTAAACTTACACTTTTTAATAAAAAACCATAGAAGAATGGAATTTGTTTACCAATGGGGTGGTAGTCCATTGGCAAAGACAAAACCTTTAAACACCTTGGTAAAGGATGTCTTGGGTTCAAGTCCCACAGACGAAGGGAGTAAAAAATTTGCTGTTAAAAAAATGGAATTTTCCGTTAAAACACTTAAGCTGCAAACTACATCATCCAAGGTAGATCGAATGTCTGCGAAAGATTTTTCAGTTTCTTTTGTTGTCAGTCAGATATCCACAAAGGATTTCTCGTATTTTCTGCCGCTGATTCCATAGCTAACAAAGTTCTCTTGTAGCCTTTAAGTGTCTTCTCTATTGACTTTTAACGAGTTGCCATTGTTGATTACTTTGCGTCGCGTTGCTCCGTTGATTTAAACAATTGAACCCGCACCTGCTCGAAACTTGTATAGGTATGATTTTATGTTGAGTTCCCTAGTTTACTAAAAGAAAGAAAAAAAGAAAAAGAGAATTTAGGGGTGAAAAGAAAGATAGTGAAGCGGAAATATGTTTCATTTCGTATCCCCAAGTTGAAAGAAAAAGAAAAAAGAGTAAAGCAATTTTACAATTATGCCCTTGTTGAATTTTATAATAAGTAAAATGATTTTTAGTAATAATAATAAAAACTTATACTTGTCTTTGTTTGGATCCTTCCAAAATATTTTTCTATCTTCTTTTCTTTTCATTCCTTTCACTCCCTTTTATTAGGGAACTTGGGAATTAAGAAAGAAACAAAAAGAAGAAAAAAGAAATCAATTCACAAAAGAGACATTATTGTTGACTATTTGGGCCACTAATTCCCAATCACATACTCACATGTGTCAATAAGCCCTACCGATAAAAAATCAAACTAATTACCAGAATAAATATTTGGTTTCCAGAACCAAAAAGTTCACATCATTATGAACCACCCCTAAAGATTCCAAATAGGCTATATGATCGATGACCCGACTAATAAATATTTGTGTTAGATTGAATGAGAAGATACAATGAAATGGGCCTCCTTTATATAATGAATAGGAGCCTCTAAACTGCTACAACAGAAATTTGCAAGCTAGCTGTAGTAGCCTAACTGCTGATTGTATATAAAAACTAGTTATGTTAGTGCTCCGTTGATTTAACTTCTGTTAGTTAGTAGTTAGGTTAGTTACAGAGTTTGTTTTTTAGTTTAGTGAGATGTAAATATATTGTAGCTGGTCCCAATTGATGAAATCGTTCTATCAATTCATAATATTTCTCTCTCAAATTCACAAAATAACATGGTATCAGAGCTTATTCTATTATCTACGCCAGAATAAATGACTAGAAATGAATTTCCCGCTGCTTTTCATCTTGAATCAACAAAGCATAAGCCTGATTTATAGAAGGTAAAGGTTTCATCATCAAGATATTACCACGAACAGTGTCATATGCAGGATTCAGTCCCATAAGGAACTGAACCAAACGTTGATCTTCTTCACGTTTTGCCATTAACGAAGAAGCACCACAAGAACACGAAGGAATAAGAGACAAGGTATTCAATTCATCCCAAATTGACTTGAGTTTAGTAAAATAAGTAGTAATACCACTATTTCCTTGAGAAATATCGAACAAACTCTTTTGCAACTGGTACAATTTAGCCCCATTACATTGACCATATCGCTCATTGAGTTCAGTCCACAACTGAGATGCAGTTTGAGTATACAAAACACTTTCTCTAATTTCTCTTGACAAAGTGTTCAAGATCCAGGAAATTACCATATCGTTACATCATTGCCATAAGGCAAAATGATCTGAAGAAGTAGGACGAAGAAAAGTTTCAGTAACAAAACCGATCTCATTCTTTGCAGAAAGAGCAATTGACATCGAACGCTTCCAAGCTCCAAATCCAGACCCATCGAAGGATTTTGAGACGAGCAACATGCCAAGATGATCAGAAGGATGAAGATACAACGGATTTGAAGGCTCAATCGAAGTATTGATTGGATTTTCTGGCATTTAGAGATTAGGTTTAAGAAAAGATGAAATAAATCGATTTTAAAAAGAACACAAATATGAGAAAGAAAAATCAGAGTATTGACGAAGAATTTGAATTCAATATAGAAGGTATGAGATGTAGAAAATGTTGGTCAATCAGAGTTCAAACGCAACACTTAACAGACATGAGATTTGTGAGAACAACTCACGACTCTTTCACTATTAATCAAACGAAAAACCGAACCAAGAATTATAATATCTCTACACCTATATTTATACTAAAACTATCCTTGCTAAACAAGTAATCCCAATTAAACTCAAACTCTAAAACCAATTATACGAAACTAATAATAACTCTAATACTTAATAAATCAATTAATAAAATAACTAGATAACTATTTAAATTCAAACTAATTATCTTTAACTATTTAAATAATCTTTTATATATCAAGATTAATTCTTCATTCACACCCTTAATCTTGATATGGACATGTTCTTCAAAATAGCGATGGATCATATTCTTTAGCCAAGTTGGCTACTTCTTCCTTTGACTCCTTCTTGAGACACTCACTTGCATAATGTCCATACTTGTCACACCCCGGCTTTTCACAGCCAATCAAACATCGGTGGGCCTGGGTGTGGAATATCGTGAAGTAAGTTGATAACATCATAGTCAATTAAACACAGAACAACGGAAGTCTTGGATTTAAATTACTATTACAAACCAAATGTTCGAAATACAAAATAATGTACAGGTTCGTAATAGAAGATCCACATGCGGACCATAAATTGTACAACGAAAGAATATAAAACAGACTTTGGGCAGATCTAGGATTTGTAAGATCCTCTTATCACTACCGAGCACTTCTAGCCTATTTTCGTATTGTACCTGCAAGTTTAGTCTTTTGAAAATACGTCAGTTTTCGCTGGTAAATACACCCAACTGACTCATTTTGAAAACATTTAAAAATATGTTTTAAGTGCATATCAGCACAAAAACTTTTATAACTTGGAAAAGTTTACCGTCCAACCTTGTTAACAGATTTACATATTTGTCCATACATACAGGGCCGGTACAGAGACCGAGACATGATTAACGTACACACCACTTTGGACTCACGAAGGAGTCATTTCTTCCCAAACTTTGGTTAATGCATTTTGAGCGTCTATCGGGTGTATGCCTACACCCGCACTAAGGTCGTTGCCATTATCTATTGTGATGAGCCGAGGATATCCAGGACACGGTAGTTAACCCCCGATGTTTAAGTTATCAAACAAAACTGATTAAAACAGAATATGCGGATTTACTAGCCACAATCCGGCATTCGATTGATCCCATTTCCGACCAAGCGGTAATAATTTACCGTAACCCAAGCCCGTATAGGGGAAATAAGTCGAGAGTATTTACCTGAGCTATTCTTCGTTTAAACGCAAGATTTATTAACTCAGTCGTACACAAAATTACTAAGTGCAGATAGCATTTACAGCAAGTCTCTAGTCTGGATTATGGCATAAACTAACCAATTAAATACTAACGGTCTTATTTAAGTCATTGACTTAGACCGACTAGTGTACTTGATCAAAACGTATAACGCTAGATTAAACGATGATTGGAAAGAATGTAGTTTAATCCCAACAAGTACCTTGACTTGTGTAATATGGATGAACTATAAACATTTTGGATTTTGAGACTTAAATGACAAGGTTAGACCCGTTTTGGTTAATTTTCGTAAACTAGTTACATATGCTTAACTGTACGCATATCAGCGACATCGGGTAACCGGATAAGTCATGGACAAGTTCTATATGCCATTACACTTTAAATAAGTTGTAATATCAGTGGGATATTAACTTTTATGCCCGTTATGGTTTTAAAGTGAAACTATGCCTTGTAAAGTGAAACATTGTAATAATATTTTCGCTCATCTTGTTGGATCCCGCACAATGCACTTCCCCCTGAACGCCTTAGGTTTCAGGGTGTTAAGAATTTGAATTAATTTGGACGAGTATACAATCCACATCTCCTAACTTGTATAAATGTTAATGTTAATTGTGATTTCTCATTGTTGCCAAGTAAATTAAATTTACTAAGATGACTAGGTGACACTAAAATCACCAACAAAAAATCGGTTTTAAATTTTGTGTTATCTTAGCAACTGAAATCTCTGCTATGAGTTGAAGAGTTTGTTAAGATTTTGTAATTTGATCGAGTTCTTCGTTTAATATCAGTTTTAAATTATAAACTTTAATAAGTTAATAAGAATATATACAAAGAAAAATTGTTCCTTATGCTCTAAAAGTTTTGGGACAAAACTACTGCTTAAAAGTGCTTAAGTTAAAGTGAGACTAAAGTATTAACTTGAGAGGGGTGGGGTTTTGGAGTTAAAATGAAATTCCCTTTGAAGATCTAAGATTCGAGCTCTAAGAATTAAAAAAAATAGACCTAAAAGAAAAGTATTAACTTGAGATAAAAATGGGTTTTAACGGTAAAATACACTTCTATTATATAAAAAATACTAAAAATAGTTTAAGAATTTGATAGTACTTTTAGAGTTAAGGTCATGCGTAAATTAATATATTTTACTCATGTTAGTATCACTATTTTAAGAAGGTTAGACTATGTTTATTCACAAGCTTCTCTAACTCAACCTTTTAATAAAAAACTAATTTCTTTCTCTTTCACTTGCACAACCGAAACTACCTCAACTTCTTACTCACATTAAGAATCCAACTTTTAGAACATTTTTTTATTAAATATGTATTTTTATGCTTATTATTTATCCATAAATATATTAGAAATAATTAAAATTAATATTTTCATTTGAAACCGATTTGTGTTAAATGTAAAATAAATAACAACAATATAAGAAATATTTTAATAAAAAAATTACACACATATTCACCAAACATAGTTAATAAAAAAGACAAACATGTGGAAAAACAAAGATAATGCATTTTTTAATAAAAAATATTTATAAAAATATATTTTTTTTGAAGAAACTCGATTTTTCATAAAATTTATATCAAAGTGTTCACAAAAAAAGTTAAACAACACTGTGTTTTCAAATTTTTTAGAAAGTTTATAAGTTATCAAAGAAAATCATGTTTTACGTAAATTAATTGTTATACATAAAAGTTGAAAAACATAATAAAATCCAATCATACATTTGTAAACAAGTGGCATCTTATTATTATTTTTAATTCACAACCTAAGGTTGCATCACCACCCTGTTCATGAAAATTAAATGCATTTTTTATTTTTATTTTCAACTCTTTGGACAACCCATATACCATTCGGTCACCAATGGGTGTCGCCTTATAGGTGTTATTGTATAAATATAAATAATAATTGCAATTGTGAACAGTTTTTATTGGTCTATATGATTTTTAGGGCTAAATAATTGAATTCGACAAGTGTGATCCCTACACCATTCCTTTTCTCTTTTGTAACACTTGCAGGTTGTGAGCATATGTGGTTGTTATTTGGGACATTGGATTTAAACAACCTTAACTTTATTAATTGGCCAATAACATTTTCAACTTTTGATTTCTAGGCCAGCACTTCCAACTTTCAACTTATTGGCCGATAACACTCCTTAACTAACTAAACTCTAACATAGTTTGTTGATGTAAACTGCCATGTCATCAAAAATGCCACGCCACCTGTCACATTAGCTGCCATGTCATCGAAAAATGCGACATAGGTTGCATCATTAGCTGTCACGTCATCAAACAATGTCACATCAACTGCCATGTCAGCAAAAATGACCACATCAGATGCCACATCAGCAAAAACTAAATGGGTTAGGGTTCAGTTAGTTGGGGAGTGTTATCCGCCAATAAGTTGAAAGTTGGGAGTGCTGGTGTACAAATCGAAAGTTAAGAGTGTTATCGGCCAATTGTGAAAGTTGAGGTTATTTAAATTCAATATCCCTTGTTATTTCATTTATTCTATTTTCGTACCTTCTAAGATATTATTTTCATTATGCGATTCAGCTAGTAATAAATCTAATATTATGTTTTTATATTTGTTTTATTACAGTTATTTATTTACATTTTTCTCACTACTGAATGATAATATAATCAAATTTAACTTGACTTATTTTATTTTATTATACGAGACCTAAACTCTAATAATTTTTTATAAAAAAAATTGTGTTTATACCCATATACTTTAATAGATTTATTATAGGGAAGTTTAATAATAATTATTTTTCTCTAAATGATTTACGTTATGGCTCCTAAAATAGAGTTATTATATGGTTTTAAAGTTTAATAAAGTTAATTTTTACAAATATTTTAACAATATTTGTTCTTTATCTTTTTATAAGTTTAAATCTTTTTATTTACTAATCATTTATTTAAATTATTATAATTAAAGCTAACTTTTAACTCTATACATGTTTACTTAGTCATAGTTGTCGTTTAGATTAAAGCATGCATAGTCTATATTAACACTTCAATATACCAAGTAACGAAGTTAATTATTTTTTATTTGCCTTAACTGTGTTGAGTGCTTTGTCCCGCCGACTCAACACACGACAGGCAAAATTCTAGTTAGCAACATTTCAAAATTTTAAAAGATTAGAATGTGGAATTAATAATATTAAAAAATTAATCGTGCGAAATCATACAAACAATTAATGTTCAATAAAGTCTGCTTCACCCCACTTATTGGGGAAGATACGGTTAACAGATAGAGGATGAGGGGTGAACAAAAACCAAGAGAGGACCCATTGCCCAATGGGAGGGTGTATTTAAAAATTCAAATTATTCTGATATACAACATAATATCAAAATATTAACTTGAAAATACATCACTTACAGCTTTTACAACCACGTGAATTTAAGTATAACTATAAAATCATAAACTTTATAATCACTTGAAAAACAGCATAATTTTGCAAGAAAATGTATAGTTTGATACTATTATTTTCTGGAAAAAAAATAGGGAAACAAAAACTTTATTTGAAAAACAATAGATTTCAAAGGCTATTTTGTATTTTTAAACATTTTAATTTCTTTTCTACTATACCTTCTACCTATAAAACATAGAACCAATTTTGCTATGGATACGGGCCTTGTAAATTGTTACACCCTACTTACATTAAATAAAATTAGTAGAAAACATGAAAAATTAGATTGAGTTGATATAATCAACTCTGTTCACATAATTCAGGTTAGTCTAAAATACATAAGTGATTTTTAAACACTTAAGACTAGTTTGTTTCATAAGAACAAAAAGTAAGCGGAAGCTAAGGTTTAAAAGTGTTCGGTTCATCTTCAGTCTTGATCAACATCCAAAATCGATAGAAATTTACCTACAATAAGACCATAATTTTCTTTAAGTATTGATTGATAAAAAAATTCATGTAATATAAATAAGGATAATTGCTATTTAATTGTGGCTTACAACAAATCAAAATTTCAATTTACTTATTTCAGTGACCGCCGTAAGCTACGGCGAACATCGTAGCTTACGGTCTACCTTTACGGTCATATCCTCCTGTCTTACGGTGCTGAATAAATTATGTTACAGCAACAACTCACCATAAGCTACGGTGACTTACCGTAGCCTACGGTGGCTACCTGCAGGTCTTTGTTTTATTTCCGTTTTGGACATGAAAGATCTTTATATTATATCACTTAAACCAATTATACTTTTGACCTTCCGTTACTTACTATAATTCTGACTATTAGTTTATACTTATTAGACTCAAAACCCAACATTGGGTTTACTCCTCTTTGGGTTTTGTAAACCGACGGACTATTACTCATTCATCCGTTTGTCTGTTTACGACAATTTTTCCAATTTTACCCTTTCATCAAATTTCAGCTTAAAGACTTATTTATAAATCCTTTCACAAATATTGCTACATATACTTTTGATTGTTTTGATTTTCAAAACGAAATTCATCGTTTTTCATATAATTTGACTCGTTTGATCGTATTAGCGAACTCCATCGCCTTTATACCATCAAACCATTATTTCTATATATTTTGACCCGTTTGATTGTATTAGCGAACTATACTATCAAACCAGTATTTCTATATATTTTGACCCGTTTGATTGTATTAGCGAACTCCATCGCTTTTATACTATCAAACCATTATTTCTTCAAAACAACGAAATTTATTCCTTCATCATATATTATCACAAGAATTTTAAATGAATTCTTAAAAGAGAGATAAGCCACGTACCTTATAGTTTTCCCTTTTGTCGTGGCTCCCCTCCGTTTTTATCACCCACCTTCTTACTCGAGTTGCCTATAATGAACAACTCGACTAATTGTTAAATGGTCAATGTAAAAGCTATTATTATCAAACTTCGTCAAGAATCAATGTATATGGTTTTCATCAATATATATCAACTTACTAAGTATGACATTTCACTTAGGCGATTTGTCAAACATCTTGTAGGCGCAAATTTTTGTGCTATGTCTAACAATCGCAAGTATAACATCATTTATCTACTCATCCATATTTCATCAAATATGTTTCGTTTCGTATCCCCAAGTTGAAAGAAAAAGAAAAAAGAGTAAAGCAATTTTACAATTATGCCCTTGTTGAATTTTATAATAAGTAAAATGATTATTAGTAATAATAATAAAAACTTATACTTGTCTTTGTTTGAGATCCTTTCAAAATATTTTTCTATCTTCTTTTCTTTTCATTCCTTTCACTCCCTTTTATTAGGGAACTTGGGAATTAAGAAAGAAACAAAAAGAAGAAAAAAGAAATCAATTCACAAAAGAGACATTATTGTTGACTATTTCGGCCACTAATTCCCAATCACATACTCACATGTGTCAATAAGCCCTACCGATAAAAAATCAAACTAATTACCAGAATAAATATTTGGTTTCCAGAACCAAAAAGTTCACATCATTATGAACCACCCCTAAAGATTCCAAATAGGCTATACGATCGATGACCCGACTAATAAATATTTGTGTTAGATTGAATGAGAAGATACAATGAAATGGGCCTCCTTTATATAATGAATAGGAGCCTCTAAACCGCTACAACAGAAATTTGCAAGCTAGCTGTAGTAGCCTAACTGCTGATTGTATATACTGTTAGAACTACCGTTACTGTTAGTTAGTGCTCCGTTGATTTAACTTTTGTTAGTTAGTAGGTTAGGTTAGTTACAGAGTTTGTTTTTTAGTTTAGTGAGATGTAAATATATTGTAGCTGGTCCCAATTAATGAAATCGTTCTATCAATTCATAATATTTCTCTCTCAAATTCACAAAATAACATGGTATCAGAGCTTATACTAATAAAGATTATTATTAATCTGAGTGAAACTATTATAATATATATTAAATGTCGGTAACAATATATAGTAGTAATTCGTAGTAATATATTTTTTTAAATAACACATTATCATATAAATAAAGATTAAATACTTGTCTGCACTTTCCCGTTAATTAAGCTAAATTATGATTTTGTCTCGTTTATATTTACAGTTTTACATTGGTTTTGTTTTTCTCCCTCTCAGCCAAATTACATTTTGCCCTTTACAGTTTTGCTATCGTTTTTTTTTTTGTTTTTTTCCCTATCAAATCACGATTTTGTCTCAGTGTAAAATTAAAGTCGTCCCATCGTTTTTTTTACAAAACTATTGCAGTGTTTTGTTTTAATTGGTTGACTGGGTGTAATTTTTATTCATATCAGGCGGTTGCCTGGCACACGCTGTCCTGCAAAATTACGATTTTGCACCCATCTTAAAATTATAGTTTTTTCATCGTTTTTTTTTTGCAAAAGTATAGTAGTTTTTTTGTTTTAACTGGTTAACTTGATCTAATTTTTTTAGATTGTGTTATAATCAATATATACAAATAACCGAAACAAAGACGTGCATGTTATGAGAGAGAAATATTTGGCTTAGTGCCCCACAATGCGGGCTGGGCAAAACCTAGTTAAAAACATTATACATATTTAACCCATTAGTTTTATAATGATATTTCTTAGTTAGTTTTATTTTTCTCTAACTTTTCCGGTATACATTTTATTTTATTAAAAATAAAGTTAGATTCAAAATAGGATATCTTTTTGTATGTAATCAATTTTTTTTTTGTGTTTTGTATATATATTAGTTTATTTAGCAAATCAATTTTTAATCAATTGCATGTACGGTACGTACTATTGCCGTGACTAACCTAGTTAATACCGAAAACGGTATCACTATCGGTATTATTGAAACCGGTACCCGTATTCATTTTATGTTTTTTTTTAAACTTTACTTTTTTAGTTTTTTTAGATTATGGTATCGAGTGCTGTTACCATATCGAACTGAACCGATACCACCAAAACCGAATTCACGTGGACGCTAGTATTGTTTTAATTGTATAGAGACAGATCTGGAGAATGATATTGTGTTAAAATGAACTCCAGTTGTTGCTTAAAACACTTAAGCTGCAAGCTACATCATCCAAGGCATATGCATATCGAATGGTATATGTATATTGAATGTCTGCAAAGCATTTTGCAGTTTCTCTTGCTGCTGATCGAATATCCGCGAAGGATTTCTCCTCTTTGCTCCGGCGGATTCCAGAGGGAACAAAGTTCTCTCGCGAACTTTAACCGTCTTCTCTGTTGACTTGTTACGAGCTGCCATTGCCAATTACTTTGCATTGCTTCGAACAATTAAGCCCCACTTGCTGAGAACTTGTAGCTCTTATACCAACTAACAGGTTCAATTTTATGAAAGAATAAATGAATCAATTCAGGTCTGCCTAATTGTTAACCACAAACTTACAAAACAGACCCTGTACGGTTACTAATTCCCCAGTACGTTTAACATTAAGTCACCAATCAAACTAATTACCAGAATTAAGAAATGATCTCGATAGATTAAATGAGAAGATACAATGAATGGGCCTCCTTTATATAATGAACAGGAGCCTCTAAACTGCTACAACAGAAAATTGCAAACTAACTGTAGTAGCCTAGCTCCTGACTGTATATACTCTAATAGAAACCATCAAAAAGCCTTCTCATATATTAAGTTCATACTGTTGTACTTGTTACTGCCTAAAGTATCTAGAGCCAGCTTCAAGTCTTCATCACAGCAAATGCTTATCAATTCGTTGGCTTCGTCCAGTATTTTAAACGAAGCCCTTCACCGTCTAACTGAAAACGTCTAGCAACTTCGTCTTCCAATGTTGAAAGTTCATCACAACAAGAAAATACGAACCGTTTCATAGACTTCTTGAAAGTCACATACAGTTTCAGAGTGAAGTTATCACCAATGCTCTCAACACTCGAATCGTCAGATTCAGAAGTATCTGCCACAACCGACCCAGAATCTGATGAATCCATCTTGTTTACACACAAATCCGTACCTGGGCCCACAAATGGATGACTCGTCACCTGATTTAAATCCGGAGGCAGCCTCAATACTCTGCTTCAAAGTTTAAACCAAGTTCAGTACACATCCGCTGTCTTTGATGCCCAAAGAAAATAACCAGTTTTTTTATAAATTGAAAAAATAGGCAAATCAAGCTCATTGCATATTACTATAACCAGAATTCGATAATTCACGTATCACTTAAATCTATTAAGGCTAGCCGTAGTGGGCTAGCGTCCCATCCACCTCAACATGGGATACCCCAGCCAAACCATTACAACCCATTTGGGAGGAGCGCCAAGGGGTTCATGCCCCCTTCTTCCTTATCCCCTTAACGAGCGTTACGGGTTGGGGGTGTGGGGCCAAGTCACAATCAAAATTCAAACCCATCAAACCATGTTCTTCCATTTCTATAAAAAAAAGGATTAAAAATTAATTGTGATTTTCGTTAAACCACTACACACTTGTAAAGGTGTAATTTGGTTAAAACACACTTTTTAGTTAGGCTACTCGGTATGAGTGACGGGCCTCCCTGGAGGACGACCCGCCACGTCAGAGTCCTTGGAGGACACCACTCCAAGGATGGAACCAAGGAAATGGGTGACGACCCGTCCCCACCTAGTTTTTTTTAATATTATAGTCGTCCACCACACCACCACCATCAGCTCCACCTCCGGCCACCACTCTCACCATCGTCTTCATCTCCGGTAACCGTCATAATCACCAAACACCACCATCAGCTCCACCTCCGTTCACCGTCAACCTTCATCTCCGTCGCTACCTTGAACTATCATCGTTTCATCTGCCGCTCTCGTTGATTCTCGTCGAGTTTTCGCCGGAAACCATTGCCGGCGTCCCTATTGTGAACCACAACTACCAGAAAGATTTGTTTGGTGTGGTGGCTGTGGGGGTGGTAGCGAGTGGTGATGTTCACGGTGGAGGTGGGTGGTGAGCGGGGCGGTGGTGGTTGCAGTTGGTGAAGGCCGCAGTGGAGGTGGAGGTTAATATTAGCCCGTCTTCAACGTCTCCTAGGGGACTTCCGCGATGACACCGGACCACCTGGGGCGGTGTTGGGGGCGTCGCCGGGCCAGGCCGGGCCTGGACGACCCCCCACACGGAGTGGCCTTAGTTAACCCACTGCAATTAGTCTGACCGTCAAGAAAATGTCAAACCTATGAAAACCAAGTTAACCTACCTTAAACACCAACTAAAATACAAACAAAAACTTTCAATCATACTATTCTAGTACTTTACATGATTAGATGCCACATCAAAAGTTCTGATTTTGCCCCTATCATCAAAAAAATAAACAAAATACTACAACAAATCAGATGTATCAAAGGTAATATGTCAATCACTAACAATCACTAGCGGAGCATGACCGATCGACTAAACATGCCTGATAAGTAATGTGTGATTTATACACAAATTTGGTTTGTGCAAACCGAATTTCAATTCAGAATATAGAAACACACGGGGATCAGTGGATAAATTAGGGTAAGAAAGATACCTAGATCATATGGTTGTTGAAGAGAATCGGAGCGAAAACATTACTGGCGGTTTTTGGTACGGAAAAGGGGTTTTGGCCTTTGGCGAAGAGGACTATGGGAATTGCGGGTTCGTACGCATATCTCTGTCAGATTCTTTCGGTGGTTTGATTTCAAAAATTAAATTTGTTTTTTTAATAACTTTACAAGGTAAGTTTAATATTTAATTCAATATAATAATAATTTATTTAATTTCCCATTTTTTTAATCTTTTGATGCAATTTTCTATAGTTACATGATCTTTATCTAATTTCTAATAGTCAAATGAGGAGATATTGAGATGTATCATTTGGTTTCAGAAAATAACATCCACATGTCGGATCTCTGTGTAGAACTGTTTAAAATCACATAACAATGTTAGAAAAACATTGTACGAGAAAGGTATTTTGGAAGGAAGAGGCATCTAAAGGTAAGTACCCTAGCCCTGATTGATCATCGCTCTTCAAATTTAATTTGGCTCAAAGTACCTATTAGCTAGTAAATAGTGGCGACGCCTATCCTGCCGTAATTATTCTTTTTTTAATTTAAATAAAGTAAAAAGTTAATGTAAAAATAAACTTCATTAAAATAAAAAATACATAATTAAAATTAAACTAAAAACCAGAAAATAAATTTAAAAATGACAATTTTAAAAAATAAACTTAATTAAAATAAAAAATAAAAATACTTCTCGTGCGGGTATCCATGCTAGCCTCACTTACCCACCAAGCCTATCCTCTAGGATGGTGGCTGGTGCAGGCATTGTTTCTTTGTTGTTAGACCACTCGGTGAGGGGGCCGTCCAGGCCCGGCTTGGACCGGCGACGCCCTCCAACACCGCCCCGGGTGGTTGGTCGTCGCCTTAGGCGTCGGCTTGAGGACGTTGGAGACGGGCCGACTTTTTTCAAATATCTTGCCGTTTAACGGCTAGTTGCATAAAAAAATTAATTAATAAATTTACCTATAAATACACCAATACCATCCCACTTTTTTACACACTTTATTCACCTCTATCTCTCAAATTTATAAAATCATTCCCATCTCTTTATAATTCTCCAGCCTTTTATAAAATCCTTCAACTTTCGCCATGGATCAATACAACCCGAGCAACCCGAACCCAAACCCAAACCCAAACCAAAACATTTTCTTCGTACCCGGCTACTATCCTAGTATGGAACCGAGTTGGTCATCCTCACAGTTTTGTACAACGCTTTTGGGGGTTTTCAACAACGCCCCAACGCGTTTTCGCAAGTGAGCCAAGTGCAACAAATGCAGTCGGTGCAACAAATGATAATGCGAAACCCTTTCAATTCGCAATTTCTATCCCAACCACAATATTCCCCAACACGGGAGTCTCCCCAACCACAACCCGAAGAAGACGACGTTCAAGAATTTGTGCCCGAGACCCAACCGCAATCGTCTAAATGAAAAAAGGGAAGCAACCTATGGTTGAGAAAGATCAACCTTCGAAAGGGAAGGCAAAACTTTGGACGAAGATGGAGGGGGAGGCGTTAGCCAAAGCGTGGGTTAGCACTTCCAAAAGCCCCATTATCGGTATATAACTTTTGCTACATTTTAAAAATATACAAAAAATTTATATATTATACTTTTTTTAATATAACTTTTGCTACAATTTAAAATTATAGGTAACAACCAAACCGGGGAGGGGTTTTGGAAAGAAATTTTGTCGAAGTTTCTTGCGATAATGGAATAAGGTCATTATCGCGACATCGATTCCATCTCTTCAAAGTGGAGAAAGATGCATCCGGTCGTTAACCGGTTTTCGGCGATTTATAATAACTTGTATACTCATCGCCGTAGTGGGATGAGTGATAAGACGTTTTTAAAGAAGCGATGCGTAGATACAAAGATACGCATCAGACCGTTTTCCCCACGTACGTACTTGGGAAATTTTGCGAACCAGTAACAAGTGGCGCCGGTTCCAAATGAGGTTGCAACGGCCAAACGAACAAAAACCTCGGAGACCGGTAGTTATAGTGCGGGGGGCTCGGACGCACGATGTCAAATAAATATAAACGACGACCCCGAATTTGACGATGAAGAGTTTTTGGTTCGAGAGGAAGAACGTCCCCCGGGCAGGGACAAATCAAAAAGGGCGGCAGCTGCAAAAAAAAAAGCCGCGATGGGGGGCGGTTCCAAAATGGACGAGCTTATGGCTCAGTTCAAAGTGTTCACCGAGGTCACGACCCAAAAGGTGAAGGTGAAGGAACGTGAGGTTGAAGAACGGGTTCGGTTGAAGCATGAGAAAAACGAGTATAAAGAGTGGGAGATCATGACACCCGACATAAATCGAGTTCGGTTGAAGCATGAGAAAAACGAGTATAAAGAAGATCGACCGATTTTGCGAAGAATGAAAGAAAAAATCGCAAAAAGTGGAGTTCATAGGATTTTTTTTAAGTTATGTTTTTAATTTTTTTGGTGTATTTTGTTATTACGTGTCATTTTATGAAGTATACCTTCTATACATGTCATTTTCGGTGACGTTCATTCCGTGTGGTATCGTATTCTATGATTACGTGTAATTTTGTTTGGGATCCACTTGTACTCTAATTTGTCATGTTACATGTATACGCGTCCTAGGATATCATTACTTGGTGTATTTTGTCGTTAAATGTCGTATTATGACGTATATTGTCAATATGTTCGGTATTATGCATATATTGTCCGTACGGGTCGTGTCGATGACGTTTGGTATTGTCACGTTTATTATCTGTAAGTGTCGTATTAGGGTGTAGATTGTCTATACTGTCACACCCTGACCCGCAACGGATAAGGAAATCGGGGCATGATTGGGTTTTTATCAAAGCTCATGACATTTCTATTTTAAAGTTTTAATATTTAATAATTCAATTTTATTTAAAAGATATCTCAATAACACAAAATCCAAACAATCACAATGTCGTTCCAAACAAATTTGCAAGTAACGTGTTTATTCTTCTAAGGCCCAATTTCTATGTGATCCGTGCTTCAAACCTGCTCACCTGTATCATGGGTAAAAATAAAGTTTGGGTCAACATAAGTTGGCGAGTGAATCCTTTTTGTCATTAAGAAAATGATATATTTAATATTTTATTTATGAAAATGTGCATTAACCAAAATACGGGAACGTCGTGTATGTCAAATAAATCTATACTCACTAACCAACTCTTTTAACATCAACTCAACAAGGTACATGTGTGCACGATAACGCGATGTGCAGTAAGATCGAAGCTCAATCAAACGGAGCTGATCTCGTGTATTAGGCTACGACGAGTTCCACCCGTAGGTAAGGGGGAACATATGGCCTAATGTGAGGAGATGACTACAATGAACGTAAGAACACTAAATGGCATCAAACAATGTCACATAACACGTTAGTTCACATAATGGTAATTGCACGAAATAAAATAACAAGATAACAATATAAAGCGACACATGATACACCCCAAAAACGTATAAATAGATTTAAAATGGGGAGTTGTAGATTCACTCATAGTGAGTGCAAATAAGATTTGTTGGAGATAGCGCACGAGTGTGAAGTTGAGATACCAAATGATCGAACGTTTTATCCTAAATATACACATAACAATTTAGCTAAAAAAATATTCCCTCGATTGAATTTAATCCTTTTAATCATCTTATTATTTACGTAATTTATTAAATTATTCAAAACAATTTATTATATTTATTATTATATGTTATTTGTTTTAACTTATATTTATAGGTAAGATTAATTGGTCATATTTAAAATAACATATTTTTGGAGGGATAATTAAAGGTTTAATTAAAAAAATTATTTTCTGAATTATTCAGAATAAATCCTTCAAAACCGGCCCTATACGTGACTCGAACCCGTGACCTTCTGTTCGTGTGCACGCAACCCGACCAACTGGCTACGTGTCTAACCCGTTGGATACTCAGTTTTAATTTCTTTTACACGCTTACTAACATGTTTCAAGATTTTGCTTTTGTAAAAAAGGTATGCTATTGTAGCGAGTCGGATCAATAGACAAGGCTCAAACCTGCGACCATTCGCTTCGTATGCACACAGCCCTACCAACTGGGCTGGGCTGTGTGTCTAACCCATTCATTATCCTGTTTTAGTTCCTCTTATAGACTGTTCCGAAAACCTCTGTTTGTAGTTTAAAATAAAAGGATGTAAAACGTGGTGAAGCCGGGTTTCGAACTCTAGTTGTTAAGTATGTGTGCACACAACTCATCCAACTGGGTTGTGTGTCTAACCCGGTATCAATACAAACTTTTAATTCTTTTGTACACAAACTCCCGGTCATCTTCTTCGTTTCAACAGAACGATTTTTAACCCGGTTGTATAGATTTAATCGACCACCCTTTTTATTGATTATAGACGATTACGCATGGTTTTAATGAAAATAAAAAAAGAGAAATGAAGGATATACCGAAACGGGAATGACACGATTTCCGGTTAATCTCCGGTGACTTCGACTTCCGACGAAGATAGAAACGCTCCAATTGAAATTGTTGGTCCAGTGCAGTAGACTCTTTAGGGGTCTCTGATTATATTATTAACATCTCTGCCTTGACTCATTGTTCGAATTAAAACTGCAAGAAAGGATATTCTGATCAAGATTTTCGGGATTGATTCGGTGACGAAAATAGTGGAGTGTATATGTCTTACATATAGAGCCAGGTTCATCGAGGTTATGAAAGGAAGGTTTAATCACGCGTATTCCAGATTTGGAAGTTTTTGAGCTGTCAATCCAGTGGGGGTTTAGGCGGCAATGGTTTGAACTAAAGGCATGCATTTTGCTTATAAAATCATATCTGCGTTGATTTCTTGCAGATATGAAGAATGATGGAGTGGTGTGATGTTGATTGGTTACTTGCGAGACCGGGTTCGAGTCCGAGGTCTGCGCGTTTTGATATATATATATATATATATATATATTATTTTGTTTCATTATTATATTATTATTATTATTATTATTATTATTATTATTATTATTATTATTATTATTATTATTATTATTATTATTATATTATTGTTATATAGGTGTTTATATATTTCAACTCTAAAATGATATTAAAAAAGAAAAATAGAGGAATTACATAAGATGTTATGTAAAATTTCAAATCGTTTATATTTGTCGAAGGTTTGTTCACAAGCAGTTCGGGTTTAGGAACCCATTTTTCGACGGATGTTACAGTATCCTCTACTTTTAGAAATTTTGTCCCGAAATTTAAGCGGTAGTAGGATTGCCTTGGAAGAGGTAAGGGTACTTTTCGCGCATCGAGTCTTCACGCTCCCAAGTAAATTCGGGTCCACGTTTTGACTCCCAACGAACACTGACTATAGGAATTCGACTGCGTCTTAAACTTATCCCCCGAAGTCCATGACTTCAACTGGTCGCTCTACAAAGTGCATCGTCTCGTCGATCTGGATATCTTCTAACGGTATATGAAGATTCTCGTCGGCGGGGCACTTTTTCAGGTTGGATACATGGAGGGTTGGATGTATCTTGCTGAGTTCTTGTCACACCCTGGCCCGCAGCGGAAATAGAAGTCGGGGCATAATTGGGTTATCATCAAAGCTCATGACATTTACTATGATTAAGTTTCATATTTATTATTTGAAATTTAAGAGAAAATATCAAAACACGAGAAATATTGTTCTAAACATGAAGTATTTTATTCATCTTCTAAGGCCAATCCTATGTGTTCCTCTCCTGAGCCTGTCCTCCCGTATCATGTGTAAAATAAAAGTTTGGGTCAACAAAAGTTGACGAGTGAATCTAAATTAAACATTTAAACAATTCCATTACATTATTTAATTTAAAAGATTGTGCAAAAACCATATATGAGCATATGTGTATATATATAAACAAACCACAAACCACATAATATCAAAAATGTATACTTGCATGATAAATGATGAACTGTGAGATCAAGGCTCAATCAAACGGAGCCGATCTAATGAGGCACGCGATGCTCAACTCGTATTCAACGAGGAATTGATGGGCCTTGTATGAATGATTTGCACTGAAATGACATAATGTAACCACGTATAACATCAACGACCAAAATATACACATTAGATCACATAATGGTGTTAGCACAAGTTGCTTGAGTAAATAAAATATGTAACGACACATGATACACTCCAAAACATGAATAAAAAGGGGAATTTGTAAGGATTCACTCACCGTGAGTGCGTTTTCCTTGATTGATGACAAATGCGCACGAGTTTGGGATTTAACCACGAGAGGAAACTAACCTAAATAATAACGCAATAATTCAATAAATAAATAAAAATTAATATTTTGAATTAATGCTTTTATTAGATTTTTAGGTTATTTTAGTGGTAATTAATACAAATTTTTAAGCTTTAAAGCCTTATTTTTAAGTATTTTTAATTAATTTTTAGTGATGGTAAAAAGGATTTTAAGTATTAAAAAATTACCCTTTTCCATGGTTGACTGGTCAACGGCCGGACTGGTTTAATTATTTGCATCGTGTGAGGTTTGAACTTGTCACCTCCCGTATACGTGCGCGCAACTCTCCCAACTGAGCTACGTGTCTAACCCGAAATAATCCCTTAATTTATTATTCTTATATACTAATTAGATAGTTTCTGAAATTTATTTATTTAAAAAGATTTTAAAAAACCTTTGAACCGGCACTCAGAGTCTACCTCGAACCCGCGACCTATGCCCCGTTTTGCACCTAGCCCTACCAACTGGGCTGGGTGTCTAACCCGGAGATATTAGAATTTTAATTATATTTGTATATTATCTGAACTGTTTTACATATAAGTTATAAAAATGCTTGTTTTATATAAGAAATTCTGCATCATGCACACGACTCGAACCCATGACCTTTAGTTAACATGCACACAGTCCACCACTGGACTGCGTGTTTAACCCGATTGAAATTCCATATTTAATTATATTTATAAACTCTTTAAAACTTCATCATCATCACCATCTTAAACCCAGAATTTGAACTCGACTGAAGTTGGGTTTAAACAATTCTGGGTACTTGTTTGAAATCTAAAACACAGTAATTAACAAATATGAAGGGAGTTGAGAGGGTTATACCAAACTAGTATCGAAATTCTAGTTTTCTGGTGGTAAGCTCCGGCGTGTGCAAAGATTTCCGGCGATTGCAAACAAATTCCGGCGAACGTTGAACAGAAAAGCTTTTAGATTTATTCGAGAGATCAAGAGAAATGAGCGACGGGAATGAGTTTGGATCGTCCAGTATTTATAATCAACCATTTCTCAATCATAACTCCTCGACGTTGAATTCCAAATCGGTTATAATCAATGACCTTGATTACAGATTGGAACTGATTTACGAAATCGGTTACATATGATCTTATAACTGAAATCGTTGATTGTCTTTGATTGAGCTTGATGGACAGTTTCAGGTTTTAAATTTTAATTTCGCAGGTTAAAGATTTACACGCGTATAAGACTTAATGATCTTGATTTTAATCACATGAGGTGTGTGTGGTCTAGTGGTGTTTTGGTGTGTGAACTTTGTGAGTGACCCGGGTTCGATTCCCGGTTACTCTCTTTTATTTATATTTTATTATTTTAGGGTTTTAATTAATTTATTTGTCTTTTTATTGATTATTAATTTTAATTATGCAGTTTATTTATTATCATTAATAAATACAATTACTAACACTAATAAATGCATAACGAGTTTTAATAATATTAAATTTTCAAACAGAGCGGGTTTTGGAGCCCATTTTACAGGAATGTTACAGTTCTTCACGTAAATCAAGCTTGTAGGCCACATGGCCAACTCTCAAGTATTTTAAAAGAACCAACGTAGCACGGTGTCAACTTGCCTTTTTGCCCGAATCGAATAACTCCCTTCCACAGTGATACTTTCAAAAGTACTTGATCACCAACACTAAATTCGAGCGGCTTTCGCCATTTGTCTGCGTAACTCTTTTGACACTCTGGGCTGCTAGGAGATTGTTGCGGATTTGGAGGATCTTGTCGGTTGTCTCTTGGATTAATTCCGGTCCAGTAATCTGAGTTTCACCAATTTCATGCCAACATACTGGTGATCGGCACCTACGACCATATAGGGCTTGAAAAGGAGCCATACCGATGCTAGAGTGATAACTGTTATTGTAAGAGAATTCGATTAACGGTAGATGAGCATCCCAATTGCCCTTGACATCAATAACGCATGATCGTAACATGTCTTCGAGAGTTTGTATGGTGCGCTCGGATTGACCATCAGTTTGTGGATGAAAAGCGGTGCTGAGGTCTAGTCGAGTGCCTAACGCTGATTGCATGGCTTGCCACGTGCGTGAAGTAAAGCGCCCTTCCCGATCCAAGATACAACTATTGGGATACGACTTCGCCTTAAGTGCTTTTCTTCAAAGTCCATGATTTCTACAGGTCTTTCCACGAAATGCATTGATTCATCGATTTGAATATCTTCTAATGGTATGTGGAGGTTTTCGTCGGCGAGACACTTCTTCAGGTTTGCTACATGGAATGTGGGATGAATTCTGTTGAGTTCTTCTGGTAGGTCAAGCTTGTATGCTACAGGACCGACTCTTTCGAGTATCTTGAATGGTCCCAATTAGCATTGTGCTAGCTTGCTTTTTTGACCAAAACGAACCACTCCCTTCCACGATGATACCTTTAAAAGTACTTGATCACCAACACAAAACTCTAGTGGCTTTCGTCGTTTATTAGCGTAACTCTTTTGACGACTTTGAGCTGCTAGAAGATTATTGCATATCTGAAGGATTTTGTCAGTCGTTTCTTGAATAACTTCAGGTCCAGTGGTTTGCGCTTCACCGATTTCGTGCCAACATACAGGAGATCGGCACTTACGACCATATAAGGCTTCAAAAGGAGCCATGCCAATGCTAGAATGATAACAATTGTTGTATGAAAATTCAACTAACGGTAGATGAGTATGCAAATTACCCTTGAAGTTTATGACACCTGCTCGCAACATGTCTTCAAGAGTTTGTATGGTGCGCTCAGATTGACCATCAGTTTGAGGGTGAAAAGCAGTGCTGAGATCTAATTGTGTACCCCAAGCTGACTGTACGGCTTGCCATGTTCGTGAAGTAAAATGGCTGTCTCGATCTGAAATGATACTTAATGGCACACCATGACGGCTTACAATTTCATCAATATAGATACGAGCTAACCTCTCGTTCTTATAGTCCTCACAGATTGGAATGAAATGGGCTGATTTAGTGAGACGATCAATGATAACCCAGATTGTGTCATACCCACTGGAGGTGCGACGTAACCCGGTAATGAAATCCATGGTTATATTTTCCCACTTCCAAACAGGTATTTCAGGTTGGACGAGTAGCCCTGAAGGTCGTTGATGTTCAGCTTTTACTTTAGAACATGTAAGGCACATGGAGACGAATATAGCGATATCTTTCTTCATGCCAGGCCACCAGTATAAGTGTCGTAGATCTTGATACATCTTATCAGCACCTGGATGTATAGAGTATCGTGTTTTGTGAGCCTCATTCATAAGACAAGTACGAAGATTGTCGCGATCAGGTATCCAAATACGATTTAGATAGTAAAGAATACCATCAGACTTGGTTTCTATTTTGAGTTCAGCTCCACAAGACAATTCATCTCACACATCATTTTTCGTGATAGAAGTATGTTGAGCTGCTCGAATTCGATTTTGGAGGTCGGTTACAATTTGAGAACACAATAGATGAATGGAGTTCGCATACTCTTTTCGACTAAGGGCATCAGCTACAACATTGACTTTGCCAGGATGATATCGAATTTCACAATCGTAATCATTTAAGAGTTCGGACCAACGTCTTTGCCTCATATTCAACTCTTTTTGATTGAAGATATGTTGAAGGCTCTTGTGGTCAGTGTAAATTTCACACTTGGTACATAGAGATAGTGTCTCCATATCTTTAGAGCGAACACGACTGCTCCAAGTTCTAGGTCGTGAGTGGTATAGTTCTTTTCATGCACTTTAAGTTGCCTTGAGGCATAGGCTATCACCTTTCTTCTTTGCATTAGAACACAACCTAAACCTTGCCCTGACGCGTCGCAATAAAGCACAAAGTCTTCGCAACCATTAGGAAGTGTAAGAATAGGTGCATCGCAAAGCTTTTGCTTCAATGTTTGGAAAGCCTCTTCTTGCTTGGGCCTCCAAATGAAGGGTTTACCCTTGTGAGTCAAGGCTGTGAGTGGAACGGCGATACGAGAGAAATTTGTGATGAATCGTCGATAATAACCAGCTAGACCAAGAAATGAACTAACTTCGTGTAACACCCTAATTACGTTTTAACCATACGAGACCGCAGCGGAAATACCAACTCAAAAATTCTTTATTTGTTGACCATATAACTTACTTGAAACGATTTACAACTTTCATTCTTAATTAACTTGTTAAATGTGATACATGAATAGCAATTATGAGACGGCTCTTCTCCTACAATCCTTGCTCTTTGACTCGATCTTTAACCCTTTTATATTCCATAGTAAAGTTAACTCCGTGCAACCTGCAACCACCACGTACATTTGCATTATTAATACTTGGTAACTACATTCATAGTATTAAACATTCGTTATTAAATAATCACTTCATTTTCTTTCTTTTTATGAAATTCTTTTTAATTATCTTTCCATGTATGATCTTGCATCCCAAATGTTAACTTTCAAGGTCACAATAGTAAACCTGCACTTTCATTTCATTCTTTAGACAATAATTAGAAACAATTCATCCTCAACAACAAACAGTTAACATCACATATCCTCTAACATATTGAAAACTCACACATTCACATAAGCACATACATTAAACTACATTCCCATAGGTTTCGAATCTCAAACATATATATATATATATATATATTATAATATATAAATATGACGGGTGGTCCTTTGGACAACCCGAAAGTGCGTTAAAATGATATATATTCCACGCTTTAAACGTTTAGTTGTTACGATCTGATGTCTACGGTGCATATGCCGTTGCAGGTACAGAAGAGCATAACGAGGGAATTTTACTGTGCTTTTTCAGAAATTGCAAGTGGCTAAGTGAGGCCTTGGGACTTGAGAGATTGAAGAAGGGCAAAAATGGAAAATTTATGCTGACCACCGTAACTTAAGGTGGCCACCGTAGCTTACGATGGAGTCCATACTCAAATACCCACCGTAAGACAGTGGCTTGCCACCGTAAGGAGATTGTTGCCCACCGTAAGCTACGGTGGGCACCGTAGCTTATGGTGGTGAGCTACGGGAATTGTGTAACTGCCCATTTTAAGAGGTTTTGAAGAGTCTTTTATCATCGTCAATCATTGGAACAGTTTGCAGAGAAAATAGGGGGTGATTTTGAGTAGTTTTCATTGATTCTAACAAGTTCTAAACAATATTTTGGTGTTGTCGATTCGTATGAACAAGACAATTGAAGTATGTTTGATTGTGAGAAAATGAGTGGCTAGACATTTTGGTGATCATCTTGTGTGGAAGGTTCGGTAAACAATTGTGTTTCGATTTACATTTTTCTAGAATAATTGCTATGTTATGGTGGTTATGGTGTTGATTGATTGTTTGTAAATTGTTGGTTGATATTGTGCTTATTGCTTATTTCGTACGTTCTTAGTGTCGTTGACAATCAAGATATCACGGGAAGGTTTACGGGTTGGGTATTAATCAATTGGTCATCGGGTAACGACCTCGCATTTCTGTCCGAGTACTTTGTTCCCTTTTATCACAAATAGTTAATCAAACACGAGTCATGTCTATATGACTCTTTCTAGTAAAATTGAAACACATGCGTTTTGAACCGGAAACCCAAGATGATCATTCTCTTATTAATCTATTAAAAGAACCAATTGTGGAATCGTTAAGTAGTTAAAATCAAAATCTATTAACCGAAAATCTGAAATTAAATTAGTGCAAATTAGGTAATTAGTTATAATAGTTTAACCTTTTGATAATACTGTTCCATAATTCCTTGTGTTCGATACCCACTTACCGCTAGCTAATAGCAGTTTTGGGATTAAATTTGCGTGTGACAACGAGTACACGTCAAATTTGGCGCCGTTGCCGGGGAATTGTGCGCAATGTGTGTTACTCGTGTTAGTATAGTTTGTTATTTTTTCGGGTTTACGCTGGTTGTGTTAGTGTGCAGGTTCTTACAGGTGTATGCATACTAGAGGATATAACAAGCTATCACCATTGGCATTTGATCCGGAGATCGAGCGAACTCTACGACGCAATCGGGTTTTGTTACGAGAGAATAAGATTAGTGGTTCCCCAACAACACCATCCACACCTATTTCACCACTCAATACCATGGAACAATTGCCTACCACCACAAACTAAACCTCACCATATACACCTCCACCAAATTCCACCACTCACCCAACTTCGACACATGAAGTTGACCCATCTAACACCGCATCATTAGTACCACCATTCTCATCTTTCTTTCCCACATCCGGTCAATCCTCATCCACCCAATACCCTTTACCAACTCAACCTTTACCTAGCTCCACCATTATCCATACTTCACCTACATTTCAACCATCAAGCCAACCGGGTTCCCATAATCCTTCTTCACAGTTCGTGCAAACATCGGGTGTAGGAGGAGATGGGTATGATGATGGATATGAAGAGGAATTTGGAGGTTATGAAGATGAAGGTTACTATTATGGGGGTGAAGGAGGTAACTTGGGACCGCAAGGGGGAATGGGGTACCAACTAAGCCAACCTACAGGGGTGCAACAAGTTCGTCCTCAGGGGCCACCATTTCAACAACCAATGCCTCTACAACAACTCCAAGTTAAACATCAACAACCGTAATTCGAAAGACCGATGCATCAACCTCCATCTCAACTCCACTTTGTACCTCAAGGGCTAAGACAAGGTCCAATGGGCCGACCAAGAGTACCGTTGGTGCTCCGCGTCGACATGATCGAGAAGTAGTGCGGGGGGTTGAAGCACAATTTTCGTCCGATTATTACCAATAATCCTTCTCCGGTAGTAATACCTCAACGGCCGGACGGAAGGACATTTGAAGTTAGGACGACTGCATTGCAAAGCTTGCCGAAGTATAAGGGTCTAGCAACGGAGGAACCGTACTTCCATTTGGAAACTTATGATTCCATTTGCAACACTATTGGGGGACAAGGATTCTCATCGGATGATGTTAAGTTGGTGTTGTTTCAATTTTCGTTGGAGGACAAAGCGAAGAGGTGGTTTCATACTTTACCGTCCGCATCTATCTATACTTTGGCCGACATGCAACAACGATTTCTCGAAGAATTTTTTCGGCCCAAAAGACAAATGAAGTAAGGCGGAGTATAAGGAGTTTCCAACAACAACCAAGTGAAATGTTTCATGAGACATTTGATAGATTCAACATGATGTTGAAGAATTGTCCTCATCATGGTATAGCATTGTGGGAGTTATTGAATGTGTTTCATGACGGTTTGAGCTTGGAGGAAGCTCGGGATTTAATGTCTATCACAAACGGTACTTTTGGAACAAATTATGAGCAGGATGATTGGGCATTTCTAGAACAAATGGCGGTCACATCAAAAAGGAAAGCGCAATCGTCGAGGCGAGCTAGACATGTAATCACAAGGCCTCAAGTGTATGCGGTGGAGGATGGAGAAGCACAAGCATCAAACCAGGCATATAATGTTTGTACTAATTGTAATGAACTTGGTCATGCAGCGGAGGTATGCTTGGTGGGAGTAAATGCAAATCAAGTCGAAGAGGTGAATGCAATTGGTGGGGGTGGTCGAAACTTTAACATGAATTCAAACATGTACCACCCCGGGTTACGGAATCATCCGAATTTCCGCTATGGGAACCCGGCTAATCAGGCTAACCCTAATTTCCAAGGAGCTCAACGGGGTTTTGCTCCTCGCCCACAATATAACCAAGGGAACTTTAGGGGCGGAAATAACCAAGGGTATCAAGGCCAAAGGCAACAAGGGGGTGACCAAGGTGGAAATATGAGTCAAAATTCATCGAGCAGTAATGAAGTGATGGATATGCTCCGCATGATGCAATAAGACATGCAACAGAGAAATCAACTCGATGAAGCTCGTTTACAAAAGGATAAAGTTCGTGACAAAAGTATCCAAGCACTCACCACACAAATGGGTTAACTTGCATCGGAGGTAGCGGATCTTAAAAAAGGTAAGGGTCAACTTCCGAGTGACACAAAGGTAAATCCCTCTCGTAATACTTCACGTAATATTAATATTAACCATGTAAGTGTCCTACGAAGTGGTAAAGAATTTAAAGCAAATTTAGAACCGGTTTTGGTTGAAGGGTTGAGGATGTTATGGGTAATGAGAGTGTGAGGAGGATGTCCCATCGCCAAATGTGTCACGGGAACCTCTTGTTGAAAATGTAACTAATAAACCGGGTTTGGGTGAATTATTAAACGAACAAAAGGGGGAAGCGGGACCGAGTCAAGTCCCGTTTCCTTCCGCTTTAGTCGACCCCGGAAAGAAAAATTTTATTTCAACAAGGGGTCCCCAAAAGGAAGAACTCTTAGATGTATTTAAACAAGTGAAAGTGAACCTTCCATTGCTTGATGCTATAAAGCAAGTACCCGCTTACGCAAAATTCTTAAAAGAATTATGCACTCAAAAGAGACAACAAAAAAAGAAGTTGCCTAAGCGGGTAGATCTAACCGGACAGGTTAGTGCGGTGCTTAAAGGAATTCTTCCTCCAAAGCTCCAAGATTTGGGAATGCCTTTAATCAATATTCAAGTTGGGAACTTTCCAATGTCAAAAGCGTTGCTAGATCTTGGAGCTGGGGTAAGTATACTACCAGGTGGGTTATATGACCAATATGATTTTGGTCCATTGGCTCGGTTGAGACGACGGTGGTTTTAGCCGATTTGTCTCACAAACTACCCCGAGGGATGGTCCAAGATGTAATTGTAAAAGTCGATGAGTTTTACTACTCGGTAGACTTTTTGGTACTTGACTACTCGTCCGCTGACCCAAAACAACAACAAAATGTTATTTTGGGCCGGCCATTCTTAAGCACCGCTCATGCTGTAATTGATTGTCGACTTGGTACGGTTGACATGACATTCGGCAACAGAAAAATGCGTTTAAATGTTTTTACTAACACATCTAATTCTGTTGGTGTTGACGAGTGTTTCATGGCAGATGTGGTAGATGGGTGCGACCCACATGAATATGAGGAAGAGGATACTCGTGTTTGTGATGTGTTTGAACAGGTACATGGGTGGAGGAGGAGAAGCAAGATTTGATAGCAATGAAAGAAGGGCGACCGTCGTGGACTCATCAATTCGAGAGTCTACCGGTGGAAATTAATTTGGGAACAAAACCATCTTTGGAAGAGGCCCCAATGTTGGAGTTGAAGGAGTTACTGAGCCACCTAAAATACGCATTTCTAGGGGATAATGACACATACTGGTCATTATTGCCTCTAATTTAGAGGTAGCTCAAGAGAAGGAATTGTTAAGAGTGCTCAAGGCGAATCGGGCGGCCATTGGATGGACAATTGCTGATTTGAAGGGAATCAGCCCATCTATTTATGCACAAGATAATTTCAAATGATGAGGCCAAGCCGTCGAGGGAAGCGCAAAGAAGGTTGAATCCGAATCTGTGTGAGGTAGTGAAAAAGGAGGTAATCAAATGGTTGGATGTAGGTATTATCTATCCTATATCCTATAGTTCTTGGGTAAGTCCTACCCAAGTGGTTCCTAAAAAGGCCGGTATTCAAGTTGTTAAAGATGAAAATGGTGAACAAATCACCACCCGACCGGTCACCGGGTGGCGTGTTTGTATTGATTATAGAAAATTGAATACCGCAACCTCCAAGGACCATTTCCCGTTACCTTTTATTGACCTAATAATCGAAATCTTTCGGGTAAAAAATACTACTGTTTTTTGGATGGGTATTCGGGATACAACCAAATTGCAATTCACCCTGATGACCAACACAATACCACCTTTACTTGTACTTATGGTACTTTTGCTTTTAGGCGAATGCCATTTGGTTTGTGCAACGCTCCGACAACCTTTCAACGATGTATGATGAGTATTTTCTCGGATTGTAGAGTCGCTTGAAGTGTTCATGGATGACTTCTCCATTTTCGGTACAAGTTTTGAGTCGTGTCTCGACGAATTAGAAAAAGTTTTAAAAAGATGTGTCGAGAAAAACTTAGTGTTGAGTTGGGAGAAGAGTCATTTCATGGTTCAGGAAGGTATTGTGTTGGGCCATGTTGTGTCCGAAAAAGGGATGGAGGTCACAAAGCAAAAATTCGGGTAAATTCATCACTACATCCTCCTAAAATGTTAAAGGGGTAAGGTCATTCTTGGGACATGCTGGTTTTTATAGAAGATTCATTAAGGGATTTAGTGTAATTACTAAACCCTTATGTAATTTATTATTGAAAGATGTTCCATTTGATTTTACTGATGAATGTTTGCACGCCTTATTGTTTTGAAGGAACAGTTGGTGAAGGCCCCAATCTTGCAGCCACCGGATTGGTCAAAACCGTTTGAAATCATGTGCGACGCCAGCGATACAACTATTGGTGCGGTTTTGGGGCAAAGGGTTGATAAGAAACCGGTGGCGATCTATTATGCAAGAAAAACTCTGTCTGAGGCGCAACTGAATTACACCACAACCGAGAAAGAATTATTAGCGGTGGTGTATGCCTTGGATAAGTTCCGGTCATATATTTGGGGGAGCAAAGTGGTGGTTTATTCTGATCATAACGCGATGCGGTATTTAATGGAAAAGAAGGATGCTAAACCTCGGTTGATCGATGGCTACTTTTGTTGCAAGAATTCGACTGGGAAATTCAAGACAAAAAGGGAAGTGAAAATGTGGTGGCAGACCACTTGTCTCGGATTTTAGTTGAAGGGCTGATGATTTAAGTGAGATTAATGAACGATTTCCGGATGAATAGTTGCTTGCTGTCTCTACTTCTACGGCTCCGTGGTATGCACATTACGTAAACGATTTGGCCACGGGTGCTACTCCCGGACATTGGACAAAGAGAAGACGGCAACAGTTCATGGTACAAGTTATACAATATATTTGGGATGAACCGGACTTGTTCAAAATTGGGCCTGGTCAGGCAATTAGAAGGTGTGTTTCGGAATCGGAAGTGGCTGAAATCTTAACCCATGCTCACTCGTCCGCTTGTGGGGGACACTTTTGCGGTCATAAGACGGGGTACCGAGTGCTCACGTGCGGGTTCTATTGGCCCACAATTTTTAAAGACGCATGTGAGTTTGCCCGGAATTGTTTGAATTGCCAGAAGTTGGGGAGTATTTCAAAGAGGGACGAAATGCCTACGCAACCTATTTGGTAGTAGAAATCTTTGATGTGTGGGGAATAGACTTCATGGGGCCGTTTCCAAGTTCAAATGGGTTTTTATATATATTGGTGGTCGTGGACTATGTTTCGAAGTGGATTGAAGCCATACCGACGAGGACTAACGATCATTCGGTTGTATGTCAGTTTGTGCAATCGAATATTTTTGCTCGTTTTGGAATTCCACGTGTTATAATCAGTGATGGCGGTTCGCATTTCAAGAATTCTAATTTTGGCAAATTATTGAAGAGATATAATGTGAACCACCGAGTTGGCACACCATATCATCCACAAACCAGTGGACAGGTCGAAGTGTCTAACCGTCAAATCAAAGAAAATTCTAATGAAAACGGTGCGAACAGACAGAAAGGATTGGTCAGGTAAATTGGATGATGTGTTGTGGGCATATCGCACAGCCTACAAGACTCCTATTGGTACAACCCCTTATCGGATGGTGTTTGGGAAGGGGTGCCATTTACCAATGGAGTTGGCGCATAGAGCGCATTGGGCCATTAAGACGGTAAACGCTGATTATGATGAAGCGGGGAAGATCCGAAAACTTCAATTGAGTGAGATCGAAGAGATTCGAGATGAAGCATATGAGTGTGCAGCTGCATACAAGGATAAACTCAAGAAGGTTCATGATGCAAAGATTCGGAAGCGAATTTTTGAAACGGGTCAAAAGGTTTGGTTATTTAATTAAAGGTTGAAGATGTTCGCGAGCAAATTAAAAAGCAAGTGGATGGGCCCATATGTTATTACACGTGTGGGAAGGTTTAGAGATGTTGATATCTTGGATGAGCGGACCAACAAGAAGCAAATGGTGAATGGGCATCGGCTCAAACCGTACTTGGAGGGGAATGATATCATGCATCTTGAACTTGACAAAGTGGGCTACATCTTACGGCCCTTGGATGAGAATTAATACAAAAGGCCTAGGTTTAGTATTGTAAAATACTTTGTTGTTGTTTATGTTTTAGTTTGTTTCGCATCTTTATCCGTACTTGTGGATTTGTGTTTGAAACAAGTGTGGGGAAGTTTTTCGAAACTTCTCATACACAGTGTTGAGGACAACACGGATTTTTCAAGGGGGTGGTAAATTAAAATAGATAAATCGGGTTTTGTTCGAATATTTTTATAAAAAAAATTTGAAAATGCCCAGGACCGTAAGCTACGGCGGGTCAAAAATGTCTTACGGTCCTAATGAACTGTCTTACGGTCCTCTTTTATGTCCCTGGTCACCGTAGCTTACGGTGACCACCGTAAGCTACGGCGGCCGCTGGGCGTATTGGGTCCGCAGAACAGTGTTTTAACACGGAAATAACCCAAAAAAATTCTCTGCACATTTTTCAGTCACAACTTTCTTTTCTCTTCTCCTTCATTTACCCTCAAGAACACCCACTTCCACATACACAAATCCCTCAATTTTTCACCAAATCAAGTGATTTTTGGGTCTATTTTGGCTAAAATTTCGCAAGGATTTCGATTGTGTGCTTGCATTGATCAAATCCATTGTTTGGGGGATTAAGTTGGGAACTTTTTGATCCGAAATTTTTAGGGTTTTGTGGGTTTTTGATAATCTTGAAGTTTTAGGGTTCTTCATCTTCTACAAGGCCAAGGTATGTAATTTCTTTCACTTTTATCATTGCATTGTAGGATTTGGAGATTTTGAGATGAAGTAGGTTATCATGAGCCCATATTTGCTTATAGTTGATGATTTTGAAATAAACTTGATTGGGTTTTGAAAGATTATGGTCATGGAAGCTAGCTAGGTGATAAAGATATGATTTTTGAGTAAAATTTTACTAATTTAGGAGATTTTGTTCAAATCTATGCATATGATGAACTTCAAGTTTCGTCTAGTTTCCATGACTATAGTAATAAGCAAGTGTGGGGATAATGTGGGTGTTTGAGAAAGTGAATAATATGTGTTCTTCATGTTTATGTCTTGCAGGATTATAATTGGGTGCAAGGGTAAAGAAAAGGGGGGTTCTTCTAGTAACCCTGCTCCAAGGAAAAGACGGTTAGTAATGCAAGGTGATAGTGAAGAGGACATAGAGGAAGATGTGCCCGATCGTGGGCCAAAGCCACGATGGACATCCGGTACATTACATGATCAACCGCAAGAGTGGCAGGCCGAACTATTTAATGATCAGATTAACCGATTGGCGCAAAGAAAGGAGGCGTTCATTTGTGAGAAAGAGGTTAGGGAGGTTGATTTTGGTCCGTTTGGGATTACGGACAAATTTCGGGCTTTAGGATGGGAGGCAGCCCTGAAGTGCTATGACTACGAGGGCACAAATCTATACGATACGGATATTCAAGAGTGGATGGCCACTCTTAGGTGCCCTTCATACAAGGGTGGAGCATCAAAAATGCGGTTAATTGGCACTGTGAATGGCATAGATGTGGAGATGTCCTTTGATACGTTGCGGAGGGTTGCGAGATTTGATAGCAAACCAGTTAATCAATATATGCTTCCAAGATTGGAAGATCTTTATTTCGAGCCCGAAAAGCATCCGCGGTGGAATACCATGTTAGATTACTTGTTCTTCCCGGGTACTACTCATGGGAAACTATATCGGAAGAATCTAAGGATCGAATGGAAGCTAATGTTAGCCTCTGCATGCAGAATGTCATCCTGAGGCGGGGTGATAAAACCAAAGTTCGACGGCCGGAAGTGCCGGTGCTCTACGCTTTGTTAACTAGGGGTCCCATGTTTCCGTTCCGTTTTTTGGTGATGAACAGTGTTTGGATCAGTCGGAACAACGACCAGCGGAAAATCATTCCGCATTGTCGTCTCATCACTGCTTTATTGAAGATGTATGGGGCGATTGATGCAGATGATAAGGGATCTTATAAGAAATTTAAGCCATTTGATATCCGACAGCTGGGAGTTGGGTGGAAGTATTCAAAGTCTGAGAGATATCATAAGTTGAAAAGTGAGGGTCAACGATGGAGGGTTTTGAAGGTTGATGCGCGACTACTTCGACCGGGTGAAGAGGATGAACCCGAAAGTGATGAAGAGGGCCCGAGTGGTGATGATCATTATATGGATGAACCACAGGTTGCCCCAATGAATGTGGAGCGAGGTGGGTCGAGTAGCATTCCAACCAAAGGGTTCTTTGACTTTTCTAGATTTCCCTATGAGCCGAATCGGGCTCATGAAGGTACCATGCAGGAAGTCATAGAAAATCAAAGGCCCTCGGTTTTTGATAGCTGGAGTGGGGCCGAGTAGATGTTTTTTGATCACCAAACATATATGGGCCCAAGCATGGAATGTGCATTAAGGCACAATTTTGATAGACAAGAATCTTGGAACCGTACACATGCTTACGCCTTTGAGCAGGAGATTAATAATCAGTATTTGGATGATCAGCAACGGAGGATGCATGATGATTGGCATGCAGGGCGTTCGGTGGTTGTGGACCCACCGCCAGTTGATTACTCGACCCTACCACCCTATGACGGCAGTGTTTCTTACCCAACACCGACGATGCATCATTCTCAGTGGGTGGACCCTCGGTATGGGCAGCAGCAGCAACAGAGCTCTGGGCAACAACAAGGAGAAGGAGGAAGTGGTGCGTTTGCATTCAACGAATTTTCGGAGATGAAGACCTCCATCTTCGGACCTCCACAGCCGCGTTACTACTGATCAGGTTCTGTTCTTCCTTTGTACAGTAGTGTAGCTTTATTTTGTTGCTTTGTGTTTATGGTTGGGAAGGTCGGGGTGTAGCATATTGATCGTTGTGTTGGGTTTGTGGTTTGTGGTTGAGTTTTGAGATATAAAAAAATAAAAAAAGAAATATTGGGATTTGAGTGTTGACCGAAAGGTGATTTTGGAGATAACTGGAATGATCATTCCTCTAAAACCATACATTGGGGACAATGTTTCCCAAGTGTGGGGATGGGGGAAATTTTTGGGATTTTGAAAATTTTTGTGAACCGAACTAAACAGTTGTCAAAGTTTGAAGGTACTAACATATTATGCATGACACATCGTTATCCCATTCCTATTTCTTTCTTGGTGAGGATTGAGCCACATATATGTAATTGAGAAATTTAAAGTCTTATTTGATTGAGTGGCGGGGTGTATATTGTGTTAATAGAACTTAGATAATACATGCTTGTCAAAACCCGAGTTACATGCTTGTGAATATGATGAGGGCATTTAGGTAGCCTCGTCTGGATGTGTGTTGAGTGTGGGTTTGGGGGGTTGGACCTCATAAGTTATGAATATGAGCTTGGTAGTGAGCGGGACGGGGGTTTGGACATTAGTAGCCAAATTTGAGCTTGTAGCCTTTCAATTGTCACCCGAACCTATGTCCTACAAAATTCTACCTTTTAATCAACCCGGTTTAGATAGCTTGTTCTTGTTATGTTTGTATTTTCTCTTTCAATAGTTGTAATGCAATGGTTGTTATCTTGATGCAATATTGCTTGAAAAAAAAAAGAGAAAAAAAAAAGAAAAAAAAAGAAGAAGGAAGTTAGTTGTACAAATAGAGTTTGTTATTTATGTTGATGTAATAATGAATCGGGTCGTTTAAGCAAGCTACATGAATATTTCCCACCAATTCCCACATGTACACATAGCCTTGTTACAACCTGGAAGTCCTTCTGATTCACGAACATGCTAGACAAATTTGTAGGTAAAGACTTGATTGTTATCCAAGCTTATTGTCGCACATGTGCACACTTGTATTGAGTGATCTAGCACAATCTTGCTAGTACTACTTTGTCGCCGAGGGAAGAGTTTAGTGAGGGGTGTGTTATGTATTATGAAGGTAAAGTTAATAACGGGGCAACTTGTTTGTGTTTGGTTTACATTATGATCACTTGTTAGTTTAAAACTTTTGTGAAATGGTTACTTGGGGCAAGCAATGTTTAAGTGTGGGGATGTGAGGTGGTCCTTTGGACAACCTGAAAGTGCGTTAAAATGATAAATATTCCACACTTTAAACGTTTAGTTGTTACGATTTGATGTCTATGGTGCATATGCCTTTGCATGTACTGAAGAGCATAACGAGGGAATTTTACCGTGCTTTTTCATAAATTCCAAGTGGCTAACTGAGGCTTTGGGACTTGAGAGATTGAAGAAGGGCAAAAAATGGAAAATTTATGCTTACCACAGTAAGCTACGGTGGCCACCGTAGCTTACGGTGGAGTCCATACTCAAATACCCACCGTAAGACAGTGGCTTGCCACCGTAAGGAGATTGTTGCCCACCGTAAGCTACGGTTGGCAACGTAGCTTACAGTGGTGAGCTACGGGGATTGTGTAACTGCCCATTTTAAGAGGTTTTGAAGAGTCCTTTATCATCATCAATCATTGGAACAGTTTGCCGAGAAAATAGGGGGCGATTTTGAGTAGTTTTCATTGATTCTAACAAGTTCTAAACAATATTTTGGTGTTGTCGATTCGTATGAACAAGACAATTAAAGTATATTTGATTGTGAGAACATGAGTGGCTGACATTTCAGTGATCATTGTGTGTGGAAGGTTCGGTAAACAATTGTGTTTTGATTTACATTTTTCTAGAATAATTGCTATGTTATGGTGGTTATGGTGTTGATTGATTGTTTGTAAATTGTTGGTTGATATTGTGCTTATTGCTTATTTCGTACGTTCTTGGTGTCGTTGACAATCAAGATATCACGGGAAGGTTTACGGGTTGGGTATTAATCAATTGGTCATCGGGTAACGACCTCCATTTCTGTCTGAGTACTTTGTTCCCTTTTATCACAAATAGTTAATCAAATATGATTCATGTCTATGTGACTCTTTCTAGTAAAATTGAAACACATGTGTTTTGGACCGGAAACCCAAGATGATCATTCTCTTATTAATATGTTAAAAGAACCAATTTTCGAATCGTTAAGTAGTTAAAATCCAAATCTATTAACCGAAAATCTGAAATTAAATTAGTGCAAATTAGGTAATTAGTTATAATAGTTTAACCTTTTGATAATACTAGTTCCACAATTCCTTGTGTTCGATACCCACTTACCGCTAGCTAATAGCAGTTTTGAAATTAAATTATGTGTGACAATGACTACACGTCAGTATATATATCCTTTCGAGCCCGAATGGCATTATTTGTAATCGTACACATAAATAACTTTTACGATATTTTCCTAAGTTATACTATCTTCTGAAAGTTTACCGAGGCCTTTGCATAAGCCTTAAGGGATATGGAAGTTCGAGACACAAATATGTAGACGACAAACAAAATATCACATTTTGTCGCCCATTCCCGCCGTAAGCTACGGTCCCCGCCGTAAGCTACGGCTCCAGAACGTAGCTTACGATCTTTAACTTCTGTCTTACTGATCAGTAGTTGCCTACCGTAAGCTACGGTAAGCCACCGTAGCTTATGGTGGGCTGCTGCAGCCTTTTTCAAACTTTTTTGTTTTAGTTACAAAAACTTCCGTAACTCATTCAATTTTCATTCGTTTCCCATGAAACTTATTCTATATGTTCGTAAATTGTTTACCTACATATTTAGCTTGAAATCCTTAACCCGGATTCTTAATTCTTATGAATTACGCATTCACTCTTAGTTTCGATTATTCGAACATATAAACGTCTTCATGTACATAATTACGAAATGAGTTCAGGAATTTACTTACCTTAATGCTCGCATTTACTACATAATCTTACTTGATTCCCCACAATCATAATATCAAAACTCTCTATACTTACTAAGAAGTGAATCGGAAGTCACTTACTTGATTCTTTTGACATGTTCGTGTAGGTCCACCTAAGGATCAAATTAAACCAGTTCCTTGTTCAAATGACATACACACAAGTGCGGAATCCAAGTGTGTATGCAACCAAATCAAAGTAAAGAACACGGGGTAACCAAAGATTCACTATCTTGATTAATGATTGAGAACAAGTACAAACATATACACACAATGCTCGTATGACTCAAACAAACTTGATGTGTTCTTGTGTCTTCGTCTTCAGAGATATCCAACTGAAAGGATAACAAACTCTCTGGTCCAACCAACTCTCATACACGAGTCAACCAGTCTACAAAAGGCTAATTCTCACTGAGAGGTACAAGTCTGCTTATATAGTGTCCGTCTAGATTCGTATGAATTACAAATCCAGACATATGGAACACACTATTTCACATGAGACAGAACTCCAGAATTTGGTGCGTACAGCTGTTTCGTACGAAATACTTATTTCGTACGAAACAAGTAACACACTTGTTACTCAAGTATTTCATACGAATCACCTGATTCAGACGAAAACTCTGACTCGCACAGAATTCTTCTTCTTGGAGAACGTGTGTAGGCTTGACGTACATAAGACTTATCAGTATGCACACATGCAACTGATTAACACAGACAAGCTAAGATGTCATACTAGATCAAGATAGAAGGATATCTCGATCTATTCGACATGACCAAACCTATACAGACACTTGAACAAAGACCGTACAATTACAACTGTAATTAATAACAAGCGACAGACACAAAACTGTATCAACAAACTCCCCCTTGGATGTTGCTTTTGGTCGTCAGACTTTGGTCTTCACATAGAATGGTTTGGAGTATCAACAAACTCCCCTGAAGATCTGCTATCCATTGATAGATCTCCTATCTAATGATTAGAGCATCAGGTCTTCGAACTTCTAAGAAACTTCAAATCTTTCTTGTTTCCTCTTCTGACTTGTCAGATTTCTTCGTTGCTGGTCTTTGTTTATGTTCTTTTGTATCAATCTGTACTCAATAGACAAATATAATTAGAACACAACTTTCTCAGGGAACACACACGAAAAACTTATCATAAATTCTTCGTATGAATGTATTCCCTGAACGAGATACACATACTCGTATGAATTCCAGCAGCAGATTTGAGAAAAACAAGTGACCAAGTCAAACAATTGACCAGGTTCATCCGTATGATATACACACACTCAAATGAATTTCAGATTTTGGTTTTCTTTGATGGATTAGTTGTTGCAAGATATTACTTTATGAAGTTGCGATATCAAACAGATGGTTTTCTTGCGTATCTTGGTAGAAAACTTTCGTGTATCAACTTTGGCTAACTTTCAAAAGCAATTACATAAGCAACTAAGTAATCTAGACTTAAAATCAAAATATACAGATAAACTATATATCTATTTAACAATCTTTTTCGATTTTCAAGGTAAAGGAATCATATCAGCATTTTAATCTTTATCAAAAATGGTATTAGGTTTTCAAAATTAAACAGATAAGTATTCAACTATGATTATCGGTATTGTTGTCCACGTAAGCTCAGACTTATCAGATGTAATCATGATTAGGAGATATGATTAAGGTATGAATTTATACTTACTAGTTGGTGTTCAACCACATAACGACACATTCCCGTATCAAGATATGCACGAGAGAAAATCATACCGGTGAGTATACTGTTTTATCATCTGCTTTGACGTATATGAATGATGTGAGATACTCACTTATTTTTTATTGAAAACAGTCCCTTTGTGATTTAATCACTTATTGATGAGGAACTTGATTTTCATATGTATGAGGGCACAGGAGTAAGTCCGTGAACAGGTTAGTACCATTGTACCGACAAAGAGACGAACTTAGCTCCCGCATAAAGCTGTGATATTTTATCACTTATTTTGGGGATGTGATATTTTATCACTTATTTGAGGGTCGAATGCAGTATGTACACGTATGTATGATATCTTGGAAGGTCTAGCTTGCGCCACCGTTATTTTTTGGCAAAAGATTCAACATGATACCCAGATGATAAGCCAGCATAAAGACAGCATATCTCAGAACCTCGGCACTCTATCAAACAAAATTTCGGTACCAAGACCATATGCCAATGAATGGTTTCCACCTGGCGTTCTGTCTGTTAGGTTTATATCAACCTGCACATTTTAGTCTGATTGTGAGCCTACCGATACATCATTAGAAAAGCTACTTATCAATCTACTTTTTATGCTTTTAACCATTTCTGACAGATTTACCGGTGAATTTCATCATCTTCAACTTATCAAAGAAACTCATTTTTGATTTTTCTAATGTTTTTGTGTTTTTCTGAAATTTTCTCCCCCTTAAATAAAGAAGGTAAATATAAGACATATTTTTGTATTTTCTTGAAATTTACTCCCCCTAAAATATAAAACTGAAAATCTTTTTGTAGTTTGAGATTTTTAGAAAAGTATATACAAAAATAGTTAGCCATGGTTGAGTTACTCGGGTTTCACCTTGATGCCATTGACTAAAAGTAGATAATCAAAACGTGATTTATCAAAGGCTTTGGTAAAAAGGCCGGCACGTTGGTGATCAGTTTGGATTTTAACAACATCGATAAGTCTCTTTTCATAACAATCTTGTATGAAATGATACTTAATCTCAATGTGTTTTGTTTTTTAGTGCTGTACAGGATTCCGAGTGATCTGTAAAGCAGCTTCATTATCAACAAAAATAGGAGTAGTAAGAAATTCAAAACCGTAGTCGCGCATTTGTTGTTGAATCCATAGAACTTGAGAGCAGCAACTAGAAGCTGAAATATACTCAGCCTCACATGTTGATGTAGCTACACACGTCTGCTTTTTGTATTGCCACGTGACTAGGCGATTTCCCAAGAATTGACATCCTGCTGTTGTTGATTTTGCATCGATTTTGCATCCGCCATGATCAGAATCACTGAATGCTGTCAGATCAAAGGTATCATCCTTAGGGTACCATAGACCAGTGTCAGGACGACCCTTTAGATAACGAAAGATCCTTTTCACAGGCATCAAATGAGAAACCTTCGGACTAGACTGATAGCGCGCCAGAAGACATGTTGGGTACATTATGTCGGGACTTGAAGCAGTAAGATACATGAGAGATCCGATCATTGCACGATAGAGAGATGGTTCTACATGTTCACCCATTCCTTCTGGAGTAATCCCATGATTCTGAGCTAATGGAGTTCCCAAAGGCTTTGAGTCATCCATCTGAAATCGCTTGAGAATATCTCCGACGTACTTGGTTTGATAGATTAAAATCCCTTCCTTTGATTGCTGAACCTGCAAACCTAAAAAGAAATTCATTTCTCCCATAGCGCTCATCTCGAACTTCTCCTGCATAACCTGTTCGAATTCTTTGCACATTCGGGTGTTAGTAAACCCAAATATAATATCATCAACATAAACCTGTACTAGCAGCAGTCCTCGTCTTGTTCCTTGATGAAGAGAGTACAGTCGATCAGGCCTCGTCGAAAACCATTCTTCAACAGATAGGTAGACAACGTTTCATACCAAGCCCTCGGAGCTTGATGAAGACCATATAACGCCTTGTTGAGAAGCCAAACCTTGTCAGGATGGAGAGGATCTTCAAAACCTGGCGGTTGCTCAACATAAACTCCTCTTCTACCACACTATGAAGAAATGCACTCTTCACATCCATCTGATAAACGGTGAACTTCTTGAAGGACGCATAAGCCAAAAAGATTCTTATGGCCTCAAGTCGTGCAACCGGTGCATAAACTTCATTGTAATCGGTCCCTTCGACCTGATTAAAACCTTGAACAACCAATTGCGCTTTGTTTATCATAACAACACCTCGGTCATCCTTCTTGCACTTGTAAACTCATCGTGTACCAATCTTTTTGTAGTTGTCCGGCCTGTCAACCAATTTCCAGACGCCTAACTTCTGAAATTGCTGAAGTTCTTTCTGCATGGCTTCAACCCAAGAGTCTTCTTTCATTGCCTCCTTCCAAGATTTTGGTTCAACTTGGCACACATAGCAGGCAAAAGACCAATCATTCAGACCACCAGATTCCCTGATTTCTGAATACAATCCAACATTCTGGTTGTTTCGAAGCTGATTACGAGTCTGCACACCACTCTGGACATCTCCAATAATATTCTGCTAAGGATGGATATTATGAATACGAGTTTCTGGCACATCAGGAACTCGAGAATTTATACCCAAATTGTTGATATTCAGATCAACAGTTACATCGAGAGCTGGATTTGATGACGTTGTAGATGCCTGACCTTCGGTCGTTCCTTGAGGTTGAATATTTGACGTATCATTTGAAAATCCAGGAACCGCACCATAGGTAGCTTCATTAGCATCGTGAAACTCATCATCTTCTGATGAAACATTATAATCCGCAGCGTCTTCGAATTCCTCATTTTGAACAAGATTGTTAACCGAAGTCGACACTTGAGGGTTAACAATAATTGGTCGAACTAATGAAGAGTCTACTGCAGTATCACTTTCCAATAACATCTGAACAGCAGCTGTTGCATCATCAAAAGTTGGCAGATTAAAGGAGTCAAACAGCCCATCATAGTCAAACATCCAAGGAGCACCCAGAGCTCTAACTGCTTCTGTATATCTCTAAACCTTAACTTCACCCCATTCTTCAATATTCTTTGAAGACAAATTCCACACCCGGAAATTAGGAGTAGCATATCCAAGAAAGAAACCTTCGATAGCCTTGGGTCCAAACTTTCCATGTGGGTCGATCATAGTGCATGGAGCTCCAAAAGGTTCTAAGAAAGAAATGTCCGGTTTCCTTTTATGTAGCAACTCAAAGCATGTCTTCCCATGTCTCTTCACCGTCAGAACTCTATTCATCGTGTAGCACGCAGTAGCAACAGCTTCTCCCCAAAATTGAACAGGAAGTTCTGATTCTACTAACATGGTTCTTGCAATTTCAATAAGAGTTCGATTTTTCCTCTCAGCGATGCCATTTTGTTGTGGAGTGTATCGAGAACTGTACTCATGCAGAATACCCTTTGAGGAACAGAACTCATCCATAACTTGATTCTTGAATTCCGTGCCATTGTCGTTTCTGATTCTCCATACTTTCAGATTGTACAAATTTTCTAACAGAGTCAGGAGATTCTTGAGGATAGTAGGAACTTCACTCTTGTGTGCCAACATGTTTACCCATGAAAATCTGGAATAGTCATCAGTAGCTACCAGACAATAAGAGTCACCAAAGGTTGTCTTGTGTTTCATAGGTCCAAATAGGTCCATATGAAGACGTTCCAGTGGCATATTTACAGTGTTAATCTTCTTCACAGGATGGGACTTTCTTGCTTGCTTCCCTTTCTGGCATGATACACAAACGTCTTGAAGATGAAAGTTCTTCACTGGTACACCATTCAATAGATTGTTCTTCACTAAATAGTTCATTTTCCTCAGGTGAATGTGTCCCATACGTCTATGCCAAGAGATTGATTCCTTCTCGGTGGCTTTAGAGACAAAACATGTGACCTGTGCAGATGTTGTAATAGCTTGGCTCATATCAAGAATATACAAATCATTAATTCTTGGAGCCGACAGGAGAATCCATTCCTTGGGGATCTTGAATCAAGGCTTCAGCACATAACATCCAGCATCATCAAAATGTACCGTGAACTTCTTTTCGCAGATTTGAGAAACGCTAAGAAGATTGTGATCAATTTTCCGCACATAATTTATCTTGTCAAAGCTCACAACACCATTGGAGACCATTCCTTCTCCAGTGATGTATCCACCTTTGTCATCAGCAAAAGCAACATAACTACCCCTAATACTTTTCACATCATATAGGAGCCGCAAGTCGCCTGTCATGTGCCTTGATGCTGCACTGTCAACAATCCAATGACTGTTTACAGTTCCTCCTGGAACACCCTGCACATTGCACAAACAAGATTAGTTTGAGATGGGGACCCAAACCTAAGTGGTCTTGGGTCGTCCCCTATCATCAGAAATGTAATCTCAATTTCTTGATGATTAACAAACTGAGAAACTCCTTTTGAACCATTACTGGTCTTCTGTTTCCAAGATCCTTGTTTATTACCAGATTTACTATTATTTACAGTTTTAACAGTGTCTGGTTTTATTGACTTTGAAGATCTTTGATCCTTTTTCGAAGAATCCGATTTTAAAGCTTTCTCAACTGCTTTTACTTGTTTACGTTTTTGTTTCTCTTTTTGATCCTTAATGATTCGTTTATCTTGTGTCAGAGAAACAGATTTACGTTTGCAAGTTGGTTCATGAGGAGTTTTCTCTATACATCTTGATTTGGCTGGATTTTGACAATCCTTTATATTGTGGCCAAATTCTCCACATTTGAAACATGTTCTCCTTTCAACAAAACTAGGAGGTCGTGTTTCTCGGCTTGATGTTGAATTTGTGGATCCTGAGGTACTGGGTTCATTTTCATTACATCCATCAGTGTGTTGGGTGTAATTGTTTTGACTATTTCCTTTCAAAATCTTAACTTTCTTTACAAAATCAACATTAGATTTTCCTTGAAAAGTTTCGACTTTATCGGTACCTTTAGAACTCACAAATTTAACAGTTTTAGCCTTTTTCTGGTAACGAGAGCCTTTTGCTTCAACCTTCGGTTGAAAAAATGTAGACTTTTCAACTCGCTTCCATTGTTTTTCTTTTGAAGCGGATAATGGTTTGTGTTTTGGTGGGCTTTTTCTTCTCTAAAGGTTTGGTTTTTGACTTTTCAAACACCTGATCTATAGAGATTGGATTTACGTTTTTAATTGGAAAATCTTTGTTTGAATAGATTTTCTTATCTCCAACCAAAGTATACAACACATTATTTGCTTCATCTGTCGACACTTGTGTCTTGACAGATTCTTAGGAACGGTCTCTTGATTCTCAACAGATTGTGTAATAGGAGTAGCAGAAGATTCTACTCTTTCCTTTCATCAAGAGGCTGATCCTGTTCATCATTTACTGATTCATCATCTGATGTATCATCCTCCTCCTCAACAGACGATGAACTTTCTGGCTTGCATGGTTCTTGAGATGAATTGCCTAGTTTGAACCCTAACCCTACGGCGAATTCCTCAGGATTCAAAGGTACAGAGGGTAATGAGGCATCTCCTCTTCATCAGGCATTTTGTTATAGTTGTATTTCATTGTGGGTGGACACGACTTATACCCTATGCATTGAGCATCTCCCTTTAGCTTTTGAACTTCAATGATATGATCAAGCACATATTGGGAGTTAGAATAACTTTCTAATTTGCATTTGATCGAATCATATTCGCATTTGGCGATGGCTAACTCTTTCTTTGTTTCTTCTAGGAGATTAATGTAATTATTAATTCCTGTCTGTTTATTCAAAACTGTTTTTGTCAATTCAGAAACACTTTTCTTAAGGGTTTCTATCACAGATTTGAATTCTTTTTCATTTCTAGTTAGCGCCAAATTCGCCTCTTTGCATTTTGATATTCAACAACTAAATTCTGATTATGACTGTTGACGGTTTTATATTTTATTTTCAATTCAACACAGTCATTGCAATCAATAGGAGGTTCAGAATTTACCTATTTTGAAGAACCTTCAACATTTGCCATAAAGGCAGTGTGATGAGGAAAAGCTGCACCATCTGTAGAGAGTGTCTCTGTCTCTTTTACCGCAGCTTCTGCATTCCTCGTCATACCTACCTTTTCAGATTTTAACAACTCAGCTTCACTCAACAATTCTTCAACCTCAGCATTACTTCTTTCTTCACATCAGAATCAGATCCATAACCATCTGAACTTGAACATTCTTCATCAGAACTACCAGCATCCCCAGATGTATCATCGTTATTTGGAGTGTTGATGTTGTGATCATGCTTGATTTGACCCACGATCTTTGCATAGCATGCAGTTCTTCCATTGTTCTCTGTTCCCAACTGTACTGACCAATGCATCCTTCATCAGATTGAACTACCAAAGCTCTATGCGTGTTTGAAGGTCCTGATTGATTGGTGTTGTTAGAGTTGCCAACAGCTACTATTCTTCTTTCATTGTTGTACTGTGCTATGTTGGATGGTTAAGACTGATTACGAAAGGGGTTGTGATTTCCTTCTTGCTGGGTCTTGTGCATTCCCGCTTAAAGTGACCTCTTTCTCCACAGTTGAAGCAAGTAACGGCGGTTTTGTCAAATCCGTATTTTGTATCCTTCTTGCTTTCCAAACTGGTTCTACCCGTTCTTCTCATATAATCCTTCGCTCTTCTCATAGCACTTGCAAATGCCCACTTGATGTCCATCAACTCCATTTCATCTCGGTCAATTTGTTCATAGTCTTCGTTTGTCAAATTAATGTTCCCTATTTGACCGGCAACTAAACCACAATACGCACTGACCATGGTATTTAGAAGTTCTGCATGTTCTTGTGCAACTTCTACGTTGATTTTGGAGAGATTTAACGTGTCAAGTTTGACAGTGTTGGGATTTGCCGATTGACTGTTGTTTCCATAGAAAGCTTGTTGTGGAGCTTTATGCACTAAATCCCTTGGCTGTGGAAGGAAGGCTTTCAGATCAAAAGTCTGTCCACAAGCTTGATTACTCGAACCTGTAGACTGACTTGATTGAACTAGTTGGGGTAGAAAAGGGTTCACGTTTGACACAAACGTGGTCTGCAGCTTCGGTTGCTGACTTGAGCTTATACCTGCATTAAACCTCCAAAATACATCTTAGGGTTTTGTGGAGCAGAGACTCCTTGTGCCTTCTTGAGTTCTTCTTCATTCTTGTTCTCCAGTGTCTACACAAATTCATAAATACTAATTGAGTCCAAAACACCTGTATGTTTTAAGAGATCAATAAATTGACCCCGTTTTGGCGGTAAAGCATCAGCAAATCGCGTCACAATTTCTTGTGGTGCTGCTAACACTTTATACGAGTACATTTTGCTGAGAAGATGATAAAACCGAGTGGTCATATCATTCAAGGTTTCGTTCTCCATGAACATGAAACCTTCAAACTCTTTCTTGAGCAGATCATGCTGAATCTTCCTGGGAGCAACGTTACCTTTACCTCTTGCTTCCAAAGTATCCCACAAATTTTTCGTTGTAGTACAATACACAAACTGATGATAAATGTCTTTATACAGAGCTTGTGTGAGGATAGCAAATGCCTTTTTCTCTAGATCGTAAGCTTTCTTGTCACTTTTGACTAGATTGGCCAATGAGGTTGGATTTGATCCAGCTTCTTCAAGTGCTTCATTGTAGGGGGTAGTGAAACACATCCACAATTCCGTGTTTTGACCGAGAACATACGTATGAAAACGACTTTTCCATGAAGGATAATCATTCACGTGATTTAATTTTGGCGGTCGGTTATTACTCCCTGTTTCACTTTCGCTCATTAGCAGAGTTTGGATGCTTTGATTCTGATTCGCAACACACGCCCATTGATTTGTAGAGATCATTGTTATATGTTGAGGCATCAAAGATTTTACCCATGATGTTGCGGAGCTTTGCGAAGACTCCTGATTTGAGCTTGAACAACTCCAATCCCACGGGTTAGAACTCATTATATTTTCTTGTTTTAATGAAAATTTAAAAGTTTTAAAGTTTCACGATTATAATTACCTTTTAAAAAATCACAGATCTGAAAATATGATAAATTCTTAAAATCAAAGCTTTGAAAAACATGAAAAAACAAACAGTTTCTGTTTCATGCGAGACACCTGTTTCGTGCGAAACACTGATGTTTCGTGCGAGCCAGGTGTTTCGTGCGGATCAGATACGAAATAACTCAGTCGCACCAAATGTTTTGTTCAACGTTTTTCAGAGGAATCTTTTCAGAAATGGTTTGGTAAGAAATTTCCTTTCTTGTGTAGACCTGCTTTTTTGAAAATACCTGTTGTCTTACCCACTTTTAGTTAAACCACAGATTTTAACAGTCCACAGTCCAAGTTCAGATCCAAGTCAGAAAATGTCAACCCTACCAAACTAATCAGATTCAAATTTTTGCAGATTTCTTCTTCAAGGGTGTTCTTCAGAAAAATTTTACCATAAAATTTTCTGCATGCAGCAAATTTTAACCAAGTTTTAAGTTAGTTATCTATCCAAAACTTAAGTTTTCTGCTTGAGGCTCAAGAACACTTCAGAAATCTTCAAACTAGCTCAGACACAACTAAGCCCGGTTTTGAACAAGGAAAGAGCCAAAGCTCTGATACCACTTGTAGGTCCACCTGAGGATCAAGTTAAACCAGTTCCTTGTTCAAATGACATACACACAAGAGCGGAATCCAAGTGTGCATGCAACCAAAGCAAAGTAAAGAACACGGGGTAACCAAAGATTCACTATCTTGATTAATGATTGAGAACAAGTACAAACATATACACACAATGCTCGTATGACTCAAACAAACTTGATGTGTTCTTGTGTCTTCGTCTTCAGAGATATCCAACTGAAAGGATAACAAACTCTCTGGTCCAACCAACTATCACACGCGAGTCAACCAGTCTACAAAAGGCTAACCCTCACTGAGAGGTCCAAGTCTGCTTATATAGTGTCCGTCTAGATTCGTACGAATCACAAATCCAGACATATGGAACACACTATTTCACACGAGACAGAACTCCAGAATTTGGTGCGTGACAGCTGTTTCGTACGAAATACTTATTTCGTACGAAACAAGTAACACACTTGTTACTCAAGTATTTCGTACGAATCACCTAATTCGTACGAAAACTCTGACTCGCACAGAATTCTTCTTCTTGGAGAACGTGTGTAGACTTGACGCACACAAGACTTATCAGTATGCACACATGCAACTGATTAACACAGACAAGCTAAGATGTCATACTAGATCAAGATAGAAGGATATCTCGATCTATTCGACACGACCAAACCTATACAGCCACTTGAACAAAGACCGTACAATTACAACTGTAATTAAGAACAAGCGACAGACACAAAACTGTATCAACAGTTCGACTATTCTAGGTTATTTCCAACATAGTTACTGTTTACGTCCCGTTATAACAATACATTCTTTAGTTCTGTGATTACTTAAACATTCTTATATGGTTCCCATACCATAACATCCAAATCCCACACCCGACACATACTTTTACATTTTGACCCGTTAACTTTCATTATAATTTTCCGAACGTAGTTGACATCCTATAACTTATCTCAACAATATTTACCTTGATTCTTACCCTTATCTGTAATTTCTTACACAATCCCCTGCATTCAACATAACAATTTTTGTTTACAAAAGAAGAAGTGATTCCAAAAGTCACTTACCTTAGCGTCCATATTTGCATCCGTTACCTTGCTTCCTTTTTGACCCGTTAGCCTTCCATGCTTCCATCCATCTTGACATGATCCCTATACTTTCATGTCATCGAAATCACATTCTTGTTAGCGCACATACTCATTCATACTAATATTCATATCTTTCCATTCATACAATACTTGACTTTTTATTAACCAAATACCACATACATAAGGCATTAGACTAAAAGTCACCTTGTTCCACATTCACGCAACTCTTATCATCATTCACAACCCTCGTATTGTATGACATATAAAACTAAATGATCACTTAATTATGTACACATACACATACACTTATACATACATACTCCTTTCCATCCACACTAGCATTTTCATATCTTCACAACTAACACCTTAACCCATGCTAAGCTAACCCAACACCAATTCAACATAATATCCACATGAACTATATCTAAAATACCATTCTCATGTTAGTTTACTATCAAATACATTATTATCACGTTTTATACATGTTTACCCATTACTTACATATAATTTCACATATTATTGTCATTTAGACATTTCATCAAACACTTGGTGTGCGTACTACTTTCTAAGCATAATGTACAAGTATTTTAAGCATGTTCTTCCCGATTCATCTCATAAACCATCACCTCCAAGCAAAATCACATAATCATTAATTCTACATTAAGTTTATCTATCATAACCTATCACATAACACCTTATGCATCACAAAATCACAATATTACATCTACATGTTCATCATCTTCACCCTTATGCAATGGGTTTCAATATAAATCATCCAATAACTAAAATTTAACCATGATTCAACATCCACATAATAGCATTAACAAGTATACATTCTAATTTAAACCAATTTCACGTATTCATCCTAACCCACTTCATGGGTAGTCATCAAATCAGAAATTTCAACTTACCATATGTTTATTAAAGCTAGATTGTGAAGGATCTTCATTCATGCAAGTGTTTTGGCTTCACATCCTTGTTCAATTTCATCAATTTATGGGGGTTGTGGGGAAGAACCCCTTTGCTTCTTCGTGTGTGTGTCGACACACATACTGAACACACACACACTTATAATCTGAATTTTTAATGAGTTTGCCCCACTTGCTACTTTTAGTCCCTCTACTTACCATTCTTTCCTATTTATCATAAACTTCATTCACACTATTAAATCCATGATTTAATTATGTTGTTTATAACTAGCTAGCCCACTCCATGCCATAAAACCATTTAAACATACACCCAATAGTCGAGATATGGATTTTGGGGCGTTACACTTCGGTAGGAGGGTGTAGCGCTTGCCACTCTTGCACCGCTTTGATCTTTGCAAAGTCGACATGAATCCCTTTATTGTTAACTACATGACCAAGAAATTGTACTTCCTTTAACCAAAACTCACACCTCGAGAACTTAGTATAAAGTCTTTTGGTCCTCAAAAGTGTTAGAATAAGTCGGAGATGATGTTCATGGTCGGATTTGGTCTTAGAATAAATGAGAATATCATCAATGAAGTCTATAACGAAACGATCGAGGTAGGGTTTACACACCCTATTCATCAAATCCATGAAAACAGCAGGGGCATTGGTCAATCCAAAAGGCATAACCATGAATTCATTGTGGCCATAACGAGTTTGAAAAGCATTCTTTGGAATATCTTCGTCACGTACTCTAAGTTGATAACCAGAACGAAGATCGATTTTTGAGAAACAGGTGGCACCTTGAAGTTGATCTAGAAGATCATCTATACGAGGTAAAGGGTAGCGATTCTTGATGGTCAGCTTGTTGAGCTCTCTATAGTCGATACACATACAGAAGGTTCCATCTTTCTTCTTTACGAAAAGAACCGGCCACCCCAAGGTGATGAGCTAGGACGTATAAATCCCTTGTCAGTCAACTCTTGCAGTTGACTAGCTAACTCTCGCATATTAGAGGGGGCTAACCGATATGGAGATTTTGCGACTGGTGTAGCACCGGGTACAAGATCGATTCGAAATTCAACTTCTCGCACAGGAGGAAGTCCTGAAACGTCATCGGGAAATACTTGAGGAAATTCTTTAACGATTGGAATATCTTCAAGCTTCTTTTCCTTGCCTTCCTTCTAGACGATGTGAGCTAACAATGCAATATAGTCATTACGAAGGTATCTTCGAGCTTGAAGGCATGACATTAGTTTGAGCCCTTTGGAAGGGGTTTCACCAAAGATACGTAAAGTTTGACCGTTAGCAAGAGGAATTCGAATAAACTTCTCATAGCAAACAACTTCCGCGTGATGCTGACTAAGCTAGTCCATACCGATGATAACGTCAAAACTACCCAATTTCATAGGGATAAGATCAATTGAGAAATCATGATCATTGAGGGTGAGAGTGCAATCTCGAATAATTCAGTCTAACGTAATAGGTTCACCATCAGCAACTTCCACCGTGAATGATTCAGCTAGTCTAACGCGAGGTAAATCAAGAATAGATTCGAACTCTAAGGACACGAAACTCTTATCCGCACCAGTGTCAAACATAATAGATGCATAACTACCGTTAATAAGAAACGTATCATTGACCACATTATTATCAGCCCTAGCTTGATCTGCATTTATGTTGAAAGCTCTTCCTCTTGCGGGTGGATTTGCTTGGTTGGCTTGAGCTTGGGCATTGATGATGTTCAACAAACGTGGGCAAGTGTTTCAAAAATGGGTTGGATCACCACAGTTGAAACATGCTCTAACTGGTTGCATCATAGGGTAATTGGGTTGATAGTAGGGTTGAGCTGTGGGTTGAGCAGGTGGTAAGAGTAGAGGTTGTTGGTATTGGGCTTGGCCTACCACTTGATTGTTGGGTTGGTCTTAAGGTTGATTGCGGTTTGGCTTTTGGAGAATGCGACAAGTTTGAATTGTGTGACCAGTACGGCCACTACTTGTGCAATATTGACATGGGATCTCGGAGGGTGGTGGTATTGGCATCGATTGCATTTTGGGTGTAAGCCTGTGTAGGGTTTCTTGAATGGGGTGGCAGGAGGAGCAACTTGCGTGATTGGGGTAACAACGATAGGGGGATTGGTTTGAGTAACATCAAAATTATACCCAATGCGTTTCCTTTTACCAGCAAACTTGGAAGACGAACCTGTTTGGATTGGGGTTGGGATTTTAGCAGGTGTCTTGTCTTTCTTCTTCTCATCATTAAAATCGCCATTTCGGATGCGATTTTCCATAAGTTCAGTAGCCAGCTCCATTGCAGCTTCGAGAGTTGCAGGTGTAGTACTCAACACTGAATCTTGAATTTTCGAGGGAAGACCTCGAATGTAGTGCTCAATTAAACGATAGAGTGGGGTAAACAAGTTGGGGAACATCTGATTCAACTCGAGAAACCTCTTATTGTATGTTGTGTGGTCTCCCTCCTTTTTTTTCAAAGAGTAGAACTCATCTTCTAATTTCTTGATTTCGCTTCTTGGACAGAAGCGTCTTGTCATGAGCTCCCTTAACTTTTCCCAAGTTAAGGCCATAGCAGCTTCAGCACCTCGCTTGCCCTTCTGTGTGTTCCACCATGTAAGTGCTACCCCGTACAAATGACCGGTAGCATATCGCACCTTGCGATCATCAGGACAATCGCAATTGAGAAAAGTGCTTTCCATCTCCTCAAACCAACGAAGGAGAGCGGTGACACCTTCAGTCCCCTCGTATTTTGGAGGATCGCAGGATTTGAAATGCTTGTAGGTGCATTTGGTGGTGTTAGGGAGAGGGTTGGCGATATTTTAACCTTCTTAATTAGTGGGGTTGATTGGATTGGCGGCAAGAGCTTGTTGGACTTGAACGACGATGTCAGGAAGTACGTCAGCCATCTGTTGGGCTATTTGAGCGGCCATGCGCTCGCCAGATCTTCCTGACCTTCTACCACCTCGAGAGTGTCTAGCAGACATCTACAGGAAATACGTAACGAGATTATGTGTTGATCGTTTTTAGGTGTCATATGTCGTAAAAAGAGAAAACAATATTCACAAAATAATGGAGAAAATAAATTTACTACATCCATAGGATGTCTTGGGCTTTGCTCATGTTTGGGCCCTAAATGTCTCCCATATTTCGGCCTAGGTAGTCATGTGGGCCCCCATGACTACTAGGCTTTGTAGGGTTCACTTTGGTGTTGGCATGTTAACGCTCGCATCACCCGAATGAAAATAATAAATCATGATTGCGAGAATGACAACTCAAGGTGGGGTTAGTTCACATGACATTTGATGTGGCATGCTTTGGCCTAATAGGTCCTTCGTACTTTCATCGTTAGTCCCCATGTAGGCAAACTGGTCCATTATATTGGATTTATATGAATGCAAATCCTAGACAGGACGTCCCGACTACCGGTACTTGTACCTTTCCAGTTACTACACGCCCGTCGTAGAACTCACTTTGATGAGATTGAAAACATGAAAACATTACAAAATCCTTGATAAGAAATCATGAAAATTTGTGAATTTGTGTTGTGTGTGTTTGCATAGACATGATATGTTAAAAATATATAAGCCACAATAAATATCACACAGTAACATGTAATAGTGAAAGTGCTTACATGCATTTGTGTGTGGAATAAATATGAAACATCTTGAGTTTGCATGTAACAAATAAGCATTTAAAATCTAATCAACTATAGTATAGGCTCTAAGGGTCTAATAATCTATCCTATATCCCTATAGTCAGAGCTGGGATACCAATCTTTCACACCCTGACCCGCAGCGGAAATAGAAGTCGGGGCATAATTGGGTTATCATCAAAGCTCATGACATTTACTATGATTAAGTTTCATATTTATTATTTGAAATTTAAGAGAAAACATACAAACACAAGAAATATTGTTCTAAACATGAAGAATTTTATTCATCTTCTAAGGCCAATCCTATGGGTTCCTCTCCTCAGCCTGTCCTCCTGTATCATGTGTAAAATAAAAGTTTAGGTCAACAAAAGTTGGCGAGTGAATCTAAATTAAACATTTAAACAATTCCATTACATTACTTAATTTAAAAGATTGTGCAAACGCGATATATGAGCATATGTGTATATATATAAACAAACCACAAACCACATAATATCAACAATGTATACTTGCATGATAAATGATGAACTGTGAGATCAAGACTCAATCAAACGGAGCTGATCTAATGAGGCACGCGATGCTCAACTCGTATCCAACGAGGAACTGGTGAGCCTTGTATGAATGATTTGCACTGAAATGACACAATGTAACCACGTATAACAACAACGACAAAAATATACACATTAGATCACATAATGGTGTTAGCACAAGTTGTTTGATTAAATAAAATATGTAACGACACATGATACACCCCAAAACATGAATAAATAGGGGAATTTGTAAGGATTCACTCACCGTGGGTGCGTTTTCCTTGATTGATGACAAATGCGCACGAGTTTGGGATTTAACCACGAGAGGAAACTAAACTAAATAATAACGCAATAATTCAATAAATAAATAAAAGTTAATATTTTTAATTAATGTTTTTTTTTAGATTTTTAGTTACTTTTGTGGCAATTAATAGAAATTTTTAAGCTTTAAAACCTTATTTTTAAGTATTTTTAATTAATTTTTAGTGATGGTAAAAAGGATTTTAAGTATTAAAAAAATTACCCTTTTTCAGGGTTGACTGGTCAACGGCCGGAGTCCGTTTGATTATTGGCATCGTGTGAGGTTCGAACTCGTAACCTCCCGTATACGTGCGCGCAGCTCTACCAACTGAACTACGTGTCTAACCCGAAATAATCCCTGATTTTATTATTCTTATATACTAATTAGATAGTTTCTGAAATTTATTTATTTAAAAAGATTTTAAAAAACCTTTGAACCGGCGCTCAGAGTCTGCCTCGAACCCGCACCCTATGCCCCGTTTTGCACCCAGCCCTACAAACTAGGCTAGGTGTCTAACCCGGAGATATTAGAATTTTAATTATATTTGTATATTATCTGAACTATTTTACATATAAGTTATAAAAATGCTTGTTTTATATAAGAAATTCCGCATCATGCACACGACTCGAACCCATGACCTTTTAGTTAACATGCACACAGTCCACCACTGGACTGCATGTCTAACCCGATTGAAATTCCATATTTAATTATATTTATAAACTCTTTAAAACTTCATCATCATCACCATCTTAAACCCAGAATTTGAACTCGCCTGAAGTTGGGTTTAAACAATTCTGGGTACTTGTTTGAAATCTAAAACACAGTAATTGTCACACCCCGACCCGCAGCGGAATAAGAGTCGGGGCATAATTGGGTTATCACCAAAGCTCATGATGTTTACTAATATGTTTCATATTTATTAAATTCAAAATTTCAACTTCAATATTCCAAACAAGTTCATACAATTACAAGGAAAAAGTAACTAAATAAACAATCCAAAGCCAAAACCGATTTATTTTTCTAAGCCGTCCTATATGTTTCTTGCTGCAACTAGATCACCTGTATCATGTGTAAAAATGGGGGTTTTTGGGTCAACAAAAGTTGGCGAGTGAACCTTGTTAGAAAACATTTATTATTGATTTCTTGTTATATTTAATATGGAAAAATTGTGTAATAATCATATGTGAGCAAACGTAAATAAACATACAATAACAAACCACCTTGCATGAGTATATGACATGATTGATAATGTATATGTTGGCAACGTCACGTTCCGCTCATAGGTAATGTGGAACGGACGGCCTATGATGATGTATGTGCGATCAAGGCTCAATCAAACGGAGCCGATCGTATGTTGGCAACGCCTCGTTCACGCTCATAGGTAATGGGGAACGGTTCCGCTCATAGATAATGGGGAACAGACGGCCTATGATGATGTATGTACTGAAAATGATAAATTTAATCTAAACATTAACCACACAAACAGTTGATACATATTGAATACACATTTGATCATGGGTATGATGGATGCACAAGTGTTTAAATATGATAAATAATATGACACATGATACACCCCAAAATGTGATTAAAACGGGGAATTTGTAGAGATTCACTCACATTGGTGCGTTCGTTTGATGGTGTTGAATGCGCACAAGTTTAGAGAGTTGAAAGCCGATGATCGGTTTCAGTTTTGGCGCAAACAGATAGATTCACGATAACTTAAGTTTTATTTGTTTCCTTGATTACACAACAGCACCAAGTGGCGGAGTGGTTAAGTGTTGGTTGATTGTGTCTTCCGGCTGACCCGGGTTCGAAACCTGGCATCCCATTTTATTTTTTATTTACCTTATTTTTACTTTTTAACAATTTTAGTTCCCATATTTTAAAATGTTTATTAATTATGTATTGTTTAAAATTTAAATGAGCATTAAATGAGCAACGAAAACTTGCAACTGACTATTCAATTAATAAACGAAGCGGGTTTTGAAAACCCGTTTTTCGACGGATGTTACAGTATCCCTACTTTTAGAAATTTCGTCCCGAAATTTACGTAGTAGTGGTAACAGGAAAAAGATGCGGGTATTTTTCGCGCATTGAGTCTTCACGTTCCCAAGTAAACTCAGGTCCTCGTTTCGACTCCCAGCGTACCCTAACAATTGGAATACGACTCCGTCTTAAACGTTTTTCTCCGAAGTCCATGATCTCTACTTGTCTTTCAATGAAGTGCATAGATTCATCGATCTGAATATCTTCCAGGGGAATATGGAGGTTTTCATCGGCGAGGCACTTCTTCAAATTTGATACGTGGAATGTGGGGTGAATTCTGTTGAGTTCTTCTGGTAGGTCAAGCTTGTATGCTACAGGTCCTACTCTTTCGAGTATCTTGAAAGGTCCTACGTAGCGTGGTGCTAGCTTGCCCTTCTGGCCAAAACGAACTACTGCCTTCCACGGTGATACTTTTAAAAGTACATGATCACCAATGTTAAACTCCAAAGGCTTTCGTCGTTTGTCTGCATAACTCTTTTGACGACTTTGTGCCGCTAGAAGATTGTTTCGAATCTGATGGATCTTGTCTGTTGTTTCCTGAATCAATTCTGGACCGGTGATTTGAGCTTCTCCAATTTCATGCCAACATACTGGAGATCGGCACTTACGACCATATAAAGCTTCGAAAGGTGCCATGCCGATACTTGAATGATAGCTGTTGTTGTACGAAAATTCAACTAATGGTAGATGAGCGTCCCAATTTCCCTTGAAGTCTATGACACATGCTCGAAGCATGTCTTCAAGTGTTTGGATGGTGCGTTCAGATTGTCCATCAGTTTGAGGATGATAAGCGGTACTGAGGTCTAATCGTGTACCCAAAGCGGCTTGTAGGGCTTGCCATGTTCGTGAAGTGAAACGACCATCACGGTCTGAAATAATGCTTAAAGGTACACCATGACGGCTTACGATCTCGCTGATGTAGATACGAGCTAACTTCTCATTCTTGAAGTCCTCGCGAATCGGAATGAAGTGAGCTGATTTTGTAAGACGATCAATGATTATCCATATAGTGTCATACCCACTGGAGGTGCGAGGTAACCCGGTAATGAAATCCATGGTTATGTTTTCCCACTTCCATACAGGTATTTCAGGTTGGACTAGAAGTCCTGAGGGTCTTTGATGTTCGGCTTTTACCTTGGAACATGTAAGGCACTTGGAAACAAAAACAGCGATATCCTTCTTCATGCCAGGCCACCAGTAGGTGTATCGAAGGTCTTGATACATCTTGTCGGCTCCTGGGTGTACAGAGTACCGTGTTTTGTGCGCCTCATTCATAAGGAAATCACGAAGGTTATTGTGGTCGGGAATCCATATGCGATCTAGATAGTACAGAATACCGTCGGATTTAGTTTCGATTTTAAGTTCAGCTCCACAAGACAGCTCCTTGCGTACATCGTTTTCCGTTACTAAGACATGTTGGGCTTCTCGGATTTGATCTTTGATGTCGGTTATGATTTGTGAACATAGAAGACGAATGGAGTTCGCATAACCCTTTTGACTGAGCGCATCGGCCACCACGTTTGCCTTGCCAGGATGATACCGAATTTCACAGTCGTAGTCATTAAGAAGTTCGACCCATCTTCGTTGCCTCATGTTTAACTCCTTTTGGTTGAAGATATGTTGGAGGCTCTTGTGGTCAGTGTATATCTCACACTTAGTACCGTAGAGGTAATGTCTCCATATCTTAAGAGCGAACACAACGGCTCCAAGTTCCAGGTCGTGGGTGGTGTAGTTCTTCTCATGAATTTTGAGTTGTCTAGAAGCATAAGCTATCACTTTTCCTCTTTGCATCAGTACACAGCCTAGTCCCTGCCCTGACGCGTCGCAATAAACCACGAAGTCATCACAACCTTCAGGAAGTGTGAGGATAGGTGCGTCACAAAGCTTTTGCTTAAGGGTTTGGAAGGCTTCTTCTTGTTTGGGTCCCCATATGAAGGGCTTTCCTTTATGAGTCAAAGCCGTGAGTGGTACAGCAATACGGGAGAAATTTGCAATGAAACAGCGATAATAACCAGCCAAACCAAGAAATGATCTTACTTCGGTAGGTGTACGTGGCGCTTGCCATTCCTGTACCGCCTTTATTTTTGAGGGATCAACATGAATTCCCTTGTCATTGACGACGTGTCCAAGGAATTGTACTTCCCTTAACCAGAATTCACATTTCGAGAACTTAGCGTACAGCTTTTCTGTCCTTAGGAGTGTAAGGATGAGTCGAAGGTGTCGTTCATGATCAGACTTAGACTTTGAGTAAATGAGGATGTCGTCGATGAAGACCATAACAAAGCGATCGAGATAGGGTTTGCAGACTCTGTTCATTAGATCCATGAAGACAGCTGGGTCGTTGGTTAAACCAAATGGCATAACCATGAATTCATAATGACCATAACGAGTTCGGAAGGCGGTCTTTGGGACGTCTTCTTCATGTACTCTGAGTTGATGATAACCAGAACGAAGGTCGATTTTTGAAAAACAGGTGGCGCCTTGAAGTTGGTCAAGAAGATCATCGATACGAGGTAATGGGTAGCGGTTCTTGACCGTTAACTTGTTGAGTTCTCTGTAGTCGATACACATGCGAAACGTTCCATCTTTCTTCTTCACAAAAAAGACAGGTGCACCCCAAGGCGATGAGCTAGGACGTATAAATCCTTTGTCAGTCAGCTCTTGCAGTTGACTGGCTAGCTCTTGCATCTCGGATAGGGCTAACCTATAAGGAGATTTTGCAACAGGTGTAGCTCCAGGTATAAGATCAATGCGGAATTCGACTTCTCTCACGGGAGGAAGTCCTAAAATGTCGTCAGGGAAAACTTGCGGAAATTCTTTTACTACTGGGATGTCTTCGAGTTTCTTCTCCTTGATTCCCTTTTTGACGACATGAGTTAGGAATGCGACATAATTCTTGCGGAGATATTTTCGGGCTTGAAGACAGGACATTAATTTGAGTCCTTTCGAATGGGTTTCTCCAAAGATTCGTAGAGTCTAACCGTTTGCAAGAGGAATGCGAATGAACTTTTCACGGCATACAACTTCAGCATGATCTTGGCTGAGCCAGTCCATACCAATTATAATGTCGAAACTTCCCAACTTCATAGGTATGAGGTCAACTGGAAAATCGTGATCGTTTAGGGTGAGAGTACAATTGCGTATAATAGAGTTTAATGAGACCGGTTTTCCGTCAGCAACTTCTACCGTTATGGATTCCATGAGTTTATCACGAGTTTGGTTGACGATGGGTTCAAATTCTAAGGACACAAAACTCCTATCCGCGCCAGTATCAAATAACATGGATGCATAACTACCATTGATGAGAAACGTACCGTTAACCACATTGTTGTCAGCCCTAGCTTGATTGGCGTTGATGTTGAAAGCTCTTCCTCTTGCAGGTGGAGGAGCTTGGTTAGCCTGGTTTACTGGATTAGCTTTAGCTTGGGCATGGATGATGTTCACCAGGCGTGGACAGGTGTTCCTGAAGTGGTTCGGGTCTCCACAGTTGTAACAAGCCCGCATAGGTTGCATCATAGGATAGTTGGGTTGGTAGAAAGATTGGGCCACATGTTGGGTAGGTGGTAGGAGTAAAGGTTGTTGGGCTTGACCCACTATCTAATGGTGGGTTTGGGTTGAGGGTTTATTGCGGTTTGTTCGCTGAAGCGCGCGACAGGTTTGAATGGTGTGACCTGCGCGGCCACAGCCGGTGCAATGTTGGCAGGGATGATCAGGAAAGTGATGGTATTGGCAACGGTTGCATCTTGGGTATGGGCCGGAGTATGGCTTTTTATATGGTGCAGGTGAGGGGCAACTTGGGTGATGGGTGCAGCAGGGATAGGGAAATTTGTTTGTGTGACAGCAAAGTTTCTGGTGTTTCGTTTCCTCTTACTAGTAAACTTTGAGGAGGAGGTGGAATGGTTTGAAGTTTGGCCCTCAATGGGGGCTTTCTTTTTCTCGTCCTTAAATTTGCCGTTACGGATACGATTCTCGGTAAGCTCGGTAGCTAGTTCCATAGCAGCTTCAAGTGTTGCAGGCGAAGTGCTGAGAACTGAGTCTTGAATTTTCGAGGGGAGGCCTCGAATATAGTGTTCGACTAAGCGGTAAACTGGGGTGAACAAGTTAAGGACCATTTGGTTCAACTCTAAAAACCGTTTGTTGTAGGAAGTTTGATCTCCCTCCTTTTGCTTCAATGAATGAGATTCATCCTCTAACTTTTTGATCTCGCTTCTTGGACAGAAGCGTCTCGTCATGATTTCCCTTAACTCCTCCCACGTTAAGGCCATTGCATCTTCGATTCCTCTCTTACCCTTTTCAGTATTCCACCAGGTAAGAGCTACCCCAAATAGCCTCTCGGTTGCGTAACGTACCTTGCGATCCTCAGGACAATCGCAGTTGAGGAAGGTGTTTTCCATTCCTCAAACCAGTGGAGGAGAGCAGTGACACCTTCGGTCCCTTCAAATTTCGGGGGATCGCAAGACTTGAAATGTTTGTATGAGCATCTTTTTGGAGGGAGGGTTGTCAACATTCTGGTCTTCTTGCTGGGGAGGATTGATGGGATTTGCGGCGAGAGCTTGTTGGACTTGAACTACGATGTCAGGAAGCACCGCGGCCATTTGTTCTGCGATTTGGGTGGCCAAGCGTTCGTTTGACCTTCCTGACCTTCTACCCCCACGTTGTTGCCTAGCCGACATCTACAGGAATATACATAAGAAGATTGTGAGTTTAAGGAGTCTTTTTAGGTGTCATGTGTCTTAAAAAAAAATAAAATGACATAAACATCAATAATGCAACTACATCCATAGGATGTCTTGGGTTTGCTCATGTTTGGGCCTCAAATGTCCCCCATACCTTCACCTGTATAGTCATGTGGGCCCGCATGACTATTGGCTTAGTAGGATTCACATTGGTATTGGCGGTTTAACACTCGCATCACCCGAATGAAAACCATGAAATATGTTTGCGAGATGTATGGTCGGAGGGTGTCCAGGTGTAGACACAATGACAACTCAAAGTGGGGTTAGCTCACACGACGTTTGGTATAGCATGCTTTGGCCTAATAGGTCTTTCGTACTCTCATCGTTAGTCCCCAGGTAGGCAAACTGGTCCTTTATTTTGGATTTATACGAATGCCAAGCCTAGACAGGATGTTCCGACTACCGGTACTTGTACCCTTCCAGTTACTACATGCCCGTCATGAGAACTCACTTTGATGTGATTTGAAAATACAAAAATCGTTGCAAAAGTCATGGAAATTGTGTGGTGTGTGCTCATGGATATGATATGTTATGAGGATATGATTCATGATAGGCATTGTATAATAATATGTACTTATGAACATGCTTGCGTAACATTGAATGTAACAATAAACATAAAGCATATAAACATCACGAATTTTGCATGTAACACACAAACAATTTAAAAATTCTAATCAACTATAGTATAGGCTCTAAAGGTCTAATAACCTATCCTATATCCCTATAGTCATGGCTCTGATACCAATCTGTCACACCCCGACCCGCAGCGGAATAAGAGTCGGGGCATAATTGGGTTATCACCAAAGCTCATGATGTTTACTAATATGTTTCATATTTATTAAATTCAAAATTACATCCTCAATATTCCAAACAAGTTCATACAATTACAAAGAAAAGTAACTAAATAAACAATCCAAAGTCTAAACCGATTTATTCTTCTAAGCCATCCTATATGTTTCTTGCTGCAACTGGATCACCTGTATCATGTGTAAAAATGGGGGTTTTTGGGTCAACAAAAGTTGGCGAGTGAACCTTGTTAGAAAACATTTATTATTGATTTCTTGTTATATTTATTATGGAAAATTGTGCAATAATCATATGTGAGCAAAATGTAAATAAACATACAATAACAATAACCATAACAAACAATAACATACAATAACAAACCACCTTACATGAATATATGACATGAATGATAATGTAAATGTTGGCAACGTCACGTTCACGCTCATAAGGTAATGGGGAACAGACGGCCTATGATGAAATGTATGTGCGATCAAGGCTCAATCAAACGGAGCCGATCGTATGTTGGCAACGCCTCGTTCACGCTCATAGGTAATGGGGAACGGCTCACGCTCATAGGTAATGGGGAGCGGCGGCCTATGATAATGTATGTACTGAAAATGATAAATTTAATCTAAACATTAACCACACAAACAGTTGATACATATTGAATACACATTTGATCATGGATATGATGGATGCACAATTGTTTAAATGTAATAAATAATAAGACACATGATACATCCCAAAAACGTGATTAAAACAGGGAATTTGTAGAGATTCACTCACATTGGGTGCGTTCGTTTGACGATGTTGAATGCGCACGAGTTTAGAGGGTTGATCAACGAGGATTAACTAACCTAAATAATAACGAAAAGGTACGGTAAATAAGTGGATTTTATTAATAATTTTAATAGGATTTTTAGATATATTTTTGTGAGTTTAAGGTTATTTTCTAACTTTAAAAACATTATTTTTAAGTATTTTTAATTGATTTTTAATTAAATAAATAAATAAATATATAAAAAAATGTTGACTTTTTGGGTTGACCGTTGACCATTGACCATGACTGTTGACTGTTGACCGGTTCGGCCGTGTGTTTGTTTGCGCTGAGTGAGGTTCGAACTTGTGACCTCCCGTACGCGTGCACGCAGCTCTACCAACTGAGCTACGTGTCTAACCCGAAATATTTCTGTTTTTAATTATATTTATATACTATTTAATTTATTCAAAATTCATTTATTCTTAAAAAGAATTTTAATTCTATCGAACCGGTGTGCATAACAGGTCTCGAACCCGGGACCTGTTGTTTAACGTTGCACACAGTCCACCGCTGGACTGTGTGTCTAACCTGGTTAAAACACTTGTTTTTATTTCTCTTATAAACTAACTGAAAGTCTCCGTATTTGGGTTTTATAAAAAGTTGAATATTGTGACGAATCGGAACAAGGACAGACTCGAACCCGGGACTCTATGATTCAAATGCACACAGTCCACCGCTGGACTGTGTGTCTAACCCGAGATATAATCCGATTTATATTAAATTTATACACAATCCTAACTTCATCTTCTTCGCTAAAACATTACAGACAACGATTACTCTACTGTTCTTGTCTAATTCGATTGAGGGACATATAAATGATTAAAATGAAATGGATAGGGAAGGTTTTGGGAATGAACATACCGGAATGATGACTTTTCTCAGAACTCCGGCAAAGTCGTCGGCTCTGTTTTATGAACTCCGTCTGAGCGGACCAATTAACAGTTTTGATTAACAAATTGTGAAATTGAAGGACTAAACAAGAGTTATCAGAAGGTTTAAATGATTATACCGTTTCACAGCGCGATTTAGGAATTTTCAGAAAACTTCCGGCGAGTGCCGATTATCCGATATCGTCGCCTGTGACTGATTCTGATTGAAGGGTTTGAGTTAGTAAAAGTCTAACAACTGATAGAAGATGAAAGAATTGAGAAATTTACCGTTTTGATGAACGACACGGTTTTCCGGCGAAAGTCCGGCGAGTTCAGAAAGCGTTTCCGACGAACAGAAAATAGAGCGAAAGTGAAATTGGAGGTTCTGTGGGTGTTTTTGAGTCCGAGATGATGATATTGATAGAGTAATTCAGGAAGTAAAAGATTTCGGTTTCTAACTCCCAAATCATATGAATCGAAACATTAAGAAAGAATTCGATTAAGAACGTGGTCGTAATGGTTGCATCGGTTATAAAACAGATATTCAGGATCACTCAAACGTCTGGGAAGTTGAAAGCCGATATCGGTTTCAGTTTTTGGCGCAAACAGGATGATTCACGGGTAGAGTTAAGTTTTATTTTTTCCCTGATTACACAACAAAACGGCAAGTGGCGGAGTGGTTAAGTGCTTGGGGTTAAGGTTTTCCGGCTGACCCGGGTTCGAAACCCGGCAGCCCCTTTTCATTTTTAATTGTTTTATTTTTATTTTTTAACCATTTTAATTTCCATATTTTAAAATGTTTATTAGTTATGTATTGTTTAAAATTAAAATAAGCATTAAATGAGCAACGAAAACTTGAAATTGATTGTTCGATTAATAAACGAAGCGGGTTTGGAAAACCCGTTTTTCGACGGATGTTACATTATATACTATTTAATTATTCAGAATTCATTTATTTTAAAAAGGATTTTAATTATGTCGAACCGGTGCACATAACAGGTCTCGAACCCGGGACCCGTTGTTTAACGTTGCACACAGTCCACCGCTGGACTGTGTGTCTAACCTGGTTAAAATACCGGTTTTTATTAAACTTAACATCTTACAGCGAGTCGATCCGGTTCGGTTTAAAAAGGAACATTTTTATTTCAGAGGATAGGGTCGTGTCAGGGATCGAACTCGAGACGTGCGCTATGTGTTTGCACACAGTCCACCGCCGGACTGTGTGTCTAACCCGGTTTAATATCTTGTTTTAATTAAACTTGTACATTTGGTTCGACTTCATCTTCTTCGTTCAAAGACACAGACAACCGATGTTCGACAGTTCTTGTTTAATTCGATTAACGGAAATTATAAATGATTGAAATGTAATGGATAGAGAAAGTTTTGGAAATGAATGTACCGGAAAGATGACTTTTCTCAGAACTCCGGCAAAGGTCGTTGGCTCTGTTTACGAATTCCGTCTGAGCGGACCAATTAACAGTTTTGATTAACTAATTGTGAAATTTAGTGACTAAACAAGAATTATCAGAGAGTTTAGATGCTCGTACCGATTCATAGTGTGATTTCGGAATTTTCAGAGATTTTCCGGCGGGTGCAGATTATCCGGTATCGTCGTTTGGAACCGATTCTGGTTGAAGGATTTGAGTTAGAATAAGTCTAACAATAGATAGAAGATGAAAGAATTGAGAAATTTACCGATTCGATGAATGTCACGGTTTTCCGGCGAAAGTCCGGCAATATCAGATAGCGATTCCGACGAACAGAAATTAGAGCGCAAATGAAATTGGAGGTTCTTTGAGTGTTTCTGAGTTGCGAGACAATGGTATTATCGGTGTAGATTGGAAGTGAATGATTTCGGTTATCAAACTCGAAAATCATATGAATCGAGTTCAATTGAAGACGGAATTGATTAAAACGTGGGTTGTAATGGTTTTATCGGTTACAATCAGTAACCCACGATCACTCAAACGTCTTTGGATAGTTGAAAGCCGATGATCGATTTTCAGTTTTGTCGCAAACAGATAGATTCACGGTAATTTAAGTTTTATTTGTTTCCTTGATTACACAACAACACCAAGTGGCGGAGTGGTTAAGTGTTGGTTGATTGTGTCTTCCGGCTGACCCGGGTTCGAAACCCGGCAGCCCATTTTATTTTTATTTACCTTATTTTTACTTTTTAACAATTTTAGTTCCCATATTCTAAAATGTTTATTAATTATGTATTGTTTAAAATTAAAATGAGCATTAAATGAGCAACGAAAACTTGAAACTGACTATTCGATTAATAAACGAAGCGGGTTTTGAAAACCCGTTTTTCGACGGATGTTACAGTAATTAACAGATATGAAGGGAGTTGAGAGGGTTATACCAAACTAGTATTGAAATTCCAGTTTTCCGGTGGTAAGCTCCGGCGTGTGCAAAGATTTCTGGCGATTGCAAACAAATTCCAGCGAACGTTGAACAGAAAAGCTTTTAGATTTATTCGAGAGATCAAGAGAAATGAGCAACGGGAATGAGTTTAGATCGTCCAGTATTTATAATCAACCATTTCTCAATCATAACTCCTCGACATTGAATTCCAAATCGGTTATAATCAATGACCTTGATTACAGATTGGAACTGATTTACGAAATCGGTTACATATGATCTTATAACTGAAATCGTTGATTGTCTTTGATTGAGCTTGATGGACAGTTTCAGGTTTTGAATTTCAATTTCCCAGGTTAAAAATTTACACGCGTATAAGACTTAATGATCTTGATTTTAATCACATGAGGTGTGTGTGGTCTAGTGGTATTTTAGTGTGTGAACTTTGTGAGTGACCCAGGTTCGATTCCAGGTTACTCTCTTTTATTATATTTTATTATTTTAGGGTTTTAATTAATTTATTTGTTCTTTTTATTGATTATTAATTTTAATTATGCAGTTTATTTATTATCATTAATAAATACAATTACTAACACTAATAAATGCATAACGAGTTTTTAATATTATTAAATTTTCAAACAGAGCGGGTTTTGGAATCCATTTTACATGAATGTTACAGTTCTTCAGGTAAATCAAGCTTGTAGGCCACAGGGCGAACTCTCGAGTATTTTAAAAGGACCAACGTAGCGCGGTGTTAACTTGCCTTTTTGCCCGAATCGAATAACATCCTTCCACGGTGACACTTTCAAAAGTACTTGATCACCAACACTAAATTCGAGCGGCTTTCGCCGTTTGTTTGCGTAACTCTTTTGACGACTCTAGGCTGCTAGGAGATTGTTGCGGATTTGGAGGATCTTGTCGGTTGTCTTTTGGATTAATTCCGGTCCGGTAATCTGAGTTTCACCAATTTCGTGCCAACATACTGGTGATCGGCACCTACGACCATATAGGGTTTCAAAAGGAGCCACACCGATGCTAGAGTGATAGCTGTTATTGTAAGAGAATTCGATTAACGATAGATGAGCATCCCAATTGCCCTTGAAATCAATAACGCATGATCGTAACATGTCTTCGAGTATGGTGCGCTCGGATTGACCATCAGTTTGTGGATGAAAAGTGGTGCTGAGGTCTAGTTAAGTGCCTAACGCTGATTGCACGGCTTGCCATGTGCGTGAAGTAAAGCGCCCATCCCGATCCGAGATGATGCTCAAAGGCACACCGTGTCGACATACAATTTCATTGATGTAAATACGAGCCAATTTCTCATTTTTGAAATCTTCGCGGATTGGGATGAAGTGAGCGGATTTAGTAAGGCGATCGATAATAACCCAAATCATATCATGCCCACTAGAGGTGCGAGGTAACCCAGTAATAAAATCCATGGTTATATTTTCCCACTTTCAGACGGGTATTTCGGGTTGAACGAGTAAGCCTAAGGGTCTTTGATGCTCTGCTTTAACCTTTGAACAGGTGAGGCATTTGGAGACAAAAACGGCGATATCCTTTTTCATTCCAGGCCACCAGTACGAGTATCGCAGATCTTGATACATCTTATCAGCCCCTGGGTGTATGGAATATCGTGTTTTGTGGGCCTCATTCATAAGGAATGTGCGAAGATTGTCACGATCAGGTACCCAAATACGATTTAGATAATAAAGGATGCCATCAGATTTTGTTTCTAACTTAGTTTCAGCTCCACAAGATAATTTGTCTTGTAAATCATTCTCTATAATCGAAGTATGTTGTGCTTCACGAATGCGTCTTTGAAGGTAGGTTACAATTTGAGAACACAGAAGACGGATGGAGTTAGCATATTCCCTTCGGCTAAGAGCATCTGCTACGACATTGGCTGTGCCTAGGTGGTAACGGATTTCGTAGTCATTATCGTTCAAAAATTCGACCCTTCGTCGTTGCCTCATGTTTAACTCCTTCTGGTTGAAGATGTGCTGGAGGCTCTTATGGTCGGTGTAGATCTCACACTTTGTGCCATAGAGATAATGTCTCCATTCTTCAGAGCGAACACGACTGCCCCGAGTTCCAGGTCGTGAGTGGTGTAATTCTTTTCGTGAACTTTGAGTTGTCTTAAGGCGTAGGCTATCACCTTACCCCTTTGCATTAAGACATACCCTAAACCCTACCGGATGCGTCGCAAAAGACCACAAAGTCATCACAACCGTCAGGGAGAGTGAGAACAGGTGCATCACAAACTTTTTGTTTCAAAGTTTGGAAAGCCTCCTTCTGTTTGGGCCCCCAATCGAAGGGCTTGCCCTTATGAGTCAAGGCTGTGAGTGGTAAGGCAATGCGGGAAAAATTGGCGATAAAGCGTCGATAATACCCTGCTAATCCGAGGAATGATCTGACTTCAGTAGGAGTGCGTGGAGCCTCCCATTCTTGCACTGCTTTGATTTTTGCTGGGTCAACGTGAATCCCCTTATCGTTGACGACGTGACCAAGGAATTGGACTTCTTTTAACCAGAATTCACATTTTGAAAACTTAGCGTATAGCTTTTCGGTATTTAAAAGTGTTAAGATATGCCGAAGATGTCGTTCATGATTTGACTTTGACTTGGAATAAATAAGGATATCATCTATGAATACAATGACAAATCGGTCAAGATAGGGTTCCATAGCGCATTCGAAATGCAGTCTTTGGGATGTCTTCTTCACGTACTCTGAGCTGATGGTAACCAGAATGAAGATCATTTTTTGAGAAACAAGTTGCACCCTAAAGTTAATCTAGGAGGTCATCGATGCGAGGTAATGGATAACGATTCTTGATAGTTAGCTTGTTAAGTTCCCAATAGTCTATGCACGTTCGGAAAGTTCCGTCTTTCTTTTTAAAAACAGGACCGGCGCACCCTAAGGTGATGAACTAGGGCGAATGAACCCTTTTTCCGTCAGCTCTTGCAACTGACTAGCCAATTCTTGCATTTCAGATGGGACTAATCGATATGGGGATTTTGCAACTGAGGTGGCACCAGGTACAAGATCGATCCGAAATTCGACTTCTCGCAAAGGAGGAAGTCCGAAGACTTCGTCTAGAAAGACTTGGGGAAAATCTCTAACGATAGGGATATCTTCAAGCTTCTTCTCCTTGCCTTCTTTCTTGACAATATGGGCTAGAAACGCCATGTAGTCTTTGCGAAGATACTTTCGGGCTTGCAGGCATGACATCAACCTAAGTCCCTTAGATGGAGATTCACCAAATATTCGAAGAGTTTGGCCGTCGACGAGTGGAATTCGAATGTACTTTTCATAACATAATAATGTTGACTGAGCCAGTCCATGCCAATGATGACGTCAAAGCTTCCCAATTTCATGGGGATGAGATCGATTGAAAAATCATGCTCGTTAAGAGTGAGAATGCAGTCACGAATGATAGAGTCCAGCGTGATAGGTTCCCCGTCGGCTACTTCTACTGTAAATGATTCAACTAAACCAACATTAGGTAGACCAATAATAGACTCAAACTCTAGGGACACAAAACTCTTATCCGCGCCCATGTTAAATAGAATGGATACATAGCTACCATTAATAAGAAACGTATCGTTAACCACATTATTATCAGCTCTGGCTTGGATGGCGTTGATGTTGAATTCCCTTCCTCTGGATGGCGGATTGGCTTGGTTTGCTTGGTTCACAGGGTTAGCTTGAGCATGTGCTTGATGATGTTCACTAGTCGTGGGCAGGTGTTGCGGAAATGGGTTGGATCTCCGCAATTATAGCAGGCCCTCATCTGTGGCATCATGGGGTAGTTGGGTTGATAAAAGGGTTGAGCAAGGGCCTAAGCAGACGGTAACATTAGTGGGGGTGGCTGGTAAGGAACTTGACCCACCATTTGGTTGATGGGTTGGGCTTGATGTTGGTTTCGGGCTTGTCTTTGAAGGGTACGACATGTTTGGATTGTATGGCCTACTCGACCACACCCTGTGTAGTGGGGACATGGGTTCTCAAGGGGGTGATGGTATTGGCATCGGTTGCACTTCGGGTGGGGTCCTGTATATTGTCTCTTAAATGGTGCGGTAGGAGGAGCAACTTGAGTGATTGGGGCTGATGGGATGGGTTGGTTGTATGGAATTGGTTGACTGGTTTGGGTGATGGAAAAAATTTTCCCGTTCCGCTTTCTCTTGGCGGTGAATCGAGAAGAGGATCCGGTTTGGGTTGGTTTAGGGGTTTTAGTCGAGGTTTGCTACTTACGCTCTTCTTCTTGTCATCATCGAAATCTCCATTCCGAATGTGGTTCTCAGTGAGCTCAGTGGCTAGCTCCATTGCTGCTTCCAGTGTTGCAGGTACGGTACTCATCACAGAATCTTGAATCTTCGAAGGAAGACCCCGAATATAATGCTCAATAAGGCGGTAGAGAGGGGTGAACAGATTTGGTACCATTTGATTTAGCTTGAGGAATCTTTTTTGTAGGTCACATGATCCCCATCTTTTTGCTTTAGGAAGTAAAACTCATTTTCCAACTTCTTGATTTCGCTTCTGAGGCAGAAACGTCTTGTCATGAAATCTCTAAGTGGTTCCCATGTTACGGCAACTTCAGCACCTCTTTTGCCTTTCTCAGCATTCCACCAAGTTAAAGCTACCCCGAAAAGAGGACCAGTAGCATAGCGAACCTTACGGTCGTTAGGGCAGTCACAGTTGAGAAAAGTGCTCTCCATTTCTTCAAACCATCGAAGGAGGGCAGTGACCCCCTTGGTTCCCTCGTATTTTGGAGGGTCGCATGAGTTGAATTGTTTGTAAGTGCACTTGGTGGGCTCGCCGGAGGGTTGGCAGCATTGGGTTCATCTTGGTTGACCGGATTAACGGGGTTAGCAGCGAGAGCTTGTTGAACTTGGATCACAATATCTGGAATCACGACGGACATTTGCTTGGCTATTTGGGCAGCCATGCGTTCGCCGGACTTCCAGATCTCTACCCTCAACGAAGGTGCCTAGAAGACATCTACATGAAATAACGCAACAAGGTTGTGAGTTTGACATGTAGGTGTCATGGGTGTCGTATAAAATTTAGAAATAAAAGAAATTTAATCAAACATTCACAAAATAAATGAGAAATATAAATCCATTGCATCCATAGGATGCCTTGGGCTTTGCTCATGTTTGGTCCCCATATGTCCCCCATACTTGGCCTAAGTAATCATGTGGGCCCCCATGACTACTGGGCTTCATAGGGTTCACATTAGTTTTGGCCTGTTAAAACACGCAAAACCCGAATGAAAATCGTAAAACATGGTTGCGAAATATGAAGTTGGAGGGTATCCTGGTGTGGACACTAGGACAACTCAAAGTGGGGTTAGTTCACATGACGTTTGGTGCGGTATGCTTTGGCCTAATAGGTCCTTCGTACTCTCATTGTTAGTCCCAGGTAGGCAAACTGGTCCGTTACTTTGGATTTATATGAATGCCCAATCCTAGACAGGACGTTCCGACTACCAGAACTTGAACCCTTCCAGTTACTACATGCCCGTGGTAAGAACTCACTTTGATAAGATTTGGAAATAAAAAATCACAAATTTTTAAAAAGAGAGAAAAGAAGAAAATGTTTGGGTACGTGAAATCCGAGGCGTGCATTGTAAAAGTAGTATATATATGTCATTTGGCAAAATTTATAACACGTTGTATGTCCACATAGTCAAGTAGCAATTAAAGTGCTGCATAAAATTGTGTGTGAGAGGATTCTAAAATGTAACATAAACAAATGCCATAAGCTTAAATGTAACCAATTTAACATGTAAGCAAATAATTTCTAATTGACAATAGTATAAGCTCTAAGGGGTCTAATAACCTATCATATATCCATATAGTCATTAGCTCTGATACCAATATGTCACACCCTGACTCGCAGCGGATAAGGAAATCGGGGCATGATTGGGTTTTCATCAAAGCCCATGACATTTCTATTTTAAAGTTTTAATATTTAATAATTCAATCTTATTTAAAAGATATCTCAATAACACAAAATACAAACAATCACAATGTCGCAAGTAACGTATTTATTCTTCTAAGGCCTAAATCCTATGTGATTCGTGCTTCAAACCTACTCACCTGTATCATGTGTAAAAATAAAGTTTGAGTCAACATAAGTTGGCGAGTGAATCCTTTTTGTTATTAAGAAAATGATATATTTAATATTTTATTTATGAAAATGTGCATTAACCAAAATACGGGAACGTCGTGTATGTCAAATAAATCTATACTCACTAACCAACTCTTTTAACATCAACTCAACAAGGTACATGTGTGCACGATAACGCGATGTGTTGTAAGATCGAAGCTCAATCAAACGGAGCTGATCTCGTGTATTAGGCTACGACGAGTTCCACCCGTAGGTAACGGGGAACATATGGCCTAATGTGAGGAAATGACTGCAAGGAACGTAAGAACACTAAATGGCTTCAAACAATGTCACATAACACGTTAGTTCACATAATGGTAATTGCACGAAATAAAATAACACAATAACAATATAAAGCGACAAATGATACACCCCAAAAACGTATAAATAGATTTAAAATGGGGAGTTGTAGATTCACTCACAGTGGGTGCAAATAAGATTTGTTGGAGATAGCGCACGAGTGTGAAGTTGAGATACCAAATGATCGAACGTTTTATCCTAAATATACACATAACGATTTAGCTAAAAAAATATTCCCTAGATTGAATTTAATTCTTTTAATCATCTTATTATTTACGTAATTTATTAAATTATTCAAAATAATATTTATTATTTTTATTGTTATTTGTTTTAAATTATATTTATAGGTAAGATTAATTGGTCATATTTAAAATAATATATTTTTGGAGGGATAATTAAAGGTTTAATTAAAAAAAATTATTTTCTGAATTATTCAGAATAAATCCCTCAAAACCGGCCCTATACGTGACTCGAACCCGTGACCTTCCGTTCGTGTGCACGCAGCCCGACCAACTGGCTACGTGTCTAACCTGTTGGATACTCAGTTTTAATTTCTTTTATATACGCTTGCTAACATGTTTCAAGATTTTGCTTTTATAAAAAGGGTATGCTATTGTAGTGAGTCGGATCAACAGACAAGGCTCGAACCAGGGACCATTCGCTTCGTAGGCACACAGCCCGATCAACTGGGTTGTGTGTCTAACCCATTCATTATCCGGTTTTAATTCCTCTTATAGACTGTTCCGAAAACCTCTGTTTGTAGTTTAAAATAAAAGGATGTAAAACGTGGTGAAGCCGTGTTTCGAACTCTAGTTGTTAAGTATGTGTGCACACAACCCATCCAACTGGGTTGTGTGTCTAACTCGGTATCAATACAAACTTTTAATTCTTTTGTACACAAACTCCCGGTCATCTTCTTCATTTCAACAGAACGATTTTTACCCGGTTGCATAGATTTAATCGACCACCCTTTTTATTGATTATAGACGATTACGCATGGTTTTAGTGAAAATAAAAGAGAGAAATGAGGATATACCGAAACGGGAATGACACGATTTCCGGTTAATCTCCGGCGACTTCGACTTCCGACGAAGATAGAAACGCTCCAATTGAAATTGTTGGTCCAGTGCAGTAGACTCTTTAGGGGTCGCTGATTATATTATTAACATCTCTGCTTTGACTCATTGTTCGAATTAAAACCGCAAGAAAGGATATTCGGATCAAGATTTTCGGGATTGATTCGGTGACGAAAATAGTGGGGTGTATATGTCTTACATATAGAGCCAGGTTCATCGAGGTTATGAAAGGAAGGTTTAATCACGCGATTCCAGATTTGGAAGTTTTTGAGCTGTCAATCCGGTGGGGGTTTAGGCAGCAATGGTTTGAACTGAAGGCATGCACTTTGTTTATAAAATTATATATGCGTTGATTTCTTGCAGATATGAAGAAGTGATGAAGTGGTGTGATGTTGGATTGGTTACTTGCGAGACCCGGGTTCGAGTCCCGGGGTCTACGCGTTTATATATATATATATATATATATAGATAATTTTGTTTCATTATTATTATTTTTATTATTGTTATATAGGTGTTTATATATTTCAACTCTAAAATGATAATAAAAAGAAAATTAGAGGAATTACATAAGATGTTAAGTAAAATTTCAAATCGTTTATATTTGTCGAAGGTTCGTTCACAAGCGGTTCGAGTTTAATGAACCCATTTTTCGACAGATGTTATATATACGTGTCGTGTTATCACATATTATTATGGAGTAGTATGTCACTACTTGTCGTATTGTTCCGTATTATGGCGTATTATGTCTATACGATGTTATATTCTGGCGTATATTGCCGGTTACTTTACGTGTTGTATCCATTAAACAAACAAAAAACACTTTAAATACATTATATAAACAAAATACCTTTAAAATTACAAATTAACCTATACGGTACATATACGGGACCTTTACTACACCTATATATGCTCATACGGATCTATACCTCACCTATACTATACTACATTGTACATGATATTCTTAAAAAAATTAAGTTTTTATTTAAAAAATAAATATTTTTTAGAAAACTTTGTTAAAACCATAAAAAATGTATAAAAAAAAACCTCAACCAATACGACCCGTATAGACCTATACGACCCGTATAGGTCAAGTCAAATAGACAAAATCTAACACATTAGTCTTTATTGAAAATTAAAAAAGTAATACAATCCGTATAAACCTATACGACACATAAAAGTGTCGATCTAAGGATTTAGGTGTGTGACCATTTAGATGTACTATTTAAAGGTTGGACGCTCGATGACTCTTTGCGCACCAAGTGGTTACACAACTCAACCGCATACTCTCTTTTGAAAAACTCATTATTTTATATGGTGACATGACATCAACCCGATTGTCCTTTTGTTTGTGTTATTTTCCTTTTCCTGTTTAAACTCTCGTTCAAGAAAATGCCAAACACAACATTCATTTATACTATTCTTGAACTTTACATGATTAAATGCCACATTAAAAATTCCTATTTTGTCCTCATCCTGATTAAAAAAAAGCAAATCACAAAATAAAACAAAAATACAATAATAAGAATCCAATAATTCCTATTTAAAGTGTAGAGAGAAAGTAGAGTAAGTGTGGTAAGGGTACATGGTTTTTGGTAGTTTGAAAGTACTCAAGGAATGTTGTCACTTATTAAGTGTTTTGAATATACTTCAAAATAATTTAGGTCCCGGATAAAATAAAATATTAGGCCCAAAATTATGCTAAAAGAAATGAAAAAATAATAATAAGACCTTGGTAGTGGAGCCAAGCCTTGAATTTGAAATCTCTACAATCAATATTATCTTGAGATGGTTTTTCCATTCCTCCACCAACAATTTTACGTATAATAAATGAATGTGTATATTAAATATGTAATTTACTATATATATAAAAGTTTATAAAACCTTTCGGGCCCTTTAAAAATTTGGCCCTCGAGCAGCGGCATGGATTGACTGGCCCAAGAGCCGACCCTGTTTGGGTAGTTGAATGTAATGTGTTCTCGGGTTTGATGAACGAAAGAAAAGAAGATAAAAAAATCATTTCTTTTTCTTCGCTTGATAAAACTCGGAAACACAACTTTAGTGAGAAGCCTTCGTAAGTATTTGGGTAGCTGAGGGAAGTGCCCCCTCCTCCCTACAAGAGAAAAATTGGTTCAAATCATAGCTAACTATTCATTAACGAGTATATCATACATCTACAACCATCCTAACGACTAACAACCGTCATTACAAACTTTCATACGATTGTCAAAACTACCCCTGAACTATGACTTTCACACATTCATGTTGTCCGTTAGCTTTCTTTAATAAAGACAGATGAAAGATCGGATGGATTTGTACATCATTTGGTACTTGATCGCCAATCATTGGTGTCATGTAAAAACCTAAATAACCTAGGTAGGTAGGGTAAGTAGAGTATCATATCCACGAGAAGCATGCGGTTAGTATTACATATTTCGTTTGAATGTTTATTCAAAAACTTAAATTAATACTAACTTTTGTTTTTTATTGATTAACTATAAATAATGAGAACTGAAATTGATCTGAAACAAATATAAGAAAAGAGTGATCCACTCCGGAGTTCATGTTTGATAAATTTCAATCGATCTAGTTAACATAGTGGGATATCATTAAGGGTGACTACGTGTATGGTTAATCAAGTAGTAGATGTGGAACCGAACTTAAATGTCATATTCACACAACACCAATTCAATTATATGAAAACAAAGTTTCGGCACAATCGAATCTTTTAAACGAAAAATTGCAATTGAATCCAATCAAAACTTAACGTGTTACACTTTACAAATTCAATCCCCAAATCCTTGGTTAAACAAAGAAATGAAAATATCTAGCACAAATCCTGCGCCCGGAGAAGATCACATGTGATTTAGCATCGTATACTCGTCATTGGTTCTTGTGCACATCGGCATTCTCTTCAAAATTGTTTTTCGTGCGTCCCCCTAACCGTGTGTAGCCGTCAAAATTTCATTGTGTGATCTAGGGCTATCCATTTTTATCTGAAACCTGAAAGCCGACCCAAATTCCAAGCCACCCAAACCCGAACCCGACCAACCCGAACTTTATATGGATTGGTTACAAGGTCACTTTTTCCTAGCCAAAAACCCGAACAACCGACCCAAAAACCCCGAAATACAACATCCGAAAACAAAACCGAACATTTATCGTCTTTTTTATAGAGGTGTTTGGGTTTACAGTCTCTTGTCTTTGGAACATTAAGTTTCGGTACTTTTGAACATTATCATATCATGGAGTCAAATGATATTGTTTTAGTAGCAATATAAGTTTTGATGATATTTTGTAAAAAGAAAACATTTTTTTTCATTTTTACATCTAAACTTGAAAACCGAAAAACCTGACTCGAACTAACCCGAAACCAATAATCCGAACCCAACCAATCCGAACTTTAAATGGGTTGGTTATGGAGCCACTTTTTTCTAGCATAAAAACCGAACAACCCAATCCAAAACACGGAAAAATAACCCGAAAAACACCCTGTAATCCCCATAAAGCTTCCTTCCAAAAAAAACTTTTATAATTTCTCCACTGACCTAAACATAATCTAAGTGGGCTTTTTCTTTTAGATTTTATAGTGGGATTGTGGGCCTTCTGATTGCTTTCTTTCCTTTTACGTTGGGTTTGCTTTAACCCAAAACTTGCCAAATTTAGATTTAGGTGATTCTAAAGCGGCCCAACTAATTTGACGTTGAAGCCCAATAACTCTAACATAATGTAGTTCATGGCGTCATGCTTCCTCTAACGCAAACCCAACATATGACATCTATTTTAAATAATGCATGGATCTTTATTTTATTTCTTTGTAGCATTTTGGAAACCATCTAGTATTATACCACCATTCAGCCAAATATTATGAGTTGAACAAAATCCAACGACCGATTAATAATCATGTTAAACAAAGAATAAATATGCTTTTCTAACGAGTCATATGATTCCATGGCCAAATATTATAGTAGTATAAAATTAGATTTTCTTGGATCATTATGTTTTTGCATTTATCTTCTTTGTGTTGATAAAACCACCTTTTGAGATTGGTATTTACTTTCTTCTTTGACTTCAAATTACAAATAAAACATTCAGGACCTACTTTCTTCTTAACTTCATATTACAAACACTCTTCTTTCACTTCATATTACAAAAACAATCCGAACCTTCAAGGATGGTGGAACGGTTTGCATCTGATTCCCTCTACCAAAGCTTTGAATCTTGCTTCCACAAGCTACTTCTTTCTCTGTGTGACGTTTTATAAGCTAATTGCTCATCATCAGCCACGTGGACGAGTAATCTGATAGCGGTGTTACTAGCCAAAGACTCCAAGTCGGCGTCACAGGTAATGAGCACCCAATCTTTCTCTTCATCCTCGTATTTTAGACTAAGCCTTTGACCCTTTACATCCACCCTTTCTGCCAATTCCTTTTCCAGTTCCACCAATCCTGATGAAACAGAAAATGGGAACTTCATCATATCATCCTTAAAACTCGCCTTCACCGTCAACAACCCCGTGTCTGAAACATGCTCCACACTCCGTGTTGAAGACTCGCTTCTTTTGCTATGCTTTGGCACGTGCCAACTGGATATCCCATGCTCTCGACAAAAGCGCTTCAGTGTAGACCTACTAACTGAAAAAGAGCAAACCGGACAAAACTTATGAGTATGTTCATTAAAATGTGGAAAATGTACAAACAAGTAAGAGGACTTGCCACCAAGGATTTTGGCAGTTTGGCCTAGCGGTTTTCCAATATGTTGCTCGACTGTCTCCATTGTCAGCAAGTCTATCTTACGTTTTCTGCTATGTTTCATCTTCTGCATGTTTACATTGTCAGTGATCATACACGCCTGTTCATTGGGGTGATTTTGTTTGGATTAGCATTGGCTTGCGACATCTGCGAAGTCCTTTTTTGCAACATTTGCCAACAATGACTCCGAATCTGATGAATCCGTCTCAGGTGTCAAGGCGTTTGCCGATGTGGTAGAGGATATTGGAATATGAGGATTTGTATCTAAAGACAGACAACTAACATCCCTAGGTGGTTCAGTAGCTTCTACAGGTAATAATATCTCACCCAACTCAAATCCAGAAGCGACTTCAACGCGCTGCTTCAACGTTTGCACCAAGTTTTATTACGTGTCTGCTATCTTTACTTCCCAACTGTAGAAAGAACTCTAACACATAGTCCTCATTATAATTGCCTTCAATGCTATGCAAGAAGATTGTAAAGCAGCTGGTTAACCCGTTCATGCGTGCATAGTGTACCAAAGGATACTCGTCTTCACTTAGTTCAGTCACATCTCGACAATAGTGCGAACCATGGTCTAACAACGCCTTTCCAACAAAGCCGCGAGCTCTATCCAAGTGTTGCTCTCTACATGCTTTCCTAAAATGCCACATGCCCAAATCTCGAACATGAAACGGCAATGCAGCCGTAGACATGCATACTTTCCCGATGCATCTGGTGTCAAAACTACTACAGGTCTTCTCTATAACTTTATTATGGGAAACATAACTACTGGTCGGGGACACATTCCACGTCTGAGCAAGTGGTAAACTGTGGACGTCACACGCAACTTTTAAAATATCCAAGATTTTATCCAGCTCGGTTTGCCTTCGTTCACTGGGAACCTGCATATAAAAGCAACGCCCGATATAAGAATCCCTAAACAAAAGAAGATTCAAATAAGAACTCTCTAAAAGACCCAACTCACCTTTAAAGTAGGGTAATCAAATACTTGTGGGCTTGTCAGATTTTCCGCCCGCAGTGCTTTGTGAACTTGTTGAACCTCAAAGGCGTAAGACATACACTTAAAGGAGGTCAAAATCTCAAGCACACCAACACATGACTGTGTAGAAGAATCGAACACTGGTAAAGCCAAGTACCCGTGAAGATTGCAACGTATCGCGCAGTCTTGTTGTGGAAAATCTTTCGTTTCGTAATCAGTTATATCAGAAGTCCACTCTGGCAATCCTCGCCTGAATACCCGCGCTGGAGGACTAACATCTTCTTCTTCATGATCCTTGTCCACAAGAAATGCTTTGTGCTCGGAGTCCCTTCTATAAGAACACAATTCTTCACTGGCTACACCAAGACCGAACGGTTGATCTATGGTTGTAAGTAGTTGGTGTTTGCCAACATCACGAGGCGACCAAAACTGAACAAGTACATGTTGCTCACGGAAGGTTAAGATCTTTAGTGCAGCTCTTATCTTATACGTTATTTCTTGATGGTATGAGTAATTCTCCGTCCGCAGCTTGGAACCTATAGTTGGAACATGGTTTTTATTTGCAAGTTGGAACTCTGATAGATAATGTAAAAGTAAATGGAAACAATGTCAAAAGATTAAATAGATTTTAGGAAAATGTCATATCTAAAGATTAAGTATGAGAAAGATTAATAGATATTAGAAATAATATCAAAAGATCAATAGTTAATTTTAGACAATGAGAGTTAAATTGGCCTCGTTGGTGATAAAATGGGTCACTGGGCCACTTAGTGATAACCTTGTCCTGATTTCTGTGTGTCTTCGAATTGTTGAAAGGTTATTTGAATCTTTGAACTTGATTAGATTCGACAGATTGTTCAAAGGTTGGAGGCTCGATGCACAGTCTAATTGCTCGATCATGACCACACTATTTGTTGTTGCAGCCTGTCATTTGACTTTACGCACCAAGCAGTCGATGCGCGACTCACCCGTGATCGTCTTTTTGAAACATCTTTATTTCATGTAGTGACATGACATCAACTATAGGGCTTCTGTTTGTCTTTTTTGTTTTACCCAAACCGTAAAACTAATGTTTTTTGTTAATCCTCCTTCTCTTTGTTTAAAAAACATGTCAACCCACATTAACCTACCTTAAACACCATCTAAAAGTAGAAACAAAACTTTCAATTATACCATCCTTGAAAATATAAATGTCGGTCATCCTAACTGCCATCACTAGTTCGTCGATTATATTGAAAACACGTAAACGAGGGCCATGGTGGACATCAGGGCCTCAACCGGGGTTTAAAAATTTGGTGCCTTATTTAGGTGGTTAAACCCTTGATCGCCCCCGAGGAAATAAATCCCGGGTCCACCACCGTGGTGCCTAGGTGGCAAGTTGAACTCTGATAGATAATGGAAACCCTCAATACCTATAACAGAACTAAACTCTAATAAAACTCTATAACTAACTGATAATTAAACTACTGAATCTAGAAATGAAGTTGGGAAGAATCAAACATACAGGTTGTAATGGATTGAGATGAACCAGAGTGAGAGGGTTCATTAAGTGGCTCTTCATATCCAGAAACCCAAAGAGGGGTCAAATATCTGGAGTCACCAGACAATTGAACGGTTGGTTGTTCTAGAGAGATCTTGTTCCACAGCACTCTCGTTACCTGATCCATCCTTACACAAACCTCAGCCAGAACTAACTACTTGCACCGCTGAAAAAGGTATAAGAAAGATGTCGGGAGATATATGCTGATTCACTGGGCGAAAGAGACATGAAGGAACCCTGAACATTCGATGTGAGTTCTCATAGGGTTCAACACGAATTTCAAACCAGTGACTCACTGAGATCACAGATTCGAAGAAACAGCAGGGACAATACCCATTATCCTGTTGTTTAATATTATTATATAATATATAAAATATAAATTTATATAATAAAAAAATATAAATAATAAAAAGCCCGTATATTATACTTATTAAGTAAAATATAAATAATACAAATAGTTGTCAAGATTTATCTTTTAAAAATGAACATTGATATACTATTTACTTATTATAACATTTTATTTTGTTCTTTTTTTGGATAAATCTAAATTTATATAATAAATAATAAAAAAGATATATCTTTAAAAAAACCCTTGATGTTTTAATGTATTATTTACTTACTATAACATTTTACTTTGTTAAATATGTATTCTTAACTAATTTTTTGTTTAAAATTATTAGTATTATTATTTAATATAATCATAATAAATACAAATGTATATCCTTATCTAAATATGTATTGTTATCGAATATTTTTGTTTAATATTATTATTATTATCATTTGATATGAGAGATAAATAGCAAAATAAGGTGAGGAAGCACTAGTAAGCGACATGTGTCAAAAATAGATTTTCATTTATTAACATAGAAGGTTTATGAGTGTAGAAAGATATCTTCTCCATAAAAAGGTACAAGTGGATTAATATTTTTATTATTTTATTGAAAAAATAAGAAATAAGTTGATGATAATTTTTTTAATAATAGTTTTCTTCACGTTTAAGTTTCTACAAAAATTCGCCCACATTTATAGAAAAAGTTCTAGGAAATTTTCAAAACACTAGTGTTTAATTAATCTAAAGTCAAAATTAACCAAATTTAAATACGGGAGTTTTAGGGTCCATAAACTTTAAAGGAAATCAGAATTACTGGAGCAAACTCTGAAAGAATATAAATTAGCAACGTCACACGAAGATGAGTCTGTGTGATCATTCTCTAATGTAAAATAATATTTGTATCTAATAAATGTTTGAGAAAAGTGCATTTTTTATCCTTTATATTTCAACGTTTCATTAGTTAGTGTTCTTTAGTTTCAAAAACTACACTTGTTGTCTTTTACGTTTGCACATGATAGCAGGGGATGTTCTTTTGCCCTAACCATGTTAGTTTTTGAAGTTAAATCCACCCATGTGCCACTCAGGTGAGGGCATAGTCATTAACATGCCACATTTAAAAAAATTAAAAGATAAATTATTTGAGAAAATAAAATAAATTGAATAGCAAATGAGTCATCAATATCTTCATCACATCATCTTCCCACCACCAACGACTAGGGCATCCACTATTTGTTGGCAATCAGGCCCAAGAATACGAACACAAAATTTGATCTTAATCAAGATCGACTCTTTCTGTTTATTATAATTCTTGACTCTCTACAAAATACATGATCCTAGCCATCTATTTATACTAAAATAACTATACTAATCCTACTCAAACTTCTATCTTCTAGACATTCAAATATTAGATAAACGTGCAAACTAATCCTAATATTAATTTTAGTTCTACCATAATTATAACCCTACAAATTTGGAATCAGAAACATTCTTGAAAACAAATTAAATCAAAACATTCACTTTAGCCCTTCATCTTTCAATTTATATGTTTTAGGATTAACTTCCAACACTGTTGCCATACCCTCTCCACCACGAATCGCATCTCTCTCTACTTTGATCAACAACCACCAAGAACCCACCCCATCGCCGCCTATTATCACACCAAAAGAATTCTGAGTTGGGTTTCAATTGATCTAATTTTCAGGTGTGTTTGTGTGGGTTGTTCGATGTGGCCGGAGAAAATGGGTGGCCTAAGGGGTGTGGTCGGAGACGATGAGTGGTTGGATAGGTGGTGGTTCGTAATCTTATCGCCACCACTAGATCTTTTCTTGGAAACCACATCTCTGCCGCAAGATGTTGGAAACTCTATCGCCGCCGGAGTTGTTGATGATTCGGGAGTTAGGGCTTCATTTGAATATGAAGACGATGCTGATGTTGGTAGGGGTCATGTGGGGGTGGTGCGATAGTTATCGGATTTGGTGGGTTCGACCAGATTTGGGGGTGTTTGGTGGTGGTTACATGTGGTGTGTTCGGAATTGAGATAAATTTGGTGGTGTTAGGTGGATCATAGACGGTGGTGGTGGATACAGGAGGTGGATGTGACAGATTTGGTGGTGGTTAGTGGTGGTCACAGGGCGATGGTTTTCTTTGTGCAAATGTTTGGTTACAAGGTATTTAAATAAATTGGTTAAAAGGGGTTTTTGGTTGAAATAAATTTGTTAAACGGTTTTTGAATTTTAATATTCATATTAATAAAAGTAGGTTAAATGAAAAAAAATTGCTCTCATGTATAATGCACATGATCAAAACTAACTCTTAAATTTAACTGGGTTAGGTCAAAAGTACACCGTATGTTATCATGTGTGAACGTAAAGGACAACGAGTGTAATTTTTGAAGTTAAAGGACACCGCCTGATGAAGCATTGAAACATAAACGACGAAAAGTGCAATTTTCTTTAAATGTAATTACCTTGTCAATATTTGTGTTTTTGCTATAAATTTGTATTTTAGAGTACATATATGCAAAAGAGGGGTTGTTTTGTTAGGATTTATCTCTAAAAAAACACATAAACATGAACGGAAGTGCAACAAATAATTAAACAAAGATGAATACATGAGATTTATGTGGTTCGGTCGATGTGACCTACGTCCACGAGCTGTAATCATGATATTCTTTATTGTTTTCTACCCCATTCGTGTGTAATTGCAAGTTTGTATAGAGATAAACGTAGGGTTTTCAACTTAATCCCCAAGAAAGCAATTATGGCAAAATTAAAACAAAACGAGTCAAGTCTTCAATTTAATTAATTTGTCACTTTAGTTTATCTTTTAGTCTGGCTCAGATTAAGGCTCCATAAAACCAAACAATCTTCCACTTGGGGGCTTGATAATCTTCAAACTGCCTTCCGCTGTGAATACTTATACCTCTTGTAATCTTCCTAGTTGCAGCGCCTTCTCATCAGTTAACCTGAAAGTTCGTTGAAGTTCCCCTGAGCTCTAACACATCAATCGTGGCTAAATTCGCCCTAACTCATCCTCTGTCCCTATCAGCTCCCACTGACACAAACTACCGGATTAGGGAACACCGTGAAGACAAACAACACTCTTCGTATGCAGTAGGTAATTCTTTAGAGAATTTTAATCACTGGAACATTGGTTCCCTTAACCTATTGCCTAGTAACTTTGGCTGAAGCTTTGACTGGTTGACTACCAGTGCTCCCACCACCACGAAAACCCCTTACTGGTTTTGCTGAATCTTTGGTAACATGTGCAACCTGAATATGCCAGGTGACACTGGGTTTATTCCTTATAAAGAAAAACTTTCTTCTGCCTATGAGACTCTGTGAACAGACTTTGTTTTTCTTCTGAACTGGGTTGATCTCTCCTGACAATAAACTCACCATGTACAATGGACCTCTCTTTAGGCTATGATAAGATTTTACTTAACAACTTTTCACTACACGTTCCCAAGTTTAACATCATGTCCCTATTCATCCAACTGCTTGACAGAAATCAATATTTTATTCAAACTTAGAATGACCATGACATCTTTCAAAGTCCATGAACCGGTTGGAGTCACTAAACTAATGTCACACATGCTCGTAACATCAAGAACATCATTGTTCGCATGTCTTACCTTACCAAAATAACCTTCCTTCAAATTCTACAATGCCTCACTATTGTGGGTAGCGTTAATGAACCATCAGAATCCATGACCCAGAAATCCACATCGTTCCCCACGCTACATATTAAACTTTCATCATTTATTGAATGGTCTCTTGTAGTGTTAGGTTCGTTCTCCTCATTTGGACATTTATTTCTGAAACGTCCAGCGTCTATGTAGTTCCAAAAGATTACCTCACTTCGAGCCTTAGATTGACACATCTTCATGTTCTTGCTCCCACTACCTCTCTTATTTTTTCTTCCTCTAATAACATTCAGTAATTTGTAAATTACTTGATGATCTACATGAATTTCTTCAGCATAACTTTTTTTTAGTTTTTTGCTTATAACTTTTAGAACATGACATTTTATAAAACTCTATATATGTAATATGCAAATTTTTCTCTATTTTTAGTGTAAGTTTCGTTCAAAACGGAGTTGTGTATGGTAATATAAAAGTCATTAACGCATATACGAATTAGTCATAAAAGCTTTTTTTAGGTTTTTCTCTTTTTGTTTTTTTTTTATTTTCCTTTTTGGTGTTTTTTTTAAAATCTATTGAATCGGAAGTTTTTATACTATTTAAATTTTATAGTATTTAAGTAGTTTTTAAATTATTTTAATTTCTATAATTAAATTTTATCTACGTTTCAATATAAATTTTGTTTGAAATGGACCTGCTGATACATGTTTATTTTTATTAAGAATTCGACATGTTTTTTTTTCATGAGTTAAATATTGATTTAGAAGTCATCGAAACCGACTCTCGTCCTTGTCGTATCTACGCTTCAAACCAGTCAAAAAGCATGGGATTGCCACTAGTTAAGGGTAAAAGAGTTGAGTAAGGGTAATCACATTTGGATTCCTATCTTTATCTTTATTTTTAAATTTTGAGGATTTAATCTATTTTGCAACTCTATCACAATCTCTTCTACATCTGAATCTCTTAAATTTTGAGTTTTATAAATAGTGATTCTCCGTATATATAAAGATGTACAATTCATCATAAGGTAGGGTTCAAGAGTGAACCATATTGTTTTTGTGAACAGAATGAACAAATCTTGTCCATTAATTTAGGAGATCTTGAGATTATAATAATGACAATTTTCTAATTATTTATGTGTAGAAAATAAATGAAAAGAGCATATAGGTAAATTGTTAACTAATTTTCTTTTCAATAAAATTTTTAATCACCTTCTCTCTCTGCATTTTCTCACCAATTAACTAATTTATTAATTTAAAAATATATACAGTTACTATTCAGCCAAACTGTTTTATACACATATGTGTATATTCGTTTTATACACATGCGTACATATGTAATTTGAATATTATATATGTGTACTTTGAGTATTCAATACAAGTACATGTGTGTATGAACCATTTATTAGTTCTGTTTTTATACAAAGTTTCTATTCAGTCAAACTGTTTTATACATATGTGTATATCCTTTTTATACACACGCGTACACATGTAAATTAAAAAAATACATATATGTATAGCAACACTATGAATGGAATGTATTGAACAAAAGATGAAAAAAATTAGGGAAAAGACACATTATTACATATAACCCATCTTCATACTTGATGTCAAATATTCGAACTATTTATACAAAAAGAATTAAAAAGTGAGAATTAGTCTTTATTGATGATAAACAAATTAAAAAAAAGACATCCGCCCTCATCTTCATCCACACGACCAGCATAACCTTCGTCATTCGCAACACCAACCATCACAACATGCACCGATGTATACCACTTATAGGAACACCTTCAGTGATTAACAGAACAAAAGTTTCATCTCAACATTTAGCATCTTCGATAACCAAATACATAAATATAAGATATAAGTTTGACCAGTCCATTTAAATCTACAAATAACATATGACCTTCAAATTCAAAATTTACGAGCTCCTGAAACAAAAATATTGTATTACAAAAACTACAACTAAATAAAAATAAATATATTAGAGATTCAAGTCAAAAGTATAAAAGAAACATATTCCATGAAAATTTAATTCAATAGAAATGATTCAATTAACAATTAAACAAACTAAATATTAAAAAAGAAAATAAGAAAATCAAAAAGTATAATTGAAGGTTTGATGTTGCCTTTTAGATTCTCTAAACTAAATAAGACATATGCAAATATATATTAATAAATCGATGGTTATGCCAATCGTTTTGTTTTTTAGATTCTCTAAAGTAAATAAGACATACGCAAATATATATTAATAAATCGATGGTTATGCCAATCGTTTTGTTTGTAAATCGCTAAACAACAAATGGAACAATCTATGTGCTATTTGATCGGCGTACTCATTAAAAGACCAAATCACATAATCAGACGACGGTGCTGCTGCCGGAGAGGGTGGCTGGGCTGTCGGTCTTCATCATCCACCACTCATCTTTGTCATCCTCCACACCCAGGTCTTGATATGTAATCTTCTCTCTCATTTGTTTTTTTGTTGATTCTTGGTTTGGCTTATTAGAAATAGAGGAATCGATTCATGGTTTCTAGTTTATGAGAGGGATAGAGATGAACAGATGAAAGATGTAGGATGAATGTGGAAGTAAGAAAATTAGGGAATTTTAGTTAAAATTAATAACTACCATATTACGTTCATATGTATAATTAAATCCTACCTTTTTCATCTAAAAAGTAAATTAATGGCTAGAATTAGTTCACTAGGTTCACAAACAATGATTTTGTTCACAAATGAACCTAACCCATTCATCATATGTATAAATATTTGTAAGTATTTAAAAAAGGAAAAAGTAACAAAATAAGTGTTTATGCAGAATATTTAACGTAATTATTTATGTAGTGATAGAATATATATATATATATATATATAAAGTTTTGTAAAATTATAGGTTATTTCTTAAATATATTTGGGTAAGTGTAAATGATATAATTAGTTGAGAATGTAAAAATGTAGATGAAAACTATATTTAAAAATATTTTTTTTAGAAAATGTTATTATTTTTTGAACTTCAGTGTTTTGAAATTCTATAATTAAATCCCTAAAACCATTTTTTTTAATATAAACCAAGAAAGCTTCTAATGCATTATGGTTCCAACTGATATATCCATTGAAATTATTTAGCTTTAAAGTAAGTATTTGATTTGTGAACCTTCATTGACGGATTGCCCATAAATTGTATATGAATACGTCCGTGGTTGAAGGTCACTGCTTTGTGGTGTCGGATTGTTTTCAGTTCAACCGAAACCTGAATTTTTGCTTGGTAATGGAGAGGTAATAATTAAAAAAAAGAATCATACTTTTAGTCACGAGTCATTGTTGATCACCAACCTGAACAAACTTGTGATAAAAATTAATAAAGTGATGTATATATTTTATTATTTTTAGTTTTATTTTAATTATTTAAAATTTTCTGTTTTAATAAACTCAAAAAGGACACCTTTGCTCCTCATTTAAGGAAAAAAATTAGATGGAATAGATCAGTTGAACTAAAATGACAATTTTAAAAACTTTTTGGATTCACAAACGATAAATAAAACCTTTGGACTAAAGTGGCAAAATGACTCAAACCTTAGGGTCTAAAATAATATATTACTCTAAAAATAAACACATTGCAACGATACATTCGAAATTTTATAAAAGGTGCGAAAAACAAGAATAAGATTTAGATTTTATAAAATATAAAGGGAAAAAGTTCATATTTTTATAAATTCTTATCTCTACACTTTTATTAAAGATTTAAAAAATCTAAAGTTCATCGAACTATAACTGAAATAATGTTATTCTGTGACTAATATTACTCCATAGCATATATGTATAAAAGAATTTAAAATTTGTTAACCAAAGGTACTTTTTTAACTATCAACATGTTGGAAGAGGCGTGCCCCATGTCCCCATAGTTGTTCCCTACACAGAGTACACTCATTTCCTCTCAAGTGAGTCCAAAATCACATCAGTTGATGATAAGTAAAGGGTTCAGTTTACAGGATACTAGACTGGTTCAATAAAAAGAAATAATTTCAGAGTTCCCTAGGTGATAAAGCTTGAGTGGTTCACAGTAAAAGCCATATCTAAATATCTAAGGCCCTGGGTTGTGGTTTCATTTTCGCCCACCACTCTCATCAGCCACATCACCTTCACCTCCACCTTACACTATCTTTCTTTCCATTCCACAAGGCTATGTGCTATGGATTTACGCCTCTTTTAATCCATCTCACTGCCATATCATAAAGTACATGCTACCTCACTGACAGATGACCTCCCCACCTTCTTTCACTTACCATAATTAGTACTAAAGAGTGCAAACCATGGGCGAAGTATAGAAGGGGCCCCGGGGGGTGACCCCCTGAACTTTTCGCTTAGTAGTGTTATATACGTAGTTTTCGTATAGAAATTTTTGGGTGTATACCTTTTCGACCGTCGTCAAAAATCTCAAGCTTCTCCACTGTCAAAGACTATATTGCTTCTCCACTGTCAAAGACTATATTGCCTTTGTCAAAGCAAACGTTGGGTGAAAAAAACTCAAGATATATGCCATGTATCTAATATAATTTAATGTGTTTGATAAGATTATAAAAATATATTTTAATATATTATTTGGTTTAGGAGGCACAAAAACAAAAAAAAAACACTTTGGGTGACTTTCGACCCGTTTGACCAAGAAAGAAGCTTTTCTTTTGATCGAAACGACATCACATAAAGAAATAATTCCAATTCCTGCATTTCGTAGCAAAAAAAATGTAGTGGAATTGTTGCACGAAAAGAAAATGCTATAAACTGTATTCCCGAGGAGGGTGCGAGTCCTTTTGAATGGGATAAAAGGAATGATCGCAACATCAACAAATATGATGAGCTTGAGTGCACCTCTGTTTTTGTTGGGTCTCTTCGTTGGATGAAACCAGGTATAAAATGAACTCTTTGAACCTTTTATGTATTTTAAGTTAAATAATAATAATAATAATAATAATAGTAGTAGTAGATAAACAATACAATTATTAAGGATTAAAAGGCTAGTGTAGGATTGTTAGATGGGTCGTGTCCGAGGGTCGAATATAAATATGACATGAACCTCAAAACTTTGGCAAATCTGGAAGTTTGGTTGTTGAAAGCTTCATTTGTTAGTAGATCTACTCTTACTTTTGGAATATAAGGGTGGAATGGGCACTTCCTAAATGGAGAGTGTTAAACTTTTTTTTATCCAATAATATCATGTCATGTCAACTCACCACTCCACTCCTCATTTTGCACTCAATCACTAGGGGTGCTCAAACACATAGGGTGTTTGATTTTTTTTTTATTTTTTATTTTTAGAAAATATGCATCAATAAATAAAACATATTTTAAACAAAACATTAAAATATAAAAATACATTTTAAAACTAAAACTAATTTAACTAATCGTCGTCTTCTAGCGCGGCAGCTTCCTTAATCTCATTTTAGAAAAAACTAAACTACCATCACTTGAAGAAGAAATCGTCTTCACTGATATCAAATGGAATGAATACCGGGGTTTGTCATCCGCCATTATAACGGGGTTAATTTTTTGGAATGTAAAAGAAAGGATTTGGTGGAATAGAAGTGAAAATTGGTGTTGGAGATGAGTGAAATGTGTGGATTTTAAATAAAAAATTTTTTTATGCAACGGGCAAAAATCAAACGGTCGCTTCAACTTTTGCTGGTGAATACTCAACGATTTGGGGAGTCCCCGCATCAACGCTTGGGGGTGGCGGCACTATCGCCGATCGGTAAACAGGGTCGCCGAAGGGGTCACCGAAGGTGCCCCTTCCACCCTAAGTGAATTTGAATTTGGATTTGGATTAATTTGGTGTAGTGGTCCGCACTACATGTTGATCAAAGCCTTATGAGTCGAGATGTTTTATTTTTCTTTTAAGCTGTCTTTTCAAGTTCCAGAAAGGCTTTCATATATGCAAACTAATTTCACTAATAAGTAATAACCTGTGCAGGGCCTTTGTACACATTGTAGTAGATGATTAGATGTATACAACATAGGAGGTTTATTAGAACCTTGTGCTTCATATGCACCAAGACTTTTCTTTGACCAAGTTGTTGTACGCGTTGCAACATGTGACATGAATGCGTAGCTTCATATGGATTTTGAAGTCAAGATTTTAGATATTCACTTTAAATATTCAAAATTATTTATAGTTGTTAAACAAAGCGATAATTTCAGTAAGTGCAGTTTGTACGAGTTTGTTTACATAACTGAAGTTTCTTTTCGTATTTTGTGTTTATTTTTATTATTTTCGTTAACTAATACTCTACAGTTACAAAATTTTGTGATTACTTTTATATATCAAAACTAGCAAGTTTGACCTTTAAGACCTGTTTGGTTGATGGAATTTGCATGAATTGGAATTAGAAATGAAACTAATTCCATTAGTAATCATGTTTCGTTGACAAAGATAGAATTGTATTTGAAATAAATTCCACCATTTAATGGATTTCAACTTTCCATCTATTTAGTGATGGAATTTAAACATTCCATAGAAACAAAAAAATTACCAAAAAGTCATTATCTCCTTCGTAAATGAGAGATGGATGGGGTAGTTTTGTAATATGGTATTTTTAATTTTTCAAATTCCATTATCAAATTTACAAACCAAACGAGAAATGGATTTTCAACGGAATTAATTCTAATTCCAATTCCATTTTTATTTCCAATTTCTTTAAAAACATTATTTGAACCTAACATCCTTTTAATGTTTTTATAGGTTACCGAATACATCCAGTTTCTACAAGAGAAGGTGAGGAAAATGTTGGTGGTGCCAATGATGGAGAGGCAACAATCAAAATACCTCAAGATCTTCTAATGTTGGGAGGAAGTTGGTATCAATGTTGGTGGTGCCAATGTTTAATATAGTTTATTGTGAGACCACCCGTGTAACACACACGTACTTAAATTAGTATGCTATTAAATGATAACGGACAACTTTGGATACAAACTCGAATTATAGAAAAGAGCTCGTGGTACATTCAACAACACATATTGTCGCTCGAAGTTCATTAAGGTTAGGATATTATTGGGTAATAATGTCTCAAGACGCAAGCAACCTTAGTTTTTTTAATTGCATAGATATTATTAAGCATCGACTAGTAAGATACTAGCCGGACTAGAACAAGAAAATTACATGAATAAAAGAAGGTTTCCAACCACTCTACCCAATTTACTTTACACTTATTCTTAATACCTGAATACCAAAGAAAAGAGAAATACGTGACCTCATCAAACAACACCGCAAACTTAGAGCATTTCTTCAAGAATTGTACCATTCCGAAGCCTCCAAATTGCCCACAAAGCAACATATATAACCGCGACCACTATTTCTTTCTTTGGCACACTTAATCGTGAATTCTCAATCCACTCCAAGAGATCAGAAGAGAAGTGCAAGACCGACAACTTCACTTCTAACCACCCTTCAACCAAATTCCAAATCTTTTAACTGAGGCACACTCACTAAAGACTTGAAAGGTGGATTCCAATCCATTATTACACAATGGGCATATAGTAGACGAAAAATCAATCCCTTTAGCAGCTAGATTCATTTGAGTTGGCAGACATTTTCCCACGACCCTCCACCCACAAATATTTATTTTCCGAGACACAAGAAAACCAATTAGTTTTCCTTGAAGCACTAGGAAGCATAAATTCATCGATACACTCCCTAACCCCGCTAACTGAGAATTTAGACATCCCCAGCAGAGACCAAGCCCACCAATCATTACCATTCGAAAACAAAACACCATAAATCAGGTTTGCATCTCAATGATCTATGCCATTTCGATACCCCCTCGGCGATCCCTACGTCACTCCCACGACTCTTCCATCACTCTTTGCGTCACCGGATAGTTCTTATACAATAGTGTATACCTAAAATACATCGATCATAGGTCCAATTTATAGGAAACTTTTCCAATCTTTTCTAAAGATCAAATAGGGTAAAAAATACTTGGGACAAAGCTTTCAATACTTAGGACCCCCAATTGAAGACTGCACATAAGGCTATAGTCGAATCTTAGATAAACCCAATCATAAATTGTAAAGACTTTCACTTCTATGGTTGCTAGCATATTGTTTCATTCAATTTCGATCTTGAGCCAAAGTTTGCTTTAGATGAACTATCATGGCCTCTTTGTCCCTATCTAAGACTTCCACAACCTTGACGACAGTATCATATGGAATGTAGGGAAATGAAAAAGCGAAGGAAAACCATATAATGCTTCAAAAGGACTGACCTTGATGGAAGAATGATAGGTAGTATTATAGCACCATTCAGCCAAGTTCAACCATTTTAACCACTTAGTAGGGGTCTGCATACATTTACTTAAGTAAGTTTCAAGGCAGCGGTTCAAAACTTTAGTTTTTCCATCACTTTGAGGATGGTATGAAGTAAAACAAGCTAGCTGCACCCCCTAAAGCCATATGAATTCTTTCTAGAAATTGCTTTAAAAAATGGCATCTCTGTCTGGAACTATGGTCATTGAACAACCATGCAATTTAAGTGAGCATATTTAGATATCGTATCCACAATCACAAAGATGGTATCATTACCTTGTACCTTAGGAAGACCTGACACAAAATCCACAGAGATATCTGTAAAGATATGACTAGGCTCAGGCAATGATTGTAAAAGACCCGGATTAGCCATTAGTTCATACTTGGCTTGTTGGCAACACGTTTCTTAACAAATTTGTAAAATTGCTTTGAACATCCCCTCCAGTAACAGAAAGTTTAAATGGTCATGTCAATGTGGAACAAAGCCTATTTTTTTCATAGATGCTGTGTAATCATCACACTTAACATACTGTGGGTTATGATTTTAAATATCAATTATCACGTTGATTACTCATGTAATCCGGCTCACATTTTTTAAAATGTAGGGACCAATACTGTTACGAAAAGGGTCAAGACATGTTAAAGAGTATCACATTTGGTATCAAACAAATAAGAAATAAACTCCTTAAAAGAAAAGTTAATGATTCATATAGACCATCTAATGGGAAATGACTTGAATTAAACAAAATCCAAAGATTGAGTAATAATCATGTTAGACAAACAAAAAATATCATCTCCTTTTCTAATGAGTCATATTCCATTGCCAAATATTATTGTAGTACAGATTAGATTTTCTTGGATCATTATGTTTTTGCATTTATCTTCTCTTTGTTAATATAATCGCCTTTGAGATTCATATTTACTTTTTTCTTTGACTTCATATCAAAAACACTCTTCTTTCACTTCATATTACAAACACAACAATCAGAACCTTCGATGGTGGAGTGGTGTGCATCTGCTTCCCTTTAGCAAAGGTCTCGGGTTTTAATCTTGCTTCCACCGGGTTCTATCATACCTTCTTGAATCCAGCCCAGGGCAAGCTATGATTTACCCGATCTTGTTGTGGAGCTGTGCACTAGACCAATCTACTTTACTCACTGTGTGATCTTTTAAATGCTAATATGTGACAACCCGCAATTTCAGGTTAATACTTTAACCTAACAATAGTTAATTTAGACGTATATTTATAGCACTGCATTTAACTAGGGTTAGTTAAATGAGTCTACATTGGTAATCGGAGAATAAACGGAACACACACACAAGTTAATTCTCGAACGTTGGTGACTAACACGAGTAATAATTATAAACAGACGGTTTAAATGAAACTTATGCGTTGCATGACAGATACGTGAATTATGTGCTTACTGCGAATTGTATGATATTATGTGCTATTTGTGTGAAAGTTCTATAGTTAGGGGGTGTTTAGAGTATTTGTAAAACTTTAATAAACTCCTACATAACCCTAAACCTCCCATAATCTAAGTACGATAGTTTACGTTTCTCAAATCATTCTCTGATCAATTGGCTGCACAAGTTTCACACACAATTAACAATCTCGATCTCTCTAACTTTTCTAGAACAATCTCTTTATCAATCTAAGATAAATGTTTATGTTTCATGTTGTGATTCTTGTTCTCTAGATTTCATGCAAACCCTAGATGATCCAAACAATTGATTTGTGTGTAATTAATCTTATTGATGAACATGGAACTGCTGTTAGATCGTATGGATAGGTAAACTGTTGTTTGATGATTAGTGATACTATGAACATGTTAAAAATGCTAAACTGCTGATTTGCTTGGTAACCTTATTGAGATTAAAATTTTGGCCGTAGAATTGAAACTATTTCATTGAGGAACTGTTGTGATTTCTGCTTGATTTTGTGGTACTGCGCGTTTGTAAATGATCCGACTTTGTGAAATCACGAATTCTGAGTTTCTAGAACTCAGGATCCGAGTTTAACATGATGTCCAGACTTTTTGATTAAGAAGATGTTTGAGTTTATGTGTGTAACATTTGTAAAAATCGGGTCTCCAAAACCCGCTCCGTTTTGTAATCTTGTACCAAGTTATAAAAGTTGCGTTAATTATTTATGATTATTTTGAGTTAAAACGATACATAATTAATAAATAAACTAAACTATAAAAATTATATTTGATAAAAAGTTAAAATAAAACAAATAAAAAATATTTGAAGCTGCCGGGACTCGAACCCGGGTCAGCCAAGGCTCTTTAAACAACTCAACATTCATTCCCTAAACCACTCCGCCACAATGTGTTTTTCTGTTAACTCTAGGAAAACAAATGGAACTTATACACAAACTCAGTTTAACCGATGGTGTCACTGAAAATCAGTAATCGGCAAACCAATCGTCAAATCGATTGTTTACCTCACACATTCAGTTATAACCGATGCTCGACGGTTTCTAATCAATCGGAAATTGATTAAAATTAAAGACTCATCATTTTTGATTTTTAAAACCGAAAAAGAACATCAAGTTCTGAATAACTCAAACACCAGACACTCTCGCGATTCAGACCAATACTCCAATTCCTTTTCGTCGCATTTTCAGACCATCTGAGCGCCTAAAATAGTTCGCCGGAATTCTCTGCAAAAGTCGCCGAAAAACCGTATTCAACACAAGCCGGTAAAATACTTCTACTTTACGGTTTTAATCTATTGTTAGAACCTTACTAACATTAACCCATCGCTCAAAATCAACCACAGACGTCATTGCTGGACTATCTGAGCTCGCCGGAAAATTTCTGGAATTGCCGGAAACTCGTTAATCACCGGTATGCACATTCCAACGTACTGATAATCAATATTCACTAGTTCAATTTCATATCTAAACCCTTAAACCTATTAATAGATTCTCTCAGCCGAAGGTTCAAAAACAGAGCCGACAAGTGTCGCCGGACTCTTTGAAGAAGACAACCTGTTCGGTATCTTCTTTCCCCAAACTGTTCGGTTTAATGCATTCAAGCTAGACGTCATGTTTATTAACTAGATTAATCACGAATCGGTTGTTTGATTGAGGTCTGTGTTCGTAATGAAGAAGATGAGTTCAGTAATGATATAAGAGTAATTAAAATCAGGATTATAAACGGGTTAGACACACAGTCCAGCGGTGGACTGTGTGCAAACAAAAACTATACACGTCCCGAGTTCGATCCCCGCTACACACACGCCTTGTGTAATAACATGCCTTTTTTATCAAGAACTGAACCGGGTTAAAACAGATAGTTGTTAAGTATAATAAAAACCGAGATAATAACCGGGTTAGACACACAGTCCAGCGGTGGACTGTGTGCAACATGAACTACACGTCGCGCGTTCGAAACTCGTCACGAGCAACCGGTCCGATTGAATTAAAACGTTTTTGCAAATAAATTAAATTTTGGTTAATTCAAATAAGTGTATAAATATAATTAAAAACGAGATTATTTCGGGTTAGACACGTAGCTCAGTTGGTAGAGCTGCGTGCACGCGAACGGGAGGTCGCCGGTTCGAATCCCACCCGGCGCATGATTATTCGCTGACCGAACCGGTCAACGGTCAACACTTAAAAAAATAATATTTTTTTATATTTTTATTTATTTATTTAATTTAATTTAATTTAAAAATCAATTAAAAATACTTAAAAATAACATTTTTAAAGATAGAAAATAGCCATAAACTCACAAAAATATATCTAAAAATTTCATTAAAATCCTTAATAAAATCCATCCATTTAATATATTTTCCATTATTATTTAGGTTAGTATTCCTCGTAGATCCGCTCATCTAAATCGTGCGCATCTCACCATCTCAATTTCAACGCACCCAATGTGAGTGAATCTTCCAAATTCCCCGTTTTAATCACGTTTTTGGGGTGTATCATGTGTCTTTGTTTATATACATATTATAACTAAACTATTGTGCATACATCATATCATGAACATGTGTATTTAGTTTGTTGCTGTTAAGTAGTTATTATTGGATGCAAGTTATTATTTCAGTACATGCAATTGCCGAGGCCGCCGCTCCCCATTTATGAGGTTTGAGCCTGTTCCCCATTTTATTATGCGGTTGAACCTGGCGTGCCCGCATACGATCGGCTCCGTTTGATTGAGCCTTGATCGCACAGTTCATTTTACATTTTCAGTACATGCAATACAGCCTTGATCGCACAGTTCATTTTACATTTTCAGTACATGCAATACGATCGGCTCCGTTTGATTGAGCCTTGATCGCACAGATCATTTATGTTAGTTATCGTATGATATTGGTATATTCATGTATGCTAGCAAGTGTTATTGTATGTTATAATTGTAACTGTTATTTGCTAATGCTTGATTATTTACATTTGTTCATTTATGATTATGCACCATATTTCATTGATAAACTAACCATAAAATCATTATCAAATGTTTATCTAATAAGGTTCACTCGCCAACTTATGTTGACCCAAAAACTCCCATTTTACACATGATACAGGTGAACCAGCAGCAGCTAGGAACACATAGGACCTGGATTAGAAGAATAAAACGATTTAGTATTGGGATTGTTATGTTTGGTTATTTCTTTTGTATTGAATGAACATGTTTGGATGTTTGAAAATGTAACTTTGACTTTATTAATATTGAAACATAATAGTAAATGTCATGTGCTTTGGTGATAACCCAATTATGCCCCGACTCTTATTCCGCTGCGGGTCGGGTGTGACAGATTGGTATCAGAGCCATGACTATAGGGATATAGGATAGGTTATTAGACCCTTAGAGCCTATACTATAGTCGATTAGAAACTTATAAGAATTTTGTATGTTATATGCCAAATTTCATGATGTTTATATGTTTTATGTTAAATGTTACATTTGATATTGTGCAAGCATGTTCATAAGTATGTATTATCAAAGAATGCCTATCATGAAATCGTATGCTCATAACATATCACATCCATGAAAGCACACACCACATCATGATTGATTTTACAATGATTTTCGTGTTTTCAAATCTCATCAAAGTGAGTTCTCATGACGGGCATGTAGTAACTGGAAGGGTACTAGTATCGGTAGTCGGAACGTCCTGTCTAGGCTGGCATTCGTATAAATCCAAAATAAAGGACCAGTTTGCCTACCTGGGGACTAACGATGAGAGTACGAAGTACTTATTAGGCCAAAGCATGCTATACCAAACGTCGTGTGAACTAATCCCACTTTGAGTTGTCATTGTGTCTACACCTGGACACGTTCCGACCAAACATCTCATGAACATATTTTTGTGGTTTGCATTCGGGGGATGCGAGTGTTAAATTGCCAATAATAATGTGAATCCTACCAAGCCAATAGCCATGGGGGCCCACATGACTATGTAGGTGAAGGTATGGGGGACATTTGAGGCCCAACATGAGCGAACCCAAGACATCCTATGGATGTAGTTGCATTATTGATATTTATGTTATTTTCATTTTCTTAAAGACACATGACACCTAAAAAGACACCATAAACTCACAATCTTCTCATTTTATGATCCTGTAGATGTCGTCTAGACAGCATCGAAGGGGTAAAAGATCGGGAAAGTCTCAGGAACGTTTGGCCACTCATATCGCGAAACAAATGGCCACGATATTGCCTGACATCGTGGTACAAGTATAACAAGCCCTTGCTACAAATCCTACTAACCCTCCTCAACAACAGGACCAGAATATCGACAACCCTCCTACCATCAAGTGCTCCTACAAACATTTTAAGTCCTGTGATCCTCCAAAATTCGAAGGGACCGAGGGAGTCACTGCTCTCCTACATTGGTTCGAGGAGATGGAAAACGTCTTCCTAAACTGCGATTGTCCTGAGGATCGCAAGGTTCGTTACGCCAGCGGGAGACTACTTGGTGTAGCTCTCACTTGGTGGAATACTGAGAAAGGAAAGAGGGGAACTGAAGATGCGATGGCCTTAACTTGGGAGGAGTTAAGGGAAATCATGACTAGGCGTTTCTGTCCTAGAAGTGAAATTAAGAAGTTGGAGGATGAATTTCATGCCTTAAAGCAAAAGGAGGGTGATCACTCTACTTACAACAAGAGGTTTTTTGGAGTTGAACCAAATGGTTCCAAATTTATTTACTCCAACCTATCGCCTGATTGAACATTATATTCGAGGACTTCCCTTGAAAATCCAAGATTCGGTTCTCAGCGTTTCACCGGTAACACTTGAAGCTGCCATGGAGTTGGCAGCTGAACTGACCGAAAACCGAATTCGCAATGGGAAGTTCAAAGAAGAGAAGAAGAAAGCCCCTGTTGAGGGACAAACCTCAAACCACCCTATTCCTTCCTCTAAGTTTGCTAACAAGAGGAAGCGTAACACCAGGAATTTTGCAGTCACCCAAACCAACACCCCTATTCCTGCTGCACCCATCACCCAAGTCACTCCTTCACCCATGCCATACAAAAGACCCTACACAGGCCCATTACCAAAATGTAACCGTTGTCAGTATCACCACTCCCCTGATCATCCTTGCCAATACTGCACCGGCTGCGGTCGCGCAGGACATACTGTTCAAAACTGCCGCATGCTTCAACGAACAAATTGCCACCAACCTTTAACCCAAACCCACCAACAGTTAATGGTCAAGCACAACAATAACTACCATTTCCACCCACCCAACATTTAGCCCAAACATACTATCAACCCAATTACCCTATGGGCCAACCTATGCGGGCTTGTTTCAATTGCGGCGACCCAAGTCATTTCAGAAACACATGTCCAAGGCTGGTTAATATTATTCATGCTCAGGCCCAAGCCAACCCTGTGAATCAAGCGAACCAAGCTCCTCCACCTGCTAGAGGAAGATCTTTCAATATTAACGTGAACCAGGCCAGAGCTGACGGCAATGTGGTCAACGGTACGTTTCTTATAAATGGTAGATATGCCTCTATGTTATTTGATACTGGTGCGGATAGAAGTTTTGTGTCATTAGAATTTGAACCCATCTTAAGCAAAAATCGGGATAAGCTCGCGGAATCCATAACGGTGGAAGTTGCGGACGGGAAACCAGTTTCATTAGACTCTATATTACGCAACTGTACACTCACCTTAAACGACCACGATTTCTCAGTCGACCTTATTCCTATGAAGCTGGGAAGTTTCGACATCATAATCGGTATGGATTGGCTCAGTCAACATCATGCGGAAGTTGTATGTCGTGAAAAATTTATTCGTATTCCTCTTTCAAACGGTCAGACTCTTCGATCATTGGAGAAACCTCGTCGAAAGGGCTCAACTTAATGTCTTGTCTTCAAGCTCAAAAATATCTTCGCAAGAATTATGTCGCGTTTTTAGCCCATGTCATCAAGAAAGGGACCACAGAGAAGAAACTTGAAGATATTCCTGTAGTAAAAGATTTTCCACAAGTTTTTCCTGACGACATTTCAGGACTGCCTCCAATCAGAGATGTCGAATTCCGTATTGATCTTATACCTGGTGCTACACCAGTTGCAAAGTCTCCATATAGGTTAGCCCCCTCTGAAATGCAAGAGCTAGCCAGTCAATTGCAAGAGTTGACTGACAAGGGATTCATACGTCCCAGCTCATCGCCTTGGGGTGCACCTGTCCTTTTTGTAAAGAAGAAAGATGGATCTTTTCGTATGTGCATCGACTACAGAGAGCTCAACAAGTTAACCATCAAAAATCGATATCCTTTACCTCGCATAGATGACCTTCTTGACCAACTACAAGGTGCCAGCTGCTTTTCGAAAATCGATCTTCGATCTGGCTATCATCAGCTTAGAGTGCATGAAGAAGACGTCCCTAAGACTGCTTTTCGAACTCGTTATGGCCACTATGAATTCATGGTTATGCCGTTTGGATTAACCAACGCACCAGCTGTCTTCATGGACCTAATGAACAGAGTCTGCAAACCTTACCTTGATCGATTTGTTATAGTTTTCATCGACGATATTCTTATTTATTCAAAATCTAAAGCTGATCATGAACGTCATCTTCGACTCGTTCTTGCACTTCTAGAAAAGGAAAAGCTTTATGCCAAGTTCTCTAAATGTGAATTCTGGTTAAAAGAGGTGCAGTTCCTCGGGCATGTAGTCAATGACAAAGGAATACATGTTGACCCTTCAAAGATCAAAGCAGTTCAAGAATGGCAAGCTCCACGTACACCAACTGAAGTAAGATCTTTTCTTGGACTAGCTGGCTATTATCGTCGGTTCATTTCAAACTTCTCTCGCATTGCTGTGACACTCACGGCTTTAACCCATAAGGAAAACCATTCGTATGGGACCCAAGCAAGAAGAAGCTTTTCAAACGCTTAAACAAAAACTTTGTGATGCACCAATCATCACTCTTCCCCAAGGTTGTGATGATTTCGTAGTCTATTACGACGCGTCAGGGCAAGGATTAGGTTGTGTTTCTCATGCAAAGAGGAAAAGTCATAGCTTATGCCTCGAGGCAACTCAAGACACATGAAAAAGAACTACACCACTCATGACCTAGAACTTGGAGCCGTTGTATTCGCTCTTAAGATATGGAGACATTATCTCTATGGTACTAAGTGTGAAATATACACTGACCACAAGAGTCTTCAACATATCTTCAATCAAAAAGAGTTAAATATGAGGCAACGAAGATGGTCGAACTCCTGAATGATTACGACTGTGAAATTAGATACCACCCTGGTAAAGCAAATGTGGTGGCTGATGCACTTAGTCGAAAGGGTTATGCGAACTCCATTCATCTTCTATGTTCGCAAATTATAACCGACATTAAAGATAAAATTCGAGAAGCTCAACACGTTTCGATAACAGAAGAAGATGTACGAAAAGAGATGTCCTGTGGAGCCGAGCTAAAACTTGAAACTAAATCTGATGGTATTCTGTATTACCTAGATCGTATCTGGATTCCTAACCACAACAATCTTCGTGAAACTCTTATGAATGAAGCTCACAAAACGCGATATTCTATACACCCAGGAGCCGATAAGATGTATCAAGACCTACGATACACCTATTGGTGGCCTGGAATGAAGAAGGATGTTGCCGTTTTTGTTTCCAAGTGTCTCACATGTTCTAAGGTGAAGGCTGAACACCAAAGACCCTCAGGACTTCTAGTCCAACCGGAAATACCTCTATGGAAGTGGGAAAATATAACCATGGATTTCATTACCGGGTTACCTCGCACTTCTGGTGGGTATGACACTATATGGGTGATTATAGACCGACTTACAAAATCAGCTCACTTTATTCCTATTCGAGAAGATTTCAAGAACGAAAAGCTTGCTCGTATTTATATCAACGAAATCGTAAGCCAGCATGGGGTACCATTAAGTATTATTTCTGATCGTGATGGTCGTTTCACCTCACGAACATGGCAAGCAGTACAATCCGCTATGGGCACACGATTAGATCTCAGTACCGCCTATCATCCTCAAACTGATGGACAGTCTGAGCGCACCATTCAAACTCTTGAGGATATGCTTAGAGCATGTGTCATAGACTTCAAGGGAAATTGGGACGCTCACCTACCGTTAGTTGAATTTTCGTACAACAACAGCTATCATTCGAGCATCGGCATGGCACCTTTTGAAGCCTTATATGGTCGAAAGTGCCGATCTCCTGTTTGTTGGCACGAAATTGGGGAAGCACAAATACTGGTCCAGAATTGATCCAAGAAACCACAGACAAGATTCATCAAATCTGAAACAATCTTCTAGCAGCTCAAAGTCGTCAAAAGAGTTATGCAGATAAACGACGGAAGCCCTTAGAGTTTAACATTGGTGATCATGTGCTTTTAAAAGTATCACCCTGGAAGGGAGTAGTTCGTTTTGGTCAAAAGGGAAAGCTAGCACCACGTTACGTAGGACCTTTCAAGATACTCGAAAGAGTAGGTCCTGTAGCATACAAGCTTGACCTACCGGAAGAACTCGACAGGATTCATCCCACATTCCACGTGTCGAACTTGAAGAAGTGCCTCGCTGATGAGAATCTCCATATTCCGCTGGAAGATATTCAGATTGATGAATCCATGCATTTTATTGAAAGACCAGTGGAGATCATGGACTACGGAGAAAAGCGTCTTCGACGAAGTCGCATTCCAATTGTTAGGGTACGCTGGGAGTCGAAACGGGGACCTGAGTTTACTTGGGAACGTGAAGACTCAATGCGTGAAAAATACCCGCATCTTTTTCCTACTACTTCAACTATTTAAATTTCGGGACGAAATTCCTAAAAGTAGGGGATACTGTAACATTTGTAAAAATCGGGTCTCCAAAACCCGCTCCGTTTTGTAATCTTGTACCAAGTTATAAAAGTTGCGTTAATTATTTATGATTATTTTGAGTTAAAACGATACATAATTAATAAATAAACTAAACTATAAAAATTATATTTGATAAAAAGTTAAAATAAAACAAATAAAAAATATTTGAAGCTGCCGGGACTCGAACCCGGGTCAGCCAAGGCTCTTTAAAACAACTTAACATTCATTCCCTAAACCACTCCGTCACAATGTGTTTTCTGTTAACTCTAGGAAAACAAATGGAACTTATACACAAACTCAGTTTAACCGATGGTGTCACCTGAAAATCAGTAATCGGCAAACCAATCGTCAAATCGATTGTTTACCTCACACATTCAGTTATAACCGATGCTCGACGGTTTCTAATCAATCGGAAATTGATTAAAATTAAAGACTCATCATTTTTGATTTTTAAAACCGAAAAAGAACATCAAGTTCTGAATAACTCAAACACCAGACACTCTCGCGATTCAGACCAATACTCCAATTCCTTTTCGTCGCATTTTCAGACCATCTGAGCGCCTAAAATAGTTCGCCGGAATTCTCTGCAAAAGTCGCCGAAAAACCGTATTCAACACAAGCCGGTAAAATACTTCTACTTTACGGTTTTAATCTATTGTTAGAACCTTACTAACATTAACCCATCGCTCAAAATCAACCACAGACGTCATTGCTGGACTATCTGAGCTCGCCGGAAAATTTCTGGAATTGCCGGAAACTCGTTAATCACCGGTATGCACATTCCAACGTACTGATAATCAATATTCACTAGTTCAATTTCATATCTAAACCCTTAAACCTATTAATAGATTCTCTCAGCCGAAGGTTCAAAAACAGAGCCGACAAGTGTCGCCGGACTCTTTGAAGAAGACAACCTGTTCGGTATCTTCTTTCCCCAAACTGTTCGGTTTAATGCATTCAAGCTAGACGTCATGTTTATTAACTAGATTAATCACGAATCGGTTGTTTGATTGAGGTCTGTGTTCGTAATGAAGAAGATGAGTTCAGTAATGATATAAGAGTAATTAAAATCAGGATTATAAACGGGTTAGACACACAGTCCAGCGGTGGACTGTGTGCAAACAAAAACTATACACGTCCCGAGTTCGATCCCCGCTACACACACGCCTTGTGTAATAACATGCCTTTTTTATCAAGAACTGAACCGGGTTAAAACAGATAGTTGTTAAGTATAATAAAAACCGAGATAATAACCGGGTTAGACACACAGTCCAGCGGTGGACTGTGTGCAACATGAACTACACGTCGCGCGTTCGAAACTCGTCACGAGCAACCGGTCCGATTGAATTAAAACGTTTTTGCAAATAAATTAAATTTTGGTTAATTCAAATAAGTGTATAAATATAATTAAAAACGAGATTATTTCGGGTTAGACACGTAGCTCAGTTGGTAGAGCTGCGTGCACGCGAACGGGAGGTCGCCGGTTCGAATCCCACCCGGCGCATGATTATTCGCTGACCGAACCGGTCAACGGTCAACACTTAAAAAAATAATATTTTTTTTATTTTTATTTATTTATTTAATTTAATTTAATTTAAAAATCAATTAAAAATACTTAAAAATAACATTTTTAAAGATAGAAAATAGCCATAAACTCACAAAAATATATCTAAAAATTTCATTAAAATCCTTAATAAAATCCATCCATTTAATATATTTTCCATTATTATTTAGGTTAGTATTCCTCGTAGATCCGCTCATCTAAATCGTGCGCATCTCACCATCTCAATTTCAACGCACCCAATGTGAGTGAATCTTCCAAATTCCCCGTTTTAATCACGTTTTTGGGGTGTATCATGTGTCTTTGTTTATATACATATTATAACTAAACTATTGTGCATACATCATATCATGAACATGTGTATTTAGTTTGTTGCTGTTAAGTAGTTATTATTGGATGCAAGTTATTATTTCAGTACATGCAATTGCCGAGGCCGCCGCTCCCCATTTATGAGGTTTGAGCCTGTTCCCCATTTTATTATGCGGTTGAACCTGGCGTGCCCGCATACGATCGGCTCCGTTTGATTGAGCCTTGATCGCACAGTTCATTTTACATTTTCAGTACATGCAATACAGCCTTGATCGCACAGTTCATTTTACATTTTCAGTACATGCAATACGATCGGCTCCGTTTGATTGAGCCTTGATCGCACAGATCATTTATGTTAGTTATCGTATGATATTGGTATATTCATGTATGCTAGCAAGTGTTATTGTATGTTATAATTGTAACTGTTATTTGCTAATGCTTGATTATTTACATTTGTTCATTTATGATTATGCACCATATTTCATTGATAAACTAACCATAAAATCATTATCAAATGTTTATCTAATAAGGTTCACTCGCCAACTTATGTTGACCCAAAAACTCCCATTTTACACATGATACAGGTGAACCAGCAGCAGCTAGGAACACATAGGACCTGGATTAGAAGAATAAAACGATTTAGTATTGGGATTGTTATGTTTGGTTATTTCTTTTGTATTGAATGAACATGTTTGGATGTTTGAAAATGTAACTTTGACTTTATTAATATTGAAACATAATAGTAAATGTCATGTGCTTTGGTGATAACCCAATTATGCCCCGACTCTTATTCCGCTGCGGGTCGGGTGTGACAGATTGGTATCAGAGCCATGACTATAGGGATATAGGATAGGTTATTAGACCCTTAGAGCCTATACTATAGTCGATTAGAAACTTATAAGAATTTTGTATGTTATATGCCAAATTTCATGATGTTTATATGTTTTATGTTAAATGTTACATTTGATATTGTGCAAGCATGTTCATAAGTATGTATTATCAAAGAATGCCTATCATGAAATCGTATGCTCATAACATATCACATCCATGAAAGCACACACCACATCATGATTGATTTTACAATGATTTTCGTGTTTTCAAATCTCATCAAAGTGAGTTCTCATGACGGGCATGTAGTAACTGGAAGGGTACTAGTATCGGTAGTCGGAACGTCCTGTCTAGGCTGGCATTCGTATAAATCCAAAATAAAGGACCAGTTTGCCTACCTGGGGACTAACGATGAGAGTACGAAGTACTTATTAGGCCAAAGCATGCTATACCAAACGTCGTGTGAACTAATCCCACTTTGAGTTGTCATTGTGTCTACACCTGGACACGTTCCGACCAAACATCTCATGAACATATTTTTGTGGTTTGCATTCGGGGGATGCGAGTGTTAAATTGCCAATAATAATGTGAATCCTACCAAGCCAATAGCCATGGGGGCCCACATGACTATGTAGGTGAAGGTATGGGGGACATTTGAGGCCCAACATGAGCGAACCCAAGACATCCTATGGATGTAGTTGCATTATTGATATTTATGTTATTTTCATTTTCTTAAAGACACATGACACCTAAAAAGACACCATAAACTCACAATCTTCTCATTTTATGATCCTGTAGATGTCGTCTAGACAGCATCGAAGGGGTAAAAGATCGGGAAAGTCTCAGGAACGTTTGGCCACTCATATCGCGAAACAAATGGCCACGATATTGCCTGACATCGTGGTACAAGTATAACAAGCCCTTGCTACAAATCCTACTAACCCTCCTCAACAACAGGACCAGAATATCGACAACCCTCCTACCATCAAGTGCTCCTACAAACATTTTAAGTCCTGTGATCCTCCAAAATTCGAAGGGACCGAGGGAGTCACTGCTCTCCTACATTGGTTCGAGGAGATGGAAAACGTCTTCCTAAACTGCGATTGTCCTGAGGATCGCAAGGTTCGTTACGCCAGCGGGAGACTACTTGGTGTAGCTCTCACTTGGTGGAATACTGAGAAAGGAAAGAGGGGAACTGAAGATGCGATGGCCTTAACTTGGGAGGAGTTAAGGGAAATCATGACTAGGCGTTTCTGTCCTAGAAGTGAAATTAAGAAGTTGGAGGATGAATTTCATGCCTTAAAGCAAAAGGAGGGTGATCACTCTACTTACAACAAGAGGTTTTTTGGAGTTGAACCAAATGGTTCCAAATTTATTTACTCCAACCTATCGCCTGATTGAACATTATATTCGAGGACTTCCCTTGAAAATCCAAGATTCGGTTCTCAGCGTTTCACCGGTAACACTTGAAGCTGCCATGGAGTTGGCAGCTGAACTGACCGAAAACCGAATTCGCAATGGGAAGTTCAAAGAAGAGAAGAAGAAAGCCCCTGTTGAGGGACAAACCTCAAACCACCCTATTCCTTCCTCTAAGTTTGCTAACAAGAGGAAGCGTAACACCAGGAATTTTGCAGTCACCCAAACCAACACCCCTATTCCTGCTGCACCCATCACCCAAGTCACTCCTTCACCCATGCCATACAAAAGACCCTACACAGCCCATTACCAAAATGTAACCGTTGTCAGTATCACCACTCCCCTGATCATCCTTGCCAATACTGCACCGGCTGCGGTCGCGCAGGACATACTGTTCAAAACTGCCGCATGCTTCAACGAACAAATTGCCACCAACCTTTAACCCAAACCCACCAACAGTTAATGGTCAAGCACAACAATAACTACCATTTCCACCCACCCAACATTTAGCCCAAACATACTATCAACCCAATTACCCTATGGGCCAACCTATGCGGGCTTGTTTCAATTGCGGCGACCCAAGTCATTTCAGAAACACATGTCCAAGGCTGGTTAATATTATTCATGCTCAGGCCCAAGCCAACCCTGTGAATCAAGCGAACCAAGCTCCTCCACCTGCTAGAGGAAGATCTTTCAATATTAACGTGAACCAGGCCAGAGCTGACGGCAATGTGGTCAACGGTACGTTTCTTATAAATGGTAGATATGCCTCTATGTTATTTGATACTGGTGCGGATAGAAGTTTTGTGTCATTAGAATTTGAACCCATCTTAAGCAAAAATCGGGATAAGCTCGCGGAATCCATAACGGTGGAAGTTGCGGACGGGAAACCAGTTTCATTAGACTCTATATTACGCAACTGTACACTCACCTTAAACGACCACGATTTCTCAGTCGACCTTATTCCTATGAAGCTGGGAAGTTTCGACATCATAATCGGTATGGATTGGCTCAGTCAACATCATGCGGAAGTTGTATGTCGTGAAAAATTTATTCGTATTCCTCTTTCAAACGGTCAGACTCTTCGATCATTGGAGAAACCTCGTCGAAAGGGCTCAACTTAATGTCTTGTCTTCAAGCTCAAAAATATCTTCGCAAGAATTATGTCGCGTTTTTAGCCCATGTCATCAAGAAAGGGACCACAGAGAAGAAACTTGAAGATATTCCTGTAGTAAAAGATTTTCCACAAGTTTTTCCTGACGACATTTCAGGACTGCCTCCAATCAGAGATGTCGAATTCCGTATTGATCTTATACCTGGTGCTACACCAGTTGCAAAGTCTCCATATAGGTTAGCCCCCTCTGAAATGCAAGAGCTAGCCAGTCAATTGCAAGAGTTGACTGACAAGGGATTCATACGTCCCAGCTCATCGCCTTGGGGTGCACCTGTCCTTTTTGTAAAGAAGAAAGATGGATCTTTTCGTATGTGCATCGACTACAGAGAGCTCAACAAGTTAACCATCAAAAATCGATATCCTTTACCTCGCATAGATGACCTTCTTGACCAACTACAAGGTGCCAGCTGCTTTTCGAAAATCGATCTTCGATCTGGCTATCATCAGCTTAGAGTGCATGAAGAAGACGTCCCTAAGACTGCTTTTCGAACTCGTTATGGCCACTATGAATTCATGGTTATGCCGTTTGGATTAACCAACGCACCAGCTGTCTTCATGGACCTAATGAACAGAGTCTGCAAACCTTACCTTGATCGATTTGTTATAGTTTTCATCGACGATATTCTTATTTATTCAAAATCTAAAGCTGATCATGAACGTCATCTTCGACTCGTTCTTGCACTTCTAGAAAAGGAAAAGCTTTATGCCAAGTTCTCTAAATGTGAATTCTGGTTAAAAGAGGTGCAGTTCCTCGGGCATGTAGTCAATGACAAAGGAATACATGTTGACCCTTCAAAGATCAAAGCAGTTCAAGAATGGCAAGCTCCACGTACACCAACTGAAGTAAGATCTTTTCTTGGACTAGCTGGCTATTATCGTCGGTTCATTTCAAACTTCTCTCGCATTGCTGTGACACTCACGGCTTTAACCCATAAGGAAAACCATTCGTATGGGACCCAAGCAAGAAGAAGCTTTTCAAACGCTTAAACAAAAACTTTGTGATGCACCAATCATCACTCTTCCCGAAGGTTGTGATGATTTCGTAGTCTATTACGACGCGTCAGGGCAAGGATTAGGTTGTGTTTCTCATGCAAAGAGGAAAAGTCATAGCTTATGCCTCGAGGCAACTCAAGACACATGAAAAGAACTACACCACTCATGACCTAGAACTTGGAGCCGTTGTATTCGCTCTTAAGATATGGAGACATTATCTCTATGGTACTAAGTGTGAAATATACACTGACCACAAGAGTCTTCAACATATCTTCAATCAAAAAGAGTTAAAATATGAGGCAACGAAGATGGTCGAACTCCTGAATGATTACGACTGTGAAATTAGATACCACCCTGGTAAAGCAAATGTGGTGGCTGATGCACTTAGTCGAAAGGGTTATGCGAACTCCATTCATCTTCTATGTTCGCAAATTATAACCGACATTAAAGATAAAATTCGAGAAGCTCAACACGTTTCGATAACAGAAGAAGATGTACGAAAAGAGATGTCCTGTGGAGCCGAGCTAAAACTTGAAACTAAATCTGATGGTATTCTGTATTACCTAGATCGTATCTGGATTCCTAACCACAACAATCTTCGTGAAACTCTTATGAATGAAGCTCACAAAACGCGATATTCTATACACCCAGGAGCCGATAAGATGTATCAAGACCTACGATACACCTATTGGTGGCCTGGAATGAAGAAGGATGTTGCCGTTTTTGTTTCCAAGTGTCTCACATGTTCTAAGGTGAAGGCTGAACACCAAAGACCCTCAGGACTTCTAGTCCAACCGGAAATACCTCTATGGAAGTGGGAAAATATAACCATGGATTTCATTACCGGGTTACCTCGCACTTCTGGTGGGTATGACACTATATGGGTGATTATAGACCGACTTACAAAATCAGCTCACTTTATTCCTATTCGAGAAGATTTCAAGAACGAAAAGCTTGCTCGTATTTATATCAACGAAATCGTAAGCCAGCATGGGGTACCATTAAGTATTATTTCTGATCGTGATGGTCGTTTCACCTCACGAACATGGCAAGCAGTACAATCCGCTATGGGCACACGATTAGATCTCAGTACCGCCTATCATCCTCAAACTGATGGACAGTCTGAGCGCACCATTCAAACTCTTGAGGATATGCTTAGAGCATGTGTCATAGACTTCAAGGGAAATTGGGACGCTCACCTACCGTTAGTTGAATTTTCGTACAACAACAGCTATCATTCGAGCATCGGCATGGCACCTTTTGAAGCCTTATATGGTCGAAAGTGCCGATCTCCTGTTTGTTGGCACGAAATTGGGGAAGCACAAATACTGGTCCAGAATTGATCCAAGAAACCACAGACAAGATTCATCAAATCTGAAACAATCTTCTAGCAGCTCAAAGTCGTCAAAAGAGTTATGCAGATAAACGACGGAAGCCCTTAGAGTTTAACATTGGTGATCATGTGCTTTTAAAAGTATCACCCTGGAAGGGAGTAGTTCGTTTTGGTCAAAAGGGAAAGCTAGCACCACGTTACGTAGGACCTTTCAAGATACTCGAAAGAGTAGGTCCTGTAGCATACAAGCTTGACCTACCGGAAGAACTCGACAGGATTCATCCCACATTCCACGTGTCGAACTTGAAGAAGTGCCTCGCTGATGAGAATCTCCATATTCCGCTGGAAGATATTCAGATTGATGAATCCATGCATTTTATTGAAAGACCAGTGGAGATCATGGACTACGGAGAAAAGCGTCTTCGACGAAGTCGCATTCCAATTGTTAGGGTACGCTGGGAGTCGAAACGGGGACCTGAGTTTACTTGGGAACGTGAAGACTCAATGCGTGAAAAATACCCGCATCTTTTTCCTACTACTTCAACTATTTAAATTTCGGGACGAAATTCCTAAAAGTAGGGGATACTGTAACATTTGTAAAAATCGGGTCTCCAAAACCCGCTCCGTTTTGTAATCTTGTACCAAGTTATAAAAGTTGCGTTAATTATTTATGATTATTTTGAGTTAAAACGATACATAATTAATAAATAAACTAAACTATAAAAATTATATTTGATAAAAAGTTAAAATAAAACAAATAAAAAATATTTGAAGCTGCCGGGACTCGAACCCGGGTCAGCCAAGGCTCTTTAAACAACTTAACATTCATTCCCTAAACCACTCCGTCACAATGTGTTTTCTGTTAACTCTAGGAAAACAAATGGAACTTATACACAAACTCAGTTTAACCGATGGTGTCACCTGAAAAACGGTAATCGGCAAACCAATCGTCAAATCGATTGTTTACCTCACACATTCAGTTATAACCGATACTCGACGGTTTCTAATCAATCGGAAATTGATTAAAATTAAAGACTCATCATTTTTTATTTTTAAAACCGAAAAAGAACATCAAGTTCTGAATAACTCAAACACCAGACACTCTCGCGACTCAGACCAATACTCCAATTCCTTTTCGTCGCATTTTCAGACCATCTGAGCGCCTAAAACAGTTCGCCGGAATTCTCTTCAAAAGTCGTCGAAAAACCGTATTCAACACAAGCCGGTAAAATACTTCTACTTTACGGTTTTAATCTATTGTTAGAACCTTACTAACATTAACCCGTCGCTCAAAATCAACCACAGACGTCATTGCTGGACTATCTGAGCTCGCCGGAAAATTTCTGGAATTGCCAGAAACTCGTTAATCACGGTATGCACATTCCAACGTACTGATAATCAATATTCACTAGTTCAATTTCATATCTAAACCCTTAAACCTATTAATAGATTCTCTCAGCCGAAGGTTCAAAAACAGAGCCGACAAGTGTCGCCGGACTCTTTGAAGAAGACAACCTGTTCGGTATCTTCTTTCCCCAAACTGTTCGGTTTAATGCATTCAAGCTAGACGTCATGTTTATTAACTAGATTAATCACAAATCGGTTGTTTGATTGAGGTCTGTGTTCGTAATGAAGAAGATGAGTTCAGTAATGATATAAGAGTAATTAAAATCAGGATTATAAACGGGTTAGACACACAGTCCAGCGGTGGACTGTGTGCAAACAAAAACTATACACGTCCCGAGTTCGATCCCCGCTACACGCACGCCTTGTGTAATAACATGCCTTTTTGATCATGAACTGAACCGGTTAAAACAGATTGTTGTTAAGTATAATAAAAACCGAGATAATAACCGGGTTAGACACACAGTCCAGCGGTGGACTGTGTGCAACATGAACTACACGTCGCGCGTTCGAAACTCGTCACGAGCAACCGGTCCGATTGAATTAAAACGTTTTTGCAAATAAATTAAATTTCGGTTAATTCAAATAAGTGTATAAATATAATTAAAAACGAGATTATTTCGGGTTAGACACGTAGCTCAGTTGGTAGAGCTGCGTGCACGTGAACGGGAGGTCGCCGGTTCGAATCCCACCCGGCGCATGATTATTCGCTGACCGAACCGGTCAACGGTCAACACTTAAAAAAAATGATATTTTTTTTATATTTTTATTTATTTAATTTAATTTAAAAATCAATTAAAAATACTTAAAAATTACATTTTTAAAGATAGAAATAGCCATAAACTCACAAAAATATATCTAAAAATTTCATTAAAATCCTTAATAAAATCCATCCATCTAATATATTTTTCCATTATTATTTAGGTTAGTATTCCTCGTCGATCCGCTCATCTAAATCGTGCGCATCTCACCATCTCCATTTCAACGCACCCAATGTGAGTGAATCTTCCAAATTCCCCGTTTTAATCACGTTTTTGGGGTGTATCATGTGTCTTTGTTTATATACATATTATAACTAAACTATTGTGCATACATCATATCATGAACATGTGTATTTAGTTTGTTGCTGTTAAGTAGTTATTATTGGATGCAAGTTATTATTTCAGTACATGCAATTGCCGAGGCCGCCGCTCCCCATTTATGAGGTTTGAGCTTGTTCCCCATTTTATTATGCGGTTGAACCTGGCGTGCCCGCATACGATCGGCTCCGTTTGATTGAGCCTTGATCGCACAGTTCATTTTACATTTCAGTACATGCAATACGATCGGCTCCGTTTGATTGAGCCTTGATCGCACAGATCATTTATGTTAGTTATCGTATGATATTGGTATATTATGTATGCTAGCAAGTGTTATTGTATGTTATAATTGTAACTGTTATTTGCTAATGCTTGATTATTTACATTTGTTCATTTATGATTATGCACCATATTTCATTGATAAACTAACCATAAAATCATTATCAAATGTTTATCTAATAAGGTTCACTCGCCAACTTATGTTGACCCAAAAACTCCCTTTTACACATGATACAGGTGAATCAGCAGCAGCTAGGAACACATAGGACCTGGATTAGAAGAATAAAACGATTTAGTATTGGGATTGTTATGTTTGGTTATTTCTTTTGTATTGAATGAACATGTTTGGATGTTTGAAAATGTAACTTTGACTTTATTAATATTGAAACATAATAGTAAATGTCATGTGCTTTGGTGATAACCCAATTATGCCCCGACTCTTATTCCGCTGCGGGTCGGGGTGTGACAATGTGATGTATGAGCCTTGTCTGAACTTAACAAATGGAAGCTTGGGATCTGGGTTTATTGTCAAACAAAGTAGGGTCCGGGTTTAAGGGAATGGTGTGTTCCGAGTTTAACAAGAGTATAAGGATCCGAGCTTATGTGTTGTACATGGTCCGAGTTTTAGTAGGGATGTTTATGATTTCCGAGTTTATTTGTAATGTTTATGACTTTTCGAGTTTATGCATAGAACCATGTTGATATATGTAGTTCCGAGTTTATGCATAGACCATGTTGATATACGTAGTTCCGAGTTTATGCATAGATCCATGTTGATATACGTAGTTCCGAGTTTATGCACAGATCCATGTTGATATAAGTAGTTCCGAGTTTATGCATAGAACCATGTTGATATATGTAGTTCTGAGTTTGAATAGATACATGTTTAAATCCGAATTTGTGAAGTGGTTCCGGGTTCTTAATATTGGTTCCAAGTACACGTATGTATAAGTCCGTGTTTATTTGTAAACTTTATATGCGAGTTATCAACATGATTATATCCGAGTTTCTCAGAATCACATTTCATGTCACCAACTAGAGAATCCATTGTATGTCACCGTATGATAAAACTCGTTAACCTGATCACATAAACACTGGTTGTTGGGACACTTGGGGTATTGCAAAACCCTACTCGTATACATACTTACATCTATTGTACATTAGGTCGCGTGTAACGGACCTAACACTTACTTAACGCGTAAAGGCACGTTAACACTTGCCGAGCAACTAAGGTGAGTGCACTACTCTTTCACAAGCATGCGTCCCTAGGGACAAACTAATATTCCTGGGAGGAATACTTTTATATGTTGTAGGTTAAATTCGATGTTAGTTAATAAACTCAAACTCTGTCGCGAAAGTCCCTACTTACTACCGAGCTAGTTGTCTGGGAGGCAATGGGGTATTAGTTGATAACGCTATTAGGTTTGACAAACCTAACACCGTGCTGGGAGCCGGACGTGAACTAAGGAACTTAAACACTTTGATTAATGCTGATAGACATTGATGAGGGCACAACAAACATAACAGTCATTCGGTACCGAGTTTATTATTCGTAACATGTCTTTACACTAAACACTTACCTGTTTTACGTTAAACAAAACCGTGAACTCGCTGGCTTTATCGCTGATACACTTTACAACATGCTTGCAGGTCGTTAGATATGTGGTTGATTGGGAACTTGCAGTCTGAGGAGCGGGAGCTGTCATGGAACATATCGTTTGATGAAACGCTTAATGTTATGTTTACTTTTGAACAAAGAAAATGGTTTTTATTGTTTGAACAATTACTTATGCTTACGCTGAACACGTACTTTGTATCAAACGTTTAATTGGAATTACACTATGCGTGTGTTAAACTCAATGATGGTGTTTTATGTTATTTACTATTAGTTCGACATGATACGTGGCTGGATCCTGCTACGTTACCCACCTCGCGGTAAAACCCCGCGGGTGGTAATTTGGAGGGCGTGACAATTTGGTATCAGAGCCACTGGTTATAGTGAACTAGGTTTTAAAAAAAAGTTTTTATAAAGCCAGACCATAAACAAATCAGTTTCGAAAGCGACCATGACACTACGTTCCAGATTGCAAGGTTCGTCTCTTATTATCGTATACACTATACACTTAGCTTGTACATATGCATTGTGTAGCATATAGCCACACACACAACATTATTGTACATTACATGTGTGACCTACTTATGCTATGACGAATCATTAGCATGGTAACATCTTTAGACCTTTTGTGATCTTTATCGCTTTGACAACGCCCACTTTTAATACTCGAATCTGAGGAATCTTTTAACACAAGTTAGGAGGAACAGGGGTAAACGTTCAAATCGAATTATCATTATGGGTGCACACGTAATAATAATTCGGGTGCATGTGTGTCCCAGTGAGGCCTGGCGTGTGTGGGAGGATTCTGACCCATTATTCGACATAATTGGGGACTCAATAATCTATAGGAGCCATAACAATGGATGGCTCCTACTCGATCTTGATCTTTATTCTCTCTACTTTTCTAGTCTACTTGTGCTGAATATGGAAATAATATGCGCTACATATTTTTTCTCATGTTGGTATCTTGTGGATGTAGAATCATGTGTGGACGAAACGGTGGACGCGACGGTGGACGTGGTAACATCGTTTTGAATCAGGCGGAGTTGACCGACCTTATTAACACACGAGTGGTAGAAGCTTTAGCTGCTCAACAAGCTGGTACGACAATATTTACATGATGACTCTTATACCTCATTAGTGTATTCGAATTCACATTTGTGCGTTGTATGTTCTTATCTCTTCAGGTCAAAACCCAAACCAGAATAACAAGCCTGTTTGTACCTTCAAAGATGTTCATGGATTGTAAACCGCAAACTTTCAGTTGGACTGAAGGAACGTAGGACTTCTTCGTTGGTTTGAGAAGGCCGAATCGGTGTTTGCGATGTGTAACTGTCCGGTGTGGGACAGGGTGAAGTTCGCTTCAGGCACACTGGAGGATGGTGCCTTAACTTGGTGGAGCGCCCAAGTTCAGATGCTTGGGATTAACATGGCAAATGCTACAACTTGGGTTGACTTGAAGGAGTTGATACGGGAAGAGTACTGCTTAATCAAATCCAGAAGATAGAAAACGAGTACTATAATCTGAAGATGGTAGGATCGGAAATCGAAGCCTACACGAAGCATTCTCTAGAGCTGGCGGAGATGTGCCCCAATTTATCACGCTCACACTACAAAAGAATCAAGTGGTATCTCAACGATTAGCGCGTCAGATCAAGGGGATGGTTACCTCTGCTAATCTCAACAACTTACCGCGAATTATCCGCTTGGCTCACAAGATCACCAACCAAGAAGTTGAATGTGGAACACTACCAGAGCGTGGGTGCTGTGATTGCTCCTGTTGCCGACAACAAAAGTAAGTGGAAAGATTCAGACAAAGACTCCAATCTCTAGCCAACAACAGAAGAGGACATACAACAACAACCACAACTTCAACTAGTCTTCTTTTACCAATCAAAACCAAGGCTCTAGTCATAATCAGGGCTCGTATGCTGGGAAGCAACCAAAGTGTAACAAGTGTAACTACCATCACCACGGGCAGTGCACTAGAACATGTCAGAGGTGCGACAAAGTAGATTATATGGCTAAAGATTGCAGAGCTCCATTCCCGAAGCTGCAATAGCAGCCGCAACAACAACAACAGAGACAACAACCACAACAGCAGCAGGGTAATCGAAAGGGTTGTTTTCAGTGTGGAAGTAAGGGTCACTTCAATAAAGATTGTCCACTGCTAAACCAGAACACCAACAACAACAACAACACCGGGAATAATAACAATAATAACAACGGTGAAAATGGTGCTCGCGAGAGAGCATTCACGATTGGCGAGGTAGAGCCAGGAATGATAACAACGTAGTGACCGGTACGTGTTTTTGTGAACAATCTTTTCGCTTTTGTTTTATTCGAGTTTGGTGCCGATTGGATTTAGGTGTCCTTGAAATTCAGTAGACTGTTATGATCGACCCCAGCACCACTCGAAACCAAGCACGTCGTGGAACTGGTTGATGGTCAGTCGATTGGAGCATCCCATGTTCATGTAGGGTGCAAGCTCGATCTTCTAGGTCAAGTGTTTGACATTGACCTCCTTCCTGTTACTCCGGTAGCTTTGATGTGGTCATCAGTATGGACTGGTTGATTGTAACGCTTCGCATTTTTTGTACTTTCCTTATTTAGAAAGCGTAATTGTGTTTCTATTAATGGAAACTTGTATTCATATCACATTCTTATTTCATTTCCAACTTTGTAATTCGAGAGTTTGATCGCAATGAAATTCATACTTACTACATACTTGTCTTACATGCATTTGATCGTTAAATACATGTTTACATACAAATCGATACTTCTTATACGTGCAAATACTCATACATACACTCTCGATACTCAAACTATACTTACATTCATGTTAGACGCTTAAAAACATGCAAAAACACCAAATTTTAGCTTAAAATGAGAGAAAGACCAAGTTTAGGGACCAAATTGCAAAATCTGCCGAAATTAGGCTCTGGCGGGGCGCGAGAGACAAGGCTTTGCCTCTCGCAGGTGGCAAGAGACCTCGATCCGTAGCAGAACATTTCCCAGCTACGAGTTGGCCTATTTTCTCCACCTTTTTTACACCAAATCGCCTCTAAACCTAATTTAACACTAAACCCTAACTACCCATTATATAAACAAGCTTCCTAACCCTCTTTTTCACTTTCCAAACACTTCTAAATCATCAAAACACTCTCAAAATCTCTGGAATTTCAAGTTCAAGGCAGAAACTTTCTAAGTACAAAAGTGAGTTCAAACTACCTTTTCTCCATCTTTTCTTCACCAATGCTTCCTCTATAAAGCTTGGAACACCTCTAGGAGCGTTTCCATAGGTTTGCCATGGCAAACCAAGGTGGAACATCACCATTTTGAGGTCCAACTTTCTGTTTTGGAAGAAGATTTTACAAACTTTCATTAAACTTATGTTTTCTCATACAAACTTGTGCTTCTTGTGCTACTAATCAAGTCTATGGTTAGTAAGCTTGGCCAAGATTATTCATACAAATCGGATGTGTAAATCACCCTCCAAACTTTCTTCTTTTGATATGGTTATCAACCTACAAGTGATGAAGCCATCCGAGCTTGTCATGATTCTTGTGACAAGACTTGTGTTTTGGTATAGGTGTGAATACTTGGAAGCCTTGGCTATCCTACCTTCATTCACCACCTCACTTGATGTTTTCATCTTGATATCCCAAGTGGTTTGGTAGACCCAAAGTGACTCAACCCCGTCTAGCCTTCGACACTTAGTTAACTCTTTCTTTGCGGGAATGGCTCGCCCGGGTTAAAGCTTGCTTGGCTACTTGGTATAGCGAGAAGTTGTACATTTCCTTTCATTCATGACCATCTGAATCATCCTTGTGATGATTTGTGTATTGGTGAATCTTACAAATGAGGTTAAAGGATGGTTATCCTCCTACCTCCATGCTTGACTTATATGACAATCTATGATAATCTTGATGGACTTAGCTTAGAATTATTATATAATCTATACCACACACACACACACACACACAGATATATATATATATATATATATATATATATATATATATATATATATATATATATATATAACCGTGAGTATACTCGACCTCGTTTTACTTTTACATATTTGGGTGCAATACATGTACTCTATGCAAAATCACACAAACATGCTTACACATTAATCACAAAACAATCTTTATACATGCTCTTTGTGCTAAACTTGAAATCACACATGCTTATACTTAGTCATTAACTTCGATCAAGCCTCGCTTAACATGTACATCGCTATAGGAGTAATGCACCGCCCGTAAACTTGAGGTCATGTTAAGTTAAACACATAAGGTCTTCATTGCTATGAATAGATTGCGCTAGCGGGAAACTTTGGGTTGACTTGTATAATTGCATGATAGTTTAATGTATGTTAGCCTCGAGATTAGACATTATGTATGAAGATTTGTTTAAAACGTTTATACGATGCTACTATTCAAACTTGTATGATCGCCAATGCCTTGTGTGTTGAACTATACTTTAACATGTATTGCAGGTTGATTTTTGATGATGATGACGTTGGAAACGAGTAGGATGACTTAGATACTCATCTAAATTTTGAATTAGAAATGTTGTTGTACTTGTATCTCGTTTCAAACATGTTGTATTTAATTTCAAACTGTTGTACTTGATCATTATCCATGAAATGAAATTTTGTTATTTAAGTACTTGTCACTTATTAGCGTTATGAAGTCTCGAACAATCTCGTTCATCCCGCCCCGATGTTTCCGCCATCGGTTGGGGTGTGACAGATTGGTATCAGAGCCATATGAATTAGGAAAAATTTCCATGATTTGACCTAGTCTATAGTTTAGTATCAAACTTGACCATTCTTGTTTCATGCTTAAAAATACTTGAATGCTTCCCTTTGCTTCTATCCATTCTTTTGACTTTTTCTTTAATATGCATGTCTTTCCTAAGACTAACACAATACACACATGAAGACACGAAGACACTCATACTACAAACGAGACAATTTCACCAAAATAGGGGTGAAACCCGCACTTTGGTGATCACTCTCAATCCGCGTATTCGATTTTCCATGAAATTACGCCATCAAGTTAGGAGTGATATCTACATCTTGATGGAAAATTTTCATTTCATACTCTAGTGGACCCTTACCAACGAGTCGGAATTTGCTCCTCGTTTGGTAAGTACCATCCACGTTTAAGGAACAAAATTATCAAGTTATGAGTGATATCCACATCTTGATAACTATTCTCACTCCTCGATTTTCAATCCTGCCAAAGTTTCAAATTTTCGATCGACTAGGGACATGTAGTAACTGGAAGGGTGAATGCCAATAACCACTCCTCGGTGAGAGTATTCTACCTATTAGGCCAAAGCATGCTTCCCTAACTCAAAGGACTTTCGATTCACTTGGGAATAGTCTTAGTTTCATTCCGAGACACTCCACGTTTTACATTGAATCTCTTTTATGTCATATCCATTTTAATGTGTTTTATACTTGATACTTCGTTCATTTCAAAACCGAAGCACGAATTGCATGTTATCCGCAATCTAAAACGATACTAATAATCGTGAACAAACTAAATTTACATTCTTTATAGTCTTTATACGTGATTGTACCAAATGCATATATGTTATGCTTGCGCAAACTATGTGAAACTTACGAGATACGTGTTATACTTTTATGCTCATACATGCAAAATAAACGTTATTTTATAAACACGTGATGACCAAACCTTGAATCATTTTTCATTTTGTCAAAATTTTCAAAAATTTCGCATGAATCATAAATTTAATTGTTTTACCTAGGATATTTTCACCATACTATCTACTTGCACGAATCACATGCACGATAATCCCATTCATGCCCTAAATATTTTCTTATCCATGTTGATATATGTAGTTCCGAGTTTATGCATAGAACCATGTTAATATATGTAGTTCCGAGTTTGAATGCATACATGTTTAGATCCGAATTTGTGAAGTGGTTCGGGGTTCTTAATATTGGTTCCAAATATACGTATGTATAAGTCCGTGTTCATTAGTAAACTTTCTATCCGAGTTATCAACATGATTATATCCAAGTTTCTCAAAATCACATTTCATGTCACGAACTAGAGAATCCACTGTATGTCACCATATGATAAAACACGTTAACCTGATCACATAAACACTGGTTGTTTGGACACTTAGGGCATTGCAAAACCCTACACGTATACATACTTACATCTATTGTACATTAGGTCGCGTGTAACGGACCTAACACTTACTTAACGCGTAAAGGCACGTTAACACTTGCCGAGCAACTAAGGTGAGTGCACTACTCTTTCACAAGCATGCGTCCCTAGGGGCAAACTAATATTCCTGAGAGGAATACTTTTATATGTTGTAGGTTAAATTCGATGTTTGTTAATAAACTCAAACTCTGTCGCGAAAGTCCCTACTTACTACCGAGCTAGTTGCCTGGGAGGCAATGGGGTATTAGTTGATAACGCTATTAGGTTTGACAAACTTAACACCGTGCTGGGAGCCGGCGTGAACTAAGGACCTTAAACACTTTGATTAATGCTGATAGACATGGATGAGGGTGCAAAAAACATAACAATCATTCGGTACCGAGTTTATTATTCGTAACATGTTTTTACACTAAACACTTACCTGTTTCACGTTAAACAAAACTGTAAACTCGCCGACTATATCGCTGATATACTTTTCTGCATGCTTGCAGGTCGTTAGATATATGGTTGATTGGGAACTTGTAGTCTGAGGAGCGGGAGCTGTCATGGGACATATCGTTTGATGAAACGCTTAATGTTAAATTTACGTTTTGAACAAAGAAAATGATTTTTATTGTTTGAACAATTATTTATGCTTACACTGAATACGTACTTTGTATGAAACGTTTAATTGGAATTACGCTATGCATGTTAAACTCAATGATTGTGTTTTATGTTATTTACTATTAGTTTGACTTGATTCGTGGCTGGATCCTGCTACATCACCCGCCTCGCGGTAAAACCCCGCGGGTGGTAATTTGGGGGTGTGAAATAATCGATCATCATCAGCCAGGTGGACGAATAATTTGATAGTGGTCTTACTAGCCAAAAACTCAAAGTCACTGTCGCAGGTAATTAGCACCAAATCTTTCTCTTCATCCTCGTATTTTATACTAAGCCTTTGACCCTTTGCATCCACCCTTTCTGCCACTTCCTTTTCCAGTTCCACCAGCCCGGATGAAACACAAAATGGGAACTTTATCATATCACCTTTAAAACTCGCCTTCACCGTCAACAACCCCGTTTCTGAAATATGGCTCACACTCCGCGTTGAAGACTGTTGCAATAGTTTCTCTAACAATAATTCTTGTGACAGATTTGGGTCAGTAACAAAACCGCTTCTTTTGCTATGCTTTGGCACGGGCCAGCTGGATATCCCATGCTCCCGACAAAAGCGCTTCAACGTAGACCTACTAACTGAAAAAGAGTAAACCGGAACAAAGTTAATGAGTATGTTCATTGAAATACGAAAAAAAATGTGCAAACAACCATAAACAAGTAAGAGGACTTGCCACCAAGGATTTCGGCAGTTTGGCCTAGTGGTTTTCCAATATGTTGCTCGACTGTCTCCATTGTCAGCGAGTCTATCTTACGTTTTCTGCTCTGTTTCGTCTTCTGCATACTATTGTCAGTGATAATACATTCCTGTTTATTGGGATAAATATGTTTGGGTGACCGTTGGCTTGGGACATTTGCAGGGTCCGTTTTAGCAACATTTGCAGACAATGACTCGAATCTGATGAATCCGTCTCAGGTGTCAAGGCGTTTGCCGATGTGGTAGAGGATATTGGAATAATATGAGCATTTGTATTTAAAGACAGACAACTAACATCCCTAGTGGTTCAGCAAAAGGTAATAATATCTCACCCAACTCAAATCCCAAAGCGATTTCAACGCGCTGCTTCAACGTTTGCACCAAGTTCACAACGTGTCTGCTATCTTTATTCCCCAACTGTAGAAAGAACTCTAGCACATAGTCATCTCCATCACCACCTTCAACGCTATGCAAGAATATTGTTAAGCAGCTAGTTAACCCGGCATGCGTGCATAGTGTACCAAAGGATACTCTTCTTCATTTAGTTCAGTTACATCTTGATAATAGCACGAACCACGGTCTAACAATGCTTTCCCAACAAAGCCACGGGATTTATCCAAATGTTGCTCTCTACACGCTTTCCTGAAATGCCACATGCCCAAATCTCGAACATGAAACGGCAATGCAGCTGTAGACATGCAAACTTTCCCGATGCATCTGGTGTCAAAACTACTACAGGTCTTCTCTATAACTTTATTATCGGAAACATAACTACTGGTCGGGGACACAGTCCACGTTTGAGCAAGAGGTAAACTGTGGATATCACACACACAACTTTTAAAATATCGCAGATTTTATCCAGTTCTTTTTGCCTGCGTTCATTGAGAACCTGCATATAAAAGCAACTTCCGATATAAGAATTCCAAAAAAGAGCATTTAAATAAGAACTCTCTAAAAGACCCAACTCACCTTTAAAGTAGGGTAATCAAATACTTGTGGGCTTGTCAGATTTTCCGCCTGCAGTGCATTGTGAACTTGTTGAACCTCAAAGGCATAAGACATACACTTTAAGGAGGTCAAAATCTCAAGCACACCAACACATAACCTTGTAGCAGAATCAAACACTGGTAAAGCCAAATACCCATGAAGTTTGCAACGTATCGCACAGTCTTGTTGTGGAAAATCTTTCATCTCGTAATCAGTTATATCAGAAGTCCACTCTGGCAATCCTCGCCTGAATACTCGCGCAGGAGGACTAACATCTTCTTCTTCGTGATCCTTGTCGACAAGAAACGCTTTGTGCTCAGAGTCCTTCCTATAAAAACAAAGTTCTTCACTGGCTACACCAAGTCCAAATGGTTGATCTATGGTTGTAAGCATTTGGTGTTTGCCAACGTCACGAGGCGACCAAAACTGAACAAGAACATGTTGCTCACGGAACGTTAATGTCTTTAGTGCAGCTCTTATCTTATACGTTATTTCTTGATGGTACGAGAAATAATTCCCCACCTGCAGCTCGAAACCTATAGTTGGAACATGGTTATTATTTGCAAATTGAACTCCGATAGATAATGTAAATGCCAAACGATTAACTGGATTTTAGGAAAATGGTTGATATACTTCTCTAAGGGTTTTCAAACTTGGAGAGTTGAAGGTTGATACGAAGATATTAAACATTTTTTGATGGTTTTTAGGACAAACGGGTCAGGTTGAGTTGATAATAGATGGAGCTCGAATTCACTTTTCGGTATTTATGCATAAACAAATGGACGTCAATAGTTAAATTTAGACAATTAGAGTTAAAATCGGCCTCGTTTATGACAAAATGGGTCACTGGGCCACTTAGTGACCCCTTCAACCTTGTCCTGATTTGTGTGTATATTCGAATTGTTGCTTTGACATTGTCGAATGATTAATTGAATCTTTGAACTTCATTAAACTTGACGTATTGTTCAAAGTCTAGACGCTAGATGCACAGTCTAATTGGTCGATCATGACCATACTATTCGTTGTTGCAGCTTGTATTTGATCTTACTCACCAAGCGGTCGATGCAAAGCGTTATTGTCTTTTCGAAAAATCTTAAATTTTATGTGGCTTCTGTTTGTCTTTTTTGTTTTATCCAAACTGTAAAATTAATTTGTATGTTATCCTCTTTCTCTTGTTTAAGCACTCATTCAAAAAACCTATGAACCTACCTTAAACACCATCTAAAGTACAAACAAAACATTCAATTATACTATGTGAAAATATAAATGTTGGTCATCTTCACTGCCATCACCGGTTCGTTGATTATATTGAAAACACGTAAACGAGGACCTACAGCCAAAATCTCGATCCCCCCCCCCCCCCCTAAAAAGTATGGTTAGCCCTTCGATCACCCACAGAAAAAAAATCCTGGGTCCGCCACCAGTGATCGTGGTGCCTAGGTGGCAAGTTGAACTCTGACAGATAATGTAAAAGCTAACGGAAAAACATATCTTAATGATGTAATTAGAATGGAGGGACACTCGTAACCTATAAGTATAACAGAACTAAACCTTAAAAAACTATAATTAACTGCTGTTGGAGCTAGAAATGAAATGAAATTAGGAAGAATAAGACATACAGGTTGTGATGGATTGAGATGAACCAGATTGAGAGGGTTCATCTGGTGGCTCTTGATTTTCAGAAACCCAAAGAGGGATTCAAATATCTGGAGTCACCAGACAACTGAACTGTTGGTTGTTCTAAAGAGATCCTGTTCCACAGCATTCCCATTACCTTATCCCTAACCAGAACTTGATGATAAGACTCACAGTAACTAAGTAATTTCACCGTTGCTGGCAGCATGAAAAGGTACGAGAAATATGTCGGGAGATATATGCTGCTTCATACGACGAAGGAGACACGAAGAAACTATGAAAGTTCAATTCGATTTCTGTCAGGTTCGAAGAAATCGCAGAGCCATCACAGGTATGCTGCTTTGAACCTTCTTATGTCTGAATATCTTTATGTAGTAGTATAGATTCAGAAAATTAAAATTTAAAAATAAGTTGAATACTAAATTAACTTTAATTTTTTAAATAAAGTATTTTATTCACGTTTCCCCTGCTTCGAAATTTCGTCCGTACTTAAAGAAAAGGTCATTCAAACACCAGCGGTCCATCAACTTAAAGTCGAACCGCGCACAAATTCAAACAAGGGAGGTTAGGCTACTCGGTGTGAGTGACGGGCTTTTCTCCAGGATGATCCGTCACGTCAGCAAACGCGTCAGAGAGCTTTGAGGACGCCCCTGCAGAGGTGGAAGCTTGGAAATGGGTGACGACCCGCCACGTCAGCAAACGCGTCAGAGAGTTCTTTTATTTTTCTTTAATAATTAAACTAGTTTTTTAACATTTACTTATATAAATAAAATCATTTTATATTAAAAAACACACATTACATAACCTAAAAAAAAGTAAAAAATAAAAACATTACTGAAAAAAAAAATAAACATATCCTATAAAAACCTACGAACTTCATTTTTTTGCGATTTTTTCTTTCATTTTTCGCAAAACCGGCCGATGTTCTTCAGGATATGCGTTTATATCGGCTGTCATGATCTCCCACTCTTTAAACTCGACCTCGCGTTCCTTCGCTTTCACCTTTTGAGCCGTGACCTCGGTGAACACTCTGAACTGATTCATAAGGTCGTCCATTTTGGAACTGGCCCCCGGCGCGGCATGTTTTTTCCAGCTGCCGCCCTTTTTGATATGTCCCTGCCCGGGGGACGCTCCTCCTCTCTAACCACAAACTCTTCATCATCGAATTCGGGGTCGTCGTTTATATTTATTTGACAACGGGCGTCCGAGCCTCCACCCGGACTGTAACTACGGTCTCCGAGGTTTTTGTTCGTTTGGCCGTTGAAACCTCATTTGGGACCGGTGCCCACTTGTTGCTGGTTCGCAAAATTTCCCAAGCACGTATGTGGGGGAAAGCGGTTGAATGCGTATCTTCGTATCGACGCATCGCCTCTTTAAACACGTCTTCATCGCTCATCCCACTACGGCGACCAATATACAAGTTATTGTAAATCGCCGAAAACCGGTTCACGACCGGATGCATCTTCCTCCACTTGGAAGATACGGAAGCGATGTCGCGATAATGACCTTGTTCCATTATCGCAAGAAACTTCGACAGTACTTCCTTCCAAAACCCGTCGCCGGTTTGGTTGTTACCTATATTTTTAATTTGTAGCAAAAGTTATATTAAAAAAAAGTTTATTGTATCAATTTTTGGTATATTTTATAAAAGTTTAGTTATGTACCAATAATGGGGTTTTTGGAAGTGCTAACCCACACCTTGGCTAACGCCTCCTCCTCCATCTTCGTCCAAAGTTTCGCCTTCACTCTCGAAGGCTGTTCTTTCTCAACCATATGTTGTTTACCTTTTTTCGTTTGGACGTTTGAGGTTGGGTCTCAGGAACAAATTCTTCAACGTCCTCTTCGGGTTGTGGTTGCGAATTGTAAGGGTTTCGCATCATCATTTGTTGAACCAACTGCATTTGTTGCACTTGGCTCATTTGCGAAAATGCGTTTGGGCTTTGTTGAAAACCCCAAAAGCATTGAAAGAAAATTGTGACGATGATCAACTCGGCTCCATACTAGGATAGTAGCCGGGTACAGAGAAAATATTTTGGTTTGGGTTTGGGTTCGGGTTTGGATTTGGGTTCGGGTTGCTCGGGTTGTATGGATCCATGACGAAAGTTGAAGATTTTAAAAAAGTTAGAGAGTTATAAAAAGATGGAAATGGTTTTATAAATTTGAGAGAAAGAGGTGAAGAAAGTGTGTAAAAAATGGGATGGTATTGGGGTATTTATAGGTAAAATTATTAATTTAATTTTTTATTAAATCTAGCCGTTTAACAACGGCTATATATTTGAAAATATATATATATATATATATCGTCCCGTCTCACACGTCCCCGGAAAGACTGCTGCGACGACGTCGGGACAGCCCCCACACCGAGTGGCCTTAGTGGATTCACATCTAACACACGCACACACCTCCCCCAAACAAATTCAAATACGAGGTTAGAGTATTCACATCCAACCTTTCAAATTATGTGAGGGTGACATTTTATTTTATAAAAAGTGGTTACAAATGGTTATGAGTAGACAATAAAAAAATGTTAGTATTCATCTGTAAATTTGAAGGGACTATATTTACCCTTTATAATTTTTTAATTTATATTGAAAGTACCCTTTATAATTTTTTTAATTTATTTGGTTATGAGTAGAGGAGATGGAAGATGTTAATGTTTATCTGTAAATTTGAGGATTTGAGAGGACTGTGTTTATCTTTTATAATTTTTTTAATTTGTTTTGAAAGTACCCTTTATAACCTTTTTAATTTATTTTAAAAGTGGTTATGAGTGAATAAGAGAGAATGCAATAATAAAAGTATTAACTTAATTATTTAATTGAAAATAAAGAAAAAATAGTGTTTTTTTTTAATATGAAATACAAAATTGGGAGTTGGATATGAATGCTCTTAAGAGCCGACAAACTAGCAAACAACTTGGTTACACTCGCCACAGATAGATGTGTCTCTATGTGATTCATCGTTAGAATATATCACTTCCATCAAGGTGGGTAGTCTAGGTTTGGGATTTGTTCTTGAGTTTAATAAAAAGCCTTTTCATTGAGTGGGCGTGAAGCAGTAACAAATCCAGAATTTTTTTTTTATTAGGGGTGGAAATTAATTGGGGTCATTTGTGTATTAATATATAATAATTTTTTTCGTCTAGCTCGGATGGGATCAGGTCATGTCATATAAAAAAAGATAATCAAACTAATTTTATATACTCAACAAAAGTATCTCAAATATCACTCAAAGCATACTGTAATTAATATCTAATATATCTAAAGTCTCAACGGGTTTTAATTTTTTACTTAATCGTAATTCATTAGCTATCAATATTCTAATCCACATCAACTACTCATTTACACGTACAAACAATGGTTTAGATCTAAAGTTCATAACCTTTATATTTTTTCAAACCCTAGTCCTCATTTCCTAATCAAATAAATTAAAACAATAAAACTAACTATCAAATAAGTGATTCACTTAATCACTAACCTAAAGCCAAAATTTGGCTGACAAAGGGATCCGAAGGCGACGAAAGATGATTGGAAGTGAGTCTAGGCGCTACCCATTGTTCTTTTTCTTTGCAATTGTCGCTCGATATATATACACACACAAAAATAAGGTTTAAACCTTCACAATCATAGGCTAAGGCCTAAGGGTAAAGGGCCTAAACTTATGATCATTGGGCTAGTAACGTTAAACCAATTTGAGCCTAAGTCAATATGGTTTTAACATTTGGATATTGGTAATTATATTAATAACTAATTTTTATTAAATTTCTATTTAAAAGTTTATTAATTTCAAATTAAGTTTTTCTTAGGGTTGTTTTTATATTATTTCATCAAGGTTGGTTTCAAAAGGTTAATGGGGGCGATTGCAAAATTTTAAGGGGAGCGCTTGGAATTTTCGTGAATCTATAACACTAAAGAAAGCACAGTAGATTGTGGAAGTGTATTCTAATGGTGTTACATTTTAACCCAAGTAACGTGGACTTCTTACTTCTAAAATTTGTGCGATCGGGGTGTTTGGTCCAATATCCTCAAATCTGAACAATCACTAGGGTGCTTTTTGTTTTTTCAGAAAAGCTGTGTGCAGGCTCTTTTGTCTGCGCGTCGCAGACCACGCGCAAACATTGCTACGCGTAGAATGTTTGGTGTAGACTTGGTCCAACCACTTCTAAGATTTGCAGAGGGTTAAACACCACCACCACCCACCCGACACCGTCCACCACCCACCACCGTCCATCGACACCACCGTCCACCACCACCATCGTCCACCGTCTACCACCACCGTTCACCACCACCGTCCGTATACCAACACAAATTTATTTTAGAAGTCTACATACGCTAAAAAACAAACAGTCTTATTCTTGCAGACTGGAGATGTTTGGTCCACCTTTTTTTCTACAGATGTCTGCAGATTTGGTTCAGAAATTACAGAAATTTTACTTCTTAAAAAACAAACAACACTGAGGGTTCCAAACATTCATGTAATTTAGGCCTAGTAAAAGGGATACTTGGTGTAGGCTCGCATACGTTTTTTGTTGGATAATTGGGTTGGGGACTCCGACTTGAAAACTCTATTTGCATCTATTCTCAGTTGGGAAATCAAAATGGTGATTGGTTAATGAGAGACTTAGTTAGAATGACTCTGTAATAGGGTATGCTTAGGAATGGTATAGACATCCCTCATCGTTTGAGGCGTTAGTTGTAGGGGTTGAGGCGTTAGTTGTAGGGATGAGCTCGGTACAATTATAAAAAACTCTCATTACGATACGATCCCGGTGTTTGAAGGTAAAAATTGGTTAAATACCGGTGTAGTACGTAGTACTGAACCAAAATTACCAATTCCGGAAAAACCAAAAAAGTGGGTACCGAATCGATACCGAAAATGATTCTGTGCCGGTACCCGGACTCAAATGCCCTTCCCTGGCTAGCTAAAATTCACGAGTGCATCACTTTATTGAACCAGGTTGGATTACAAGAACACAAGGATACTTGAAGCATGTATGGACTTACATATTGGTAGGGGTAGCCTTCGTTACTCCTTGACGTTTCGTTGGTAGTTAAATTTTTTTTTTGACATTTTTTTCGATTCCGCTACACATTTAAAAAATTATGTCACCTCTATTTAAGCGCAAGGCCGTTCGGCAGTCGGATCGGTATTTGCGAATTGATTGTAGATTTGAAGAAGATTCCCTAAAATTAGTAGATCTAAAGTGATGGTGGTGAGTTTGGAATCAAGATAGTGCATTTGGAGCGAGCAAAAAAAACCATGGCCTTTTCTGGTGACCGTGCGGAGGAGTTAGGGAAAGCGCCGAAACAATATCGTGAAGAAAGACAAATTCTTGTTAAAAGCATCTTAACCATATGTCGAAGAAAATTTAAAAAGCTTATTAGTAGGTTTTGACTTTTTTATATTTCTTTTAGTTTCATAATTTTGAGTTTTTTTATTTTATTTTTTAAAGCGTAAGAATCTCACATGTAAACACATCCTACTTGGGGTTATGTCCAAGGTCGACTCTTGACCGTCATGAGACCGTGCCCCCTTGATGCGCGGGAACCAGATGGAATTCGTAAGCCTCGCCCCCGTCAAGTTCGAACCCAGGATTAAAGCCCCTATCCATCCCTTCACCTAGATATCCATCTGGCCCAAGCGGGAATCGAACTCGTGTTTCCACTAGGAAGGGCAGACCAATTAACCAGTGAACCAAATTCTCAGGACTTAAGTTTTTTATTCTATAAAATTGTTTATACTTTATAATCTCTCTATATGTCGGGTTTAAATCCTTATGATTCGTTTGCTAAGTTTGACATATCTAAGATAATTAAATTTTCTAAGATATGTCCAAATAATTTTACGATCTTTTATCACATTTCAAACGAAGATGATAAATCTGCAAAATTGAATGGATTGAGTGACGTTGCTCGTGTAATGGTGGAAACCGGAATACATGATACTTTTCCTTTGGTTTATAGAACATTGAAGCTAGCATTGGTTTTAGCGGTTACAACCGCAACTGTTGAAAGATGTTTTTTTTTTCTAAAATGAAGCTTATCAAGACGGATTTGCGCAATCGAATGGGTGAGTAATATTTGAACAATGCTCTAATTTGTCCGGTCCGTAAAGAACCTTTTCATGGTGTACGTGTTTAAATTTATTTACTATCGAGCTACTATTTTTGTTTCATTTACATTGTATGAAGTACGTTAAAAAATTTTAACGTTCCCCTATAACTATTTTTTAGATCCGCCATTGGGTTGTATGGTCTCACCGAACACATCCGCCTCCCTTGGTTGTGTTTTCAAATGGAATAAGTGGACTCCAAAAATGGTAAATATTATCGGATGTCGTGTGGCTTTAAATTGTATACTGACCAAGGTTGCACTACTAAAAAGAAGAATTCCTTTTCATTCATGTACATGCCCTGATGTGTGTAGAATCAGTAAGGTCTACATACCATATATTCACCCGTTGTTATGTTTCTTCGATTATTTGGCATTGCTTATCTTCTTAGTGCTCCATTCCACCCATTTATGCTTTTGCTTTTCTAGACGTTCTTAACCTTCACAAGGGGGTTTGTAACACCCGGAACTTTTGAATATCTCATCTTGCGATGTGTACATTGTGTAGTTATGTCTTGTGGTCAAGACAACTTTAAGAAATTACACCAAAATGACCTTTCGGAAGGTCTTTGTGCAATTCGTCAAAAGCCAAGAGTGGGACTATTTTATCTTGTGTTATTGTTAAATGGCTTGAAATTAACTTTTTATTAGAATATTCCTCATAAACCCTACCATCGTTCCACAGCAGATCCTTCACCGATTCTGCAACCATTGTCGCATAAAGAGAAGACAAGTAGGGGTGATTCCTACATGAAATCTACGATTTCAAGTAAACCCCGCATAGTACTCGTGATTTCATGAGATAACATGATCGAGTTGTCAACCTTTTTGCAGGTTTTCGTTTAGGGTTTCTTTCATTGTTACGAATTATAGCTCGGCTCTTTTGGGTGAATCACAATATCGTATTGTCCTCACAAGGTAAGCTTTTTCCCTAATCTCACGATTTGGCAAGGTTCTCAGCACATCTCCTTCTCCACATTCTTCGGCTATAGATACCAGCCTTCAACCACAGGTTTAAGGATCGACTCTCTTACTCTTAACACAGACTCGTTTACTCTTCTTAACGATACTTATTCTCATGTTGAAGGGTGGTTACAAGGGAAACCCTGACCTTCCTCTTTGTAATGAGTCTCATGGTGTTTTGTTTTGCAGATAACACTTCGATCATCATCGAGGAAATATTAAGGATTAACCATTCTTGACCAGACCATTCCCATAAGGATGAACTGGCAGTTTAGACTTGGTGTTTTTTCATTGATGGATGCATATATCTAGACCAGGGGCGGACCTAGTTAGAGGGTTGTGTGAACGTTTGTACCTCTTGAAAAAAAAATTAAGTGTATTTATAGACCAAATTCCGATCACATTGTTTAAAAATTTGGTTAAACCCTTTATTTACACCCATAAATATAATTCTCATATCCGCCAATAATGCATGTAATAATTCAAACACACTATCAAACAATATCCTATACATGTGTATTTACATGTGAAGTAGTTATTTAGTTTCTCATAATAATTTCAAAGAGAGAACAAGAAAGATTTAGGATAATGATGTTCAAGACTTAAACCAAAAAAAGAAAAAAAACAATCTGGCCGGTTCATTTTTTGGTTAGAATTACAAGGATTATAATTCACTAGTTTTAAATATTATTAGTTCTATGTGGTTGGACTTCTCTAATTTTATTTACATCTTTTCTCATCTTTATTCTTATAATTATATTAAAAATCACTATATATCTTTCTTTTTTAATAAAATAATATTTTTATATCTTTATCGTTACATTTTCTTTTTTCCTTCACTTACAATCAATTCAAAAAATATTAAAAAAATTAATAAGGGTTAACAATGCCATCTCAAATATATAGATAAACAGTAGATTATCTCTCTCATCGACTCATAACTGCTCATAACAACGTTTTAAAATTGCAGAACCTTCTCAAATACATAAAAATACAAAATGGGATGCGAATGCTATTCGTATGTCTTTTTCAAAAACTATTTTAGGCAAAAAAATTTGGTTAATTATACGTAATATTGTTGGCCCCACTTTAATTGTTCTAAGTTAGGCACAAGACGTCATGAACAACATATTAATAAACATGGAAACAAACATTCATCGTCTTCGAATTTAAATAAAAAAATAGATTTGATATTCATAGAAGGAAAAAAAGGTAAATGCACGGTACCCCTGACTGCGGGAGGGTTCTCCCTCCCCAAGCTAGCTTAGCCCCATAGCTTCCTGGCGGTTACTACCCAGCAGGATTATTCGGGCCAAGCTGGACTCGAACCCACGTTCTCCTGTTTGGAATGGGTGAGGCTGGCCACTGGGCTGACACCCCGTGGTTAATTTGATATTCATAGAAAACAATAATGTTTGAACATCATCCAAGTTACTGTTAACCAATATTTACTACGGCACGCCACGTCTTCATTTAGGTTTCCTTTTTTAACTCGTAGCTGAAACAACACAGAAAACTTGCATGATCAAGACTTAAAAAAAACAATCTAATCAATCAGATGTATTATAATAACAAAAAGCCTTGGGCATATACGTGGTGAATGGAGCACTTTGTTGTTTTAGATTGTTAATTGACCTTTGTGCCACACCGTACACGTCATTTTATCTTGCTTAAGTATGTTTGTGGTCCATTGGTTCGTATCCTGTCTTGGACGCATACGGCGACTGACCTTAACTCCCAACAGTCCAGTGGGCGCCAACAATTGTAGGCACTTCTCAAACACATCTTTTCTTTGATGACTAAGAATATATATAGAATAAGGGATCATGAAGACGGGGCACTAAACATCATGAGGTAGTTATATCAGTAAGGGAGCGTGATAAAATATATGGAGTAGGAGGGGCGTGAAAGTGACGTTTTAAAATATATATATAAATAAATAAATAAAAAAATCAATCAATTAAAACAAATCTTAAAAACACTCACAAATCAAGAGCCTCCACCTCTTCAAACTTTCCCCTCCACGCCGGTGTGATTTCTTCTGCTCCCATCACCATGCCACTACCACGCCAAGGCACGGGGTGGTGTGCCGGCGTGGTGGAGCCTTCCAAGTCACCAAACGCATCCCACTTCGTGTGGTCTAAGACATTCTGATATAATTGTAATTATATATTGTGAATATTTGCAAGGGCGGCCCTAGGGGTGGCGGAGAGGACCACCGGTCAGGGCCCAATATTTCAAAGATCACGTTATTTAAAAAACCATTATGTATATGTAAAAAAAATTAATAGGGACAAATACCTACATAGGATCACTTATAAAACTATTTTTATGGTTTAGATTAGTTATTAGCCTATTAGCATTAGGTTTAAATCTTAGTGAGCCAAATACCCAATTTCGTTAAGGCCTAAGGGCACATTTTTTTCAAGCTCGAACATGGTACATGAATTATCAGAGTTGACCCTAAATATTTGTGTATTTTCTATATATAAGGGTGGAAGGGGCACCTTCGGTAAACCCTTCACGATCGGTAATTGTCACACCCTGACCGCAACGGAAATGGTAGTCGAGGCATGATTGGGTTTTCTTCAAGCTCATGACATTTACTATAAAGTTTCATATTTATTATTTCCAATTTCAAAAGAATAAATTACAACAACCACGTATACATACAAACACAATATGTTTTAAACACCGCATTCATAACTTCTTTATTTTTCTTCTAAGACAATTTCCTATGTGTTCCTTTCTTCAACTGTCCACCTGTATCATGTGTAAATTTTGGGTCAATAAAAGTTAGCGAGTGAATCTTATTTAAATATTTGAACAAATTAGTTATATTGTTATTTAAATAAAAATGTGCATAAACCAAATATGAGTAAACGATATGTAAATCTAACCACAAACCACACATTATCAATCAATGGACACACAAGCATGACAAATGATGAACAATGAGATCAAGACTCAATCAAACGGAGCCGATCTAATGAGGCACCTGATGCTCAACTCGTCTCCAACGAGAAATTGATGGGCCTAATGTGAATGATTGCACGCAACTGACAAAAATGTAAACACACAATACAACAAATAACATTTACATCACACGTTAGATCATATAATGGTAATAGCACAAGTGTTTGGATAAACGAAATATATGAAACGACACATGATACACCCTAAAACATAAAAAAAGGGGAATTTGTAAGAATTCACTTACAGTGGGTGCGTTTCCTTGAATTGACGACGAACCGCACGAATTTGGATTTAACCACGAGAGAAACTAACCTAAATAATACGTAATAATTTGATAAATAAATAAATTTTATTAGAAATTAATATTTTTAATTCATGCTTTTTATTAGATTGTTAGGTTTATTTTTGTGGTAATTAATACAAATTTTTAAGCTTTAAAACCTTATTTTTAAGTATTTTTAATTAATTTTTAGTGAAAATAAAAAGGATTTTAAGTATTCAAAAAATTTACCCTTTTCAGGGTTGACTGGTCAACCTGCCGGATTCGATTATTATTGGCAGCGTGTGAGGTTCGAACTCGTGACCTCCCGTATACGTGCACGCAGCTCTACCAACTGAGCTACGTGTCTAACCCGAAATAATCTTGTTTTTATTATATATATATATATATATATATATATATATAATATAAATAATTATATACTAATTAAATCAATTCAGAATTTTAATAAAAGGGTTTTATTTCCTTCAAAATGTAATCGGCCGCTGCCCCATACCCGTCACGAACCCGCGACCTTCCAACATGATGCACCCAGCCCTACCAACTGGCTGGGTGTCTAACCCAATATTATTTCAACCGAATTATATTTATTAACTTTTGAATGATGACGAATGCCCTTTAAAAAAACTGGTTTTTATTCAAAGAGTCGGACTTGCAACAGATTCGAACCTGGGCATGTGGGTTCATGTGCACACAGTCCTACCAACTGACTGTGTGTCTAACCCGGTTTAAACATAATTTTAATTCCTTTTAAACACTTATTCACGTCGTCTTCCTCATTTTAAAACATAAACTGTTAATTTGATTTGTTTAGTTACGCAAAACGCATTCTAGGTGTTTGCGCTTTTATAATATTGAAGGAATATGATAAATACGTACCTTCGAAAATCACTTAGTTTCTCCGGTGAAGATTCCGTCAAAGTGTAGAATTCTCCGACGATTAGTTCTTGAAGAACAGAGGTTTGTAGAAGGTTTAGAGTGAGTGTGTGCATCTTAAACGAGTCTAGAACTCACTATTTATAGCCGAGGTTGGTCATATGATTTAAATTTTCAGTTTCGGTCAAACAATTATGGGTGAGTTGATTGTAAGACAAAATTTAATGAGTTTGATTCCGTTTTTGGATCTAAATGCGTGTTTAGAAACAGTTAATTGAAAAGAAAAACGGCAACTTGATGATTGCCAGAGGTTACAGTCGTTACAGACGGGTCTTTTGTATTTGGTTTTTAGGAAGTTGTTTTCAGTTAAGATGTATTTGTTTTCAGATAAATTCAAATGTGTGTGTGTGTTGTAGTGGTGTGCGACGCGTATTGGTTCAATGAAGACCCGGGTTCGACACCCATGGTCTCCCTTTATATTTATTTATTTTTTTTTTTTTATTTTCAGTTTATTATATCTATTATTTTACTTTATTATTTATTAAATGCTAACAACAATATAACAAATTTTAATCTTCGACATAAATCGTAACAACATTATACGTAAGTCTGAATTACAAACGAAGCGGGTTTTAGACCCATTTTACGACGAATGTTACAGTATCCCCTACTTTTAGAAATCGTCCCGAAATTTAAGTAGTAGTAGGTTTGACTTGAAAGAGGTGAGGGTATTCTACGAAATGCATCGATTGAATATCTTTTAACAAAAAAAGGGAGTGTGATGTTTAGATTTGACGTCAAAGTTTACATTACCAGGTGAAGTTTTGGATTTTAATTGAGGCGGTAACGTTTCCTAGTAAGGGTTGAATACCTGCTACAGGAATCGCTTTTTATGCCTAAGGTATAAAAGTGAGTAGCATTGATAAACAAGTTGATTGACTAGATATGATCTCATGTATGAGGGTTTTGAGAAAATCGAAGCGTCGAAAAGATAAAGTTATATCCCAAAACAAAGTCTTCCACCATGACGATATTAAAATCCACACGGAACTTCTCATAATCACCTGACAATGCTTTTGATCTTTGACAAAAATACTTATATAGAAGTACCAGCGGCGTATCCACCATATTCTTGTCAAATTTTCATTGGCTTTGTAGTAAGTTATAATTAGTTCTATGTGACTCGTCCTAAATTCTACAAAACAAACATAACAACCAAACTTTAGTCTCAAATTTGAGGGATACATGACTGAATGACAACGGTACCTTCTCGTTTTCTATGATGAAGGGGTCAGTCTATGAAAGAGTGAGACACGACCCAACTTCTTTGAATGATGAGACGAGGTGAGTCTGATGTATGATGCCATGAAATTTTAAATCGATGAGTAGAGACATGAAATAAAACAATGATATCAATTAGCATTAAAATTCTTGGATACATAAATTCCCAAATTGAAACAGGGATATACAAAGATTGTGATTTATAGAAAACATAAAAAAAACTAGATGGTTGGAGCTAAATCTTGACTCTTGGTGATGGAAGGCTAGTTAGGTTGCTTGTTTGCACCGTTATTGACTTCAACTGGATTGGCGTTAATGTTGTAAGCTCTTCCTCTCACTGATGGGGGTGCTGGGTTTGCTTGATTTGCTTGGTTAACTGGGTTCGCTTGAGCTTGGGTGTTAATGATGTTAACCAATCTAGGGCACGTGTTTCTAAAATGGTAGGGTCACCACAATTAAAGCAAGCTCGAACATGTGGAACCATGGGTATTGGGGTTGTTGATAGAGTTGGATCATGTTTTGAGCAGGGGGTGGAGCTTGGTTTTGGGGAGTGCGACAAGTTTTACTTAATGGCCATAACGCCTACAATTAGCACACAATCACAGGGTATAGTGGGTTGATGGTGATAAAAACAGGTGTTGCATTGAGGGTGAGTGCCAATGTAAGGTTTCTTATTTGGGTAAGCGGAGTTGGGTGCTACTTGAGTGATTGGGATAGCTTGGAGGGGTACGGCTTGTGGAGCTGGTTGACTGCTTTGAGTAACAACGAAGTTTTGCCTGTCTCGCTTTCTCTTGGTAGTGAGTTGGGAAGAGGATTCAATTTGGGTTGAGTTTGAGGTTTCAGTTGGTGTTTTATCTTTCTTCTTCTCATCCTTGAAATCTCCATTCCTAATGTGGTTTTCGGTGAGCTCTGTAGCTAGCTCATTACTACTTCCAAAGTTGCAGGTGTAGTACTCATCACAGGGTCCTGAATCTTTGGAGGAAGACCCCGAATGTAGTGCTCGATCAAACGGTAGAGAGGGTGAAACAATTTGGAACCATTTGATTCAACTCGAGGAACCTCTTGTTATAGGTTATGTGATCTCCCTCTTTTTTCTTCAAGGAATAGAATTTATCCTCTAGTTTATTAATTTCACTTCTTGGACAGAAACATCTAGTCATAAGCTCTCTCAATTCTTCCCAAGTTAGGGCTACAGCGGCTTCGGGCCTTGTCTGCCCTTCTCAGCATTCCACCACATGAGGGCTACTCCATACAAGCGTCCAGTAGCATAGTGCACTTTGCGATCGTTGGGACAATCACAACTGAGGAAAGTACTATCCATCTCTTCAAACTAACGAAGGAGAGCAGTGACCCCTTCAATTCCTTTGTACTTGGGAGGGTCACATGAGTTGAAGTGCTTGTAAAGTGCACCTAGTGGTATTTGAGGGAGGGTTGGCAACGTTTTGACCTTCTTGGTTGATTAGTTGATGGGATTAGCGGCAAGGGCTTGTTGGACTTGAACTACGATGTCGGGAAGTACGACGGCCATTTGTTGAGCGATTTGGGCAGCCATGCGCTCGTGGGATTTTCCTGATCTCCTACCTCTACGAGAGTGACTAGAAGACATCTACAAGGAATACGTATCGAGAGTATGCGTTTGACGTTTTAGGTGTCATGTGTCGTATTTTAGAAATGAACATCCACAAAACAAATGAAGAAAAATAAATTTCTACTTCCATAGGATGTCTTGAGCTTTGCTCATGTTTGGGCCCCCATATGTCCCCATACTTGGCCGTGGTAGTCATGTGGGCCCCCATGACTACTGGGCTCGGTAGAGTTCACATTGGTATTGGCCTGTTAACCTGGCGCTACCCGAATTAAAATCGTAAAACATGATTTGCAAGGTATAAGGTCGGAAGGTGTCCAGGTGTAGACACGGTGACAGCTCAAAATGGGGTTAGTTCACACGACGTTTGGTGTGGTATGTTTTGGCCCAATAGGTCCTTCGTACTCTCATCGTTATTCCCCAGGTAGGCAAACTAGTCCGTTATATTGGATTTATACGAATGCCAACCTAGACAGGACGTTTCGATTGCCGGTACTTGTACCCTTCAAGTTACTACATGCCGTCGTAGAACTCACTTTGATGAGATTGAAAAAAAAGTGAAAACATCACAAAATCTTGAATAAGGAAATATGAGAATGATTTAAATATATGAGATTGAAACGTGCGTGATGTATATGTAAGCATATTATGTTTGACAATATGTATAACTCATTAAGTATCACACAAAATGATAGTGGAAGTGCTTGCATGCATTTGTGTGTGTAACAAATATGAAACAAATAAACATCATGCGTTTGCATGTAACCAAATAACATATAAACAATTAAAATCTAATCGACTATACTATATGCTCTAAGGGTCTTAATAACCTATCTTATATCCCTATAGTCAAAAGCTCTGATACAAATCTGTCACACCCTGACCCGCAGTGGAAATGGTAGTGGGGCATGATTGGGTTTTCATCAAAGCTAATGGCATTTACTATAAAGTTTCTTATTTATATTTCCAATTTAAAAGGATAAATTACAAAACCACGTATACATACAAACACAATATGTTTTAAACACCGTATTCATGACTTCTTTATTTTTCTTCTAAGGCAATTTCTATGTGTTCTTTTCTTCAACCTGTCCACCTGTATCATTGTAAATTTTGGGTCAACAAAAGTTGGCGAGTGAATCTTATTTAAATATTTGAACAAATTAGTTATATTGGTTATTTAAATAAAAATGTGCATAAACCAAATATGAGTAAACGCATATGTAAATCTAACCACGAACCACAGATTATCAATCAATGTACACACAAGCATGACAAATGAAGAACAATGAGATCAAGGCTCAATCAAACGGAGCCGATCTAATGAGGCACCTGATGAACTCGTCTCCAACGAGGAACTGATGGCCTAATGTGAATGATTGCACGCAACTGACAAAAATGTAAACACACAATACAACAAATAACATTTACATCACACGTTAGATCATATAATGGTAATAGCACAAGTGTTTGGATAAACAAAATATATGAAACGACACATGATACACCCTAAAACATGAATAAAAAAGGGGAATTTGTAAGAATTCACTCACAGTGGGTGCGTTTCTTTGAATTGACGACGAACACGCACGAATTTGGATTTAACCACGAGAAAAACTAACCTAAATAATAGCGTAATAATTTGATAAATAAATAAATTTTATTAAAATTAATATTTTTAATTAATGCTTTTATTAGATTGTTAGGTTTATTTTTATGGTAATTAATACAAATTTTTAAGCTTTAAAATCTTATTTTTTAGTATTTTAATTAATTTTTAGTGAAAATAAAAAGGATTTTAAGTATTCAAAAAATTTACCCTTTTCAGGGTTGACTGGTCAACCTGCCGGATTCGATTATTATTGGCAGCGTGTGAGGTTCGAACTCGTGACCTCCCGTATATGTGCACACAGCTCTACCAACTGAGCTACGTGTCTAACCCGAAATAATCTCTGTTTTTATTATATTATATATATATATATATATATAACTAATTAAATCAATTCAGAAATTTATTAAATTAAAAAGGGTTTTATTTCCTTCAAAATGTAACCGACCGCTGCCCCATTACCCATCTCGAACCCGCGACCTTCGCAATATGGTGCACCCAGCCCTACCAACTAAGCTGGGTGTCTAACCCAATAGAATTTGCAACTGAATTATATTTATTAACTTCTTGAATGATGATCTGAATTCCTTTAAAAAAACTGGTTTTTATTCAAAGAGCCGGACTTGCAACAGATTCGAACCCGGGCATGTGGGTTCATGTGCACACAGTCCTACCAACTGGACTGTGTGTCTAACCCGGTTTTAACATAATTTTAATTCCTTTTAAACACATATTCACGTCGTCTTCCTCATTTCAAAACATAAACTGTTAATTTGATTTGTTTAGTTACGCAAAACGCATTCTAGGTGTTTGCGATTTAATAATATTGAAGGAATATGGTAAAAACGTACCTTCGAAAATCACTTAGTTTCTCCGGTGAAGATTCCGGCAAAGTGTAGAATTCTCCGACGAATAGTTCTTAAAGAACAGAGGTTTGCAGAAGGTTTAGAGTGAGTGTGTGCATCTTAAACGAGTCTAGAACTCACTATTTATAGCCAAGGTTGGTCATATGATTTAAATTTTCAGTTTCGGTCAAACAATTATGGGTGAATTGATTGTAAGACCAAATTTAATGAGTTCTTTTTTGGATCTAAATACGTGTTTAGAAACAGTTTGTAACAGTTAATTGAAAAGAAAAAACGGCAACTTGATGTTTGCCAGCGGTTACAGTCGTTACAGACAGGTCTTTTGAATTTGGTTTTTAGAAAGTTGTTTTCAGTATAAGATGTACTTGTTTTCAGATAAATTCAAATGTGTGTGTGTTGTAGTGGTGTGCGGCGCGTATTGGTTCATTGAAGACCCGGATTCGAAACCCATGGTCTCCCTTTGTATTTATTTATTTATCTTTTTATTTTCAGTTTATATATCATTATTTTACTTTATTATTTATTATTTTAACTTTATTATTTATTATTAAATGCTAACAACAATATAACAAATTTTAATCTTTCGACATAACTGCGTAACGAACGTTATACGTAAGTCTGAATTGCAAAACGAAGCGGTTTTAGACCCGTTTACGACGAATGTTACAATAATGGTGCCGCCACCATCTAAGTCGCACGCTGGGAGTCCCTATTTCGACGACTAGTCACCGAGCAAAAAGCATGTTGCCGTTGGACTTCTTTTAACCATTGCATGTTACCGTTGGACTTTTTTTGACCTTTTTACTTCTCCATGAATAACAGGGAAGTAGTCTAAGATGACTCATAGAAAACATAAAATCAAACCAAATGAAATCAAATCAAATGGGGAAGGAATTGAAACCTGGATTAAGCTGCTGCTGAGGAGAAGGAGGAGGATGAGATAAGGAGGATGAGGAGGTTGTGAGAAAGGTGTTTGGGTTCCTGTCCCAAGACTAAAGAATCAAAGTGTAGAAATAACAAAGATGAACAAGAGAGAAAGCCGCTTCCTCCTCCTCCATTCACTTTTACAACCCATGTGTTTGGGTAATCTTTTAAAGCCTATGTGAACACCTCTAGTGTTTGAGTGCAAATGGGAGAGTGGAGTGATGAGTTGACATGGTATAATATTATTATTGATTAAAAAAAAGTTTACCATTCCTTATTTAGAGAGTGACCTTTTATCCGTTCACCTGACCCTATTACCCGATAAAGTGTACCTGTTTACCCGATTGTATACCCGGTATATTTTCTTTTATATTTTTAATTATGTATATATATGATACATCCATTTTTATACATATGGGTATTTTATTCTGCATACATTGTAGTTATTTGATATATTTTATAGTGATAATACTAAATGTAACTAATTAGTAACTATATCCGATGCCCGACGGACAACTTTTTAAATTAATGGGTTTATCCGAAACTTGCAGGTATCCCGATACCCTATGGGTATTTACCCGTTAGAAACCTGACGGGTTTTAGGACAGGTTTGGGACAAGCTAATCTACCCGGATTTGGGGTTGGGATTATCTAAACCCGTCTCAAACCTGACCCATTGCCATCCCTATATTGCCACTACTGTAACAAACAAAAAACTAATCAAACAATATTGGTATCGGTACCGATATTCATTTTTATTGTTTTCGGTTTTTATAAACTAACACTGTATCGTTATCGTACCATACCTAGCCATTTTCAAACCAAACATCAGTATTGGTACCAATATGGTTTTGTGGTTTTTTATATATCTTATTGAAAAAAGTTTGATGAACAATAAATTAATTTTTAAGTGTTTATTTTTGTTTTTTTTTTCGTAATCTTTAATTTTGTTTAATGGTAGGTATATTATATCATTGGTTAAAAAACTAAATGCGTAGTTGTGTTTGATTTTTCTCAACGTTACTGTATAAATTTTATTGAAAATGAGGTTATGTTCGAAATAAAGTCTTCTTTTAGTATTATAAGCCAGATCAAGTGCAAGTGTTATAGTGGTGTCGTGAACGAAACCGATACTGACTGAACAACGTCAATATCAGTATCGAATTATCAGAACCTGTATCAACATATATTTTAAAATATATACGGTTTAACCATTTTAGTTTTTATTTAATTTGATTTTTCTCTGATACCTCACGTTTATTATCTTATTATAAAGCTGAATACACGATTGTGTTTAATTTTTTCTCACCGTTCTTGTATATACTTTGTTGAAAAAAAGAGTTTTGTTTAAAATCGTACTATGATGAACCGAATCGATGTTGGCAACGGTATTCATTTTTATAGTTTTCAATGCAAAACACATTATTTTAAACATATCATGACTTAAACTAAGTGTCCATACCATATCGATACCGTAACGAACCGGTACCGATAGAATTTCCCTACATAACGATGCAAACCAGTACCAATCGAGTTTCCCTAGATAACAATGTGAACTGGTATCGACCGAACTCCCACCGTATCCTGGCAAATCCTACTAGTTTAGAATTATCTATGTATTCATATTCCACATTGTAAAAGCAATCTTGTCTTAAATTATTCTTTATAATGTTAATATTACACACTCCTTTCCTCTGTCTCTTTTTATATATATAGATATATAGTAAAATAGAGAAATAGAGTGTAAAAGGATATGAAAATAAGATATAAAGCCTGATAAATAACATGAGTTTTTTTAAGTTACAAAGACATTCACTGGTAGGTATCTTTTAAGGCGAAATCACATGCTATTCGATAATTGGGTTCCAAGGTCATTTTGGAATAAAGCATGATTCACCTTACTAAAAATGTTCTGAAGGAACCAACCAAAAAGTTCGTAAACCAAACTACTAAAAATGGTGATTTACAAGACATCAAAATATCATAACATATGCTATATTTAGTATAAGATTTTTTATTTATAATATGGGCTTTTCTTATAGAAATTTTACAGTATAATGCTTTATAAAATTTTAAATATACCATTGTATCATGTTTATTTTTCTTTTTCTTTCCATGTAAGTTTCATTTAAAAATTATGTAAGCTTCTTTTTTGATGTTTTCTTTAATTTAATAAATTCAAAAATTTTAAACTATTTTTATTCTAAATAAACAACGTTTAAATTATTTTAATTTATATAATTAGTTTTTACCTACTTCCCTTTAAACTTTGTACAAAACCGATATGACTTATCGATACATGCTTATTTTTATAGTGATTTGACGTGATTATTGTAACATTCGTCGAAAAACGAGTTTCCAAACCCGCTTCGTTTATTAATCAAATGCTCAGTTATAAATTTCGTTGCGCATTTATTGCTCGGATAAATTTTAAACAATACATAAATAATATATATATATATGAATTTTAAACCAAAATTATTAAATAACAAAAAAATCGTGGATTAAAAAAAATATGGAGACGCCGGGTTTCGAACCCGGGTCACCCACAAACCCAAACACACAACACACGCTCCGCCACACACTTCACTTGTGATAAACAAGGAAACAAATAATACTTAAGGTAATACCAGAAAATCAAAACCGGACATTAGCGCGGCAGAACTCGCAATCACCGGAAAATCCGGCAATCCGCGATTTTGGCCAAATCCTTTTTGATTGAAACGCACAATTTAATCCCGACGTCGGTTATAACCGTTGCCGGCAGTCAATTTCCGTCATAACCGACGGAAATCTTCAATCGCGAACCTTGACTCAATTCAAACCCAATTCAGCCTGTTTCCACTATAAATACCCACTTGAACACTCTGGAAATCCTTTCGCTCAGAACCACGATCGTTTCCGAAGCTTTATTCATCCCAAAACACGTCGCCGGAGATATTTTGCATTCGCCGGACTTTCACCGGAAAACCGAGGCTTACTTCAAATCGGTAAAATTCTCGACTCTTTTGTTTGTAATCCATTATTCGGCATGTCTTAACTTTAATCATTCAACCAGAATCTGTCTCAGACTACGCCGCCGGAAAAACCCACACTCACCGGAATATCACTGAAAATCCGAAGTCTCACTGTCGATCGGTATAATCAACTAAACCCTTTTGATATCTCTTGCTCAGTAACTTAATTTCATAACACAAGGATCTAAACTGTCAAACAATTCACTCAGCCGAGAGTCACAAATCAGAGCCGACGACTCTTGCCGGAAATTTGAAGTAAACGCTCTGTTTTGGTACATTCTATTCCTTAATTTCGTTATTTATTTCATTCCAACCAATTATAAGTTTTGATGATCGATTTAAACAGAACAGTCGGATTTCACTGTTCTGTGTTCTTATAAACGAAGAAGATGAAGTCGCAAATAAGTATTAGTATAATTAAAATCAGAAAACTAAACGGGTTAGACACACAGTCCAGCGGTAGACTGTGTGCAATTATAACGTTCAAGTCCCGAATTCGATTCGTGTATGTATCCGGTTCCCGCAATAACAAAACATTTTTTTTATTTAAGTTTAACAGAACACCCCTCAGATAGTACTTAAGATTAATATAAATCTTAATTTAAATGGGTTAGACACCCAGCCGAGTTGGTTGGGCTGGGTGCCAAATAAAGCAAGGGTTTCACGGGTTCGACGCGGGTTATACGCACCGGTTCTGCAGATTTTAAAACCTTTTTAAAATAACTAATTTCTGAAATATTCTAGTTAGTATATAAATATAATTAAATCTGAGTTTATTTCAGATTAGACACGTAGCTCAGTTGGTAGAGCTGCGTGCACGCATATGAGAGGTCCCGAGTTCGAACCTCGCTCAGCGCATAGAAAACACAGTCTGACCGGTCAGACCCGGTCAACGGTCAAAAGTCAATTTTTTTTATTTTTTTTATTTCTTTTTAGTTATTTATTTAATTAGAAAATTATTTAAAAATACTTAAAAATAAGATTATTAAGGTTAGAAAACTTCCTTAAACTCACAAAAATAATTCTAAAAATCCCATTTAAGAACACTAATTAAAAATATTAATCTCAACCAAAATTTATTTATTTATCAAATCATTTTGTTATTATCTAGGTTAGTTCTTCCCTCGTCAATCGAATCATATCATCATCAAAGAACGCACCCATTGTGAGTGAATCTCTATCAATTCCCCGTTTTAATCATGTTTTGGGGTGTATCATGTGTCGTATAATTCTTTTAATATATTTAAACACTTGTGCATACATCATATCCGTGATCAAATGTGAATCAAATGTGTATCAATTGTTGTGTGGATTATATGTAGTTTGGATTTATCATTTTCAGTGCACGCATATCATTAGGTCCATCAGTTCCCCGTGGGAGACGGTTTGAGCATCAGGTGCCTCATAAGATCGGCTCCGTTTGATTGAGCTTTGATCTCACATTCATCATCATTCATATCATATACTCATCCAAAGTGGTTTGCGTTTGTTTATCTATATATGTTTGCTCACATGTGATTATTGCACAATTTTTCCTTATTAAATAAAACAAGAAATTAGTAACAATGTTTTATTAAGGTTCACTCGCCAACTTTTGTTGACCCAAAATATCCCCCGTTTTACACATGATACAGGTGATCCAGCTGAGACAAGAACCACATAGGAAGGCCTAGAAGAATAAACAAGTTTAAGATTTGGAATAATTATGTAGTTTCATTTTCTTGTAACTGTATGAATTTTGTTATGGATAATTGAGTTGTAATTTGAATTTAATAAATATGAAACATTTTAGTAAACATCATGAGCTTTGGTGATAACCCAATTATGCCCCGACTCTTATTCCGCTGCGGGTCGGGGTGTGACTGATTGGTATCAGAGCCATGACTATAGGGATATAGGATAGGTTATTAGACCCTTAGAGCCTATACTATAGTTGATTAAAATTTTAAATTGCTTATGCGTTACATACAAAATTCATGATGTTTATATGCTTTATGTTTATTGTTACACTCAATGTTATGCAAGCATGCTCACAAATACATAATATTATACAATGCTCATCCTGAATCATATCCCCATAACATATCATATCCATGAGAGCACACACCTCACGATTACCATGATTTTTGCAATGATTTTTGTATTTTTCAAATCATATCAAAGTGAGTTCTCATGACGGGCATGTAGCAACTGGAAGGGTACGAGTACCGGTAGTCGGAACGTCCTGTCTAGGCTTGGCATTCGTATAAATCCAAAATAAAGGACCAGTTTGCCTACCTGGGGACTAACGATGAGAGTACGAAGGACCTATTAGGCCAAAGCATGCTATACCAAACGTCGTGTGAGCTAACCCCACTTTGAGTTGTCATTGTGTCTACACCTGGACACCCTCCTACCATACATCTCGCAATTATATTTTCCGGTTTTCATTCGGGTGGTGCGAGTGTTAATCCGCCAACACCAATGTGAATCCTACCGAGCCCAATAGTCATGGGGGCCCACATGACTACACAGGCGATGGTATGGGGGACATTGGAGGCCCAAACATGAGCAAACCCAAGACATCCTATGGATGTCGTTGCATTATTGTCAGTTATGTTATTTTTTTTATTCTTTTAACGACACATGACACCTAGAAACTTCTTAAACTCACAATCTTCCTATGTATGTTCCTGTAGATGTCGGCTAGGCAACTACGTGGAGGTAGAAAGTCAGGAAGATCCAATGAACGCTTGGCCACACAAATTGCTAAACAAATGGCCGCAGTGCTTCCTGACATCGTAATTCAAGTTCAACAAGCTCTCACCGCAAATCCCATCAACCCTCCCAATTAAGAAGACCAGAGCGTCGCCAACCCTCCTTCCAAAAAGTGCTCCTACAAACACTTCAAATCTTGCAATCCCCAAAGTATGAAGGGACCGAAGGTGTTACGCCCTCCTTCACTGGTTTGAAGAAATGGAAAACACTTTCCTCAATTGCGATTGTCCCGAGGATCGCAAGGTACGTTATGCAACTGGAAGACTGTTCGGGGTAGCCCTTACCTGGTGGAACACAGAAAAGGGAAAAATGAGGAATTGAAGACGCCATGGCCTTAACATGGGAGGAGTTAAGGGAACTCATGACAAGACGCTTCTGTCCAAGAAGCGAAATCAAAAAGTTAGAAGATGAATTCCACGCGCTAAAACAAAAGGAAGGCGATCACACTTCCTATAACAAGAGATTTCTCGAACTAAACCAGATGATCCCTAATCTGTTCACCCCCGTGTACCACTTGGTTGAACATTACATTCGAGGTCTTCCCTCAAAAATTCAAGATTCAGTTTTAAGCACTTCGCCTGCAACACTTGAAGCCGCGTTGGAGTTAGCTACAGAACTCACTGAAAATCGCATTCGAAACGACAAGTTCAAAGATGAAAAGAAGAAAGCACCCATAGAGACCTCAACTACAAACCACTCAGTCTCCTCCTCAAAGTTTGCTGGTAAGAGGAAACGAAACAACAAGAATTTTGTTGTCACTCAAACCAACCCTCCTATCACTGCTGCACCAATCACCCAAATTGCTCCTTCGACTGCACAATTTAAAAAGCCATACACCGGCCCACACCCAAAATGCAACCGTTGTCAGTACCATCACCCTCCCGAAACTCTTTGCCAACATTGCACCAGCTGTGGCCGTGCGGGTCACACCATTCAAACTTGTCGCACACTTCAACGAATGAACCGCAATCATCCCCCCAACCCAAACCCACCATCAGATAGTGGGTCAAGCCCAACAACCCTTACTTCTACCATCTGCACAACACATAGCCAATCCTACTACCAACCCAACTACCCCATGATGCAACCCATGCGAGCTTGTTACAACTGTGGGGACCCAAACCACTTCAGGAACACTTGTCCACGCTTGGTGAACATCATCCATGCCCAAGCTCAAGCGAACCCAGTAAACCAAGCTAACCAAGCTCCTCCACCTGCCAGAGGAAGAGCTTTCAACATCAATGCCAACCAAGCTAGGGCTGACAACAACGTGGTTAACGGTACGTTTCTCATCAATGGTAGTTATGCATCCATGTTATTCGATACTGGCGCGGATAAGAGTTTTGTGTCATTAGAATTCGAACCTATCCTCAACCAAACTCGTGATAATCTCATGGAATCTCTAACGGTGGAAGTTGCTGACGGAAAGCCCGTTTCATTAAATTCTATTATACGAAATTGTACCCTCACTCTAAACGATCACGATTTTCCAGTTGACCTCATTCCTATGAAGTTGGGAAGTTTCGATGTTATAATCGGTATGGACTGGCTCAGCCAGCATCACGCTGAAGTAGTATGCCGCGAAAAGTTCATTCGCATTCCTCTTGCAGACGGTCAGTCCCTACGTATTTTTGGAGAAACCCCTTCGAAAGGACTCAAACTAATGTCCTGCCTTCAAGCCCGAAGATATCTCCGCAAGAACTATGTCGCATTCCTAACTCATGTCGTCAAAAAGGGAAACAAGGAAAGGAAACTCGAAGATATCCCAGTTGTGGAAAGAATTCCCACAAGTCTTTCCCGACGACATTTCAGGACTCCCTCCTGTGAGAGAAGTCGAATTCCGCATCGATCTTTAACCTGGCGCTACACCAATCGCAAAATCCCCTTATAGGTTAGCCTCATCCGAAATGCAAGAGCTGGCCAGTCAGCTGCAAGAGCTGACTGATAAAGGATTCATACGTCCTAGCTCCTCGCCTTGGGGTGCACCTGTTCTCTTTGTGAAGAAGAAAGATGGAACGTTTCGCATGTGCATTGATTATAGAGAACTCAACAAGTTAACGGTTAAAAATCGCTATCCATTACCTCGCATCGATGACCTCCTAGACCAACTTCAAGGCGCCACCTGCATTTCAAAAATCGACCTTCGTTCTGGTTATCATCAGCTCAGAGTGCACGAAGAAGATATCCCAAAGACCGCCTTCCGGACTCGTTATGGTCATTACGAATTCATGGTCATGCCATTCGGTTTAACCAACGCCCCCGCTGTCTTCATGGATCTAATGAATAGGGTATGCAAACCCTACCTCGACCCTTTCGTCATAGTCTTCATCGACGATATTCTTATCTACTCCAAGTCTAAATCCGATCATGAGCGACACCTTCGACTCATCCTTACACTTTTAAGGACCGAAAAGCTCTACGCTAAGTTCTCAAAATGAATTCTGGTTAAGAGAAGTACAATTCCTTGGACATATCGTCAATGACAAGGGAATACATGTCGATCCTTCAAAAATCAAGGCAGTACAGGAATGGTAAGCGCCACGTACCCCTACCGAAGTAAGGTCATTTCTTGGTTTGGCTGGTTACTATCGACGCTTCATTGCCAATTTTTCTCGTATTGCTGTCCCACTCACGGCCTTGACTCATAAAGGAAAACCCTTCATATGGGGACCTAAGCAAGAAGAGGCCCTCCAAACTCTAAAGCAAAAACTTTGTGACGCACCTATCCTCACACTCCCTGAAGGTTGCGATGACTTTGTAGTATATTGCGACGCATCAGGGCAAGGGCTAGGCTGTGTATTAATGCAAAGAGGAAAAGTGATAGCCTATGCTTCTAGGCAACTCAAAGTTCATGAGAAGAATTACACCACCCACGACCTGGAACTTGGAGCCGTTGTGTTCGCTCTCAAGATATGGAGACATTACCTCTACGGTACCAAGTGTGAAATATACACTGACCACAAAAGTCTCCAACATATCTTCAACCAAAAGGAGTTGAATATGAGGCAACGAAGATGGGTCGAACTTCTTAACGACTACGACTGTGAAATTCGGTATCATCCTGGCAAGGCAAACGTGGTGGCTGATGCACTCAGTCGAAAAGGTTATGCGAACTCCATTCGTCTTCTCTGTTCGCAAATCATAACCGATATCAAAGATCGAATCCGAGCAGCTCAACATGTTTCTGTAACAGAAAATGACGTACGCGATGAGCTGTCATGTGGAGCTGAACTCAAAATCGAAACCAAATCCGACGGTATTCTATACTATTTAAATCGCATATGGATTCCGATCGCGATAACCTTCGTGATTTCCTCATGAATGAGGCGCACAAAACACGATACTCTGTAACCCATGAGCCGACAAGATGTATCAAGACCTACGATACACCTACTGGTGGCCGGGCATGAAAAAAGATATCGTTGTTTTTGTTTCCAAGTGCCTTACCTGTTCCAAAGCAAAAGCTGAACATCAAAGACCTTCAGGACTTCTAGTCCAACCTGAAATACCTGTATGGAAGTGGGAAAACATAACCATGGACTTCATTACGGGTTACCTCGCACCTCCAGTTGGTATGACACCATATGGGTAATCATTGATCGTCTTACAAAATCAGCTCACTTCATACCGATTCGCGAGGACTTAAAAAATGAGAAGTTAGCTCGTACCTACATCAGCGAGATCGTAAGCCGTCATGGTGTACCTTTAAGCATCATTTCAGACCGTGATGGTCGTTTCACTTCAAGAACATGGCGAGCCGTACAAACCGCCTTGGGTACACGATTAGACCTCAGTACGCTTTTCATCCTCAAACTGATGGACAATCTGAACGAACCATCCAAACTCTTGAAGACATGCTTCGAGCACGTGTCATAGACTTCAAAGGGAATTGGGACGCTCATCTACCATTAGTTGAATTTTCGTACAACAATAGCTATCATTCAAGCATCGGCATGGCTCCTTTCGAAGCTTTATATGGTCGTAAGTGCCGATCTCCAGTATGTTGGCACGAAATTGGGGAATCACAAATCACCGGTCCAGAGTTAATTCAAGAAACAACCAACAAGGTCATTCAAATTCGAAACAATCTTCTAGCGGCTCAAAGTCGTCAAAAGAGTTATGCAGACAAACGACGAAAGCCCTTGGAGTTTGACATTGGGGATCAAGTACTTTTAAAAGTATCACCGTGGAAGGGAGTGGTTCATTTTGGCCAGAAGGGCAAGCTAGCACCACGCTACGTAGGACCTTTCAAGATACTCGAAAGAGTAGGTCCTGTAGCATACAAGCTTGACTTACCAGAAGAGCTCAACAGAATTCATCCCACATTTCACGTATCAAACTTGAAGAAGTGCCTCGCCGATGAAAACCTCCATATTCCTCTAGAAGACATTCAAGTCGATGAATCTATGCACTTCATTGAAAGACCAGTAGAAATCATGGACTTCGGAGAGAAGCGTTTAAGACGAAGTCGTATTCCAATTGTCAGGGTACGTTGGGAGTCAAAATGAGGACATGAGTTTACTTGGGAACGTGAAGACTCAATGCGCGAGAAATACCCACATCTTTTTCCTGTTACCACTACTACTTAAATTTCGGGACGAAATTTCTAAAAGTAGGGGATACTGTAACATTCGTCGAAAAACGGGTTTCCAAACCCGCTTCGTTTATTAATCAAAATGCTCAGTTATAAATTTCGTTGCGCATTTATTGCTCGGATAAATTTTAAACAATACATAAATAATATATATATATGAATTTTAAACCAAAATTATTAAATAACAAAAAAACCGTGGATTAAAAAAATATGGAGACGCCGGGTTTCGAACCCGGGACACCCACAAACCAAAACACACAACACACCGCTCCGCCACACACTTCACTTGTGATAAACAAGGAAACAAATAATACTTAAGGTAAAACCAGAAAATCAAAACCGGATATCAGCGCGACAGAACTCGCAATCACCGGAAAATCCGGCAATCCGCGATTTTGGCCAAATCCTTTTTGATTGAAACGCACAATTTAATCCCGACGTCGGTTATAACCGTTGCCGGCAGTCAATTTCCGTCATAACCGACGGAAATCTTCAATCGCGAACCTTGACTCAATTCAAACCCAATTCAGCCTGTTTCCACTATAAATACCCACTTGAACACTCTGGAAATCCTTTCGCTCAGAACCACGATCGTTTCCGAAGCTTTATTCATCCCAAAACACGTCGCCGGAGATATTTTGCATTCGCCGGACTTTCACCGGAAAACCGAGGCTTACTTCAAATCGGTAAAATTCTCGACTCTTTTGTTTTTAATCCATTATTCGGCATGTCTTAACTTTAATCATTCAACCAGAATCTGTCTCAGACTACGCCGCCGGAAAAAACCAACACTCACCGGAATATCACTGAAAATCCGAAGTCTCACTGTCGATCGGTATAATCAACTAAACCCTCTTGATATCTCTTGCTCAGTAACTTAATTTCACAACACAAGGATCTAAACTGTCAAACAATTCACTCAGCCGAGAGTCACAAATCAGAGCCGACGACTCTTGCCGGAAATTTGAAGTAAACGCTCTGTTTTGGTACATTCTATTCCTTAATTTCGTTATCTATTTCATTCCAACCAATTATAAGTTTTGATGATCGATTTAAACAGAACAGTCGGATTTCACTGTTTTGTGTTCTTATAAACGAAGAAGATGAAGTCGCAAATAAGTAATAGTATAATTAAAATCAGAAAACTAAACGGGTTAGACACACAGTCCAGCGGTGGACTGTGTTCAATTATAACGTTCAAGTCCCGAGTTCGATTCGTGTACGTATCCGGTTCCCGCATAACAAAACATTTTTTTTCTTTTAAGTTTAACAGAACACCCCTCAGATAGTACTTAAGTTTAATATAAATCTTAATTTAAATGGGTTAGACACCCAGCCCAGTTGTTGGGCTGGTGCCAATCAAAGCAATGGTCACGGGTTCGACGCGGGTTATACGCACCAGTTTTGCAGATTTTAAAACATTTTAAAATAACTATTTTTGAATATTCTAGTTAGATATAAATATATTAAAATGAGTTATTTCAATTAGCCCTACTCAGTTGTAAGTGCTTGCACTGCATACGAGGTCTCGTGTTCGAACCTACTAGCTGATAGTAAACCAGTTGATGATCAGACCGTGTCAACGTAAAATCTAATTTTTTTATTTTATTTATTTTCTATCTGTTATTATTTATTTAAATTAGGAAATTATTTAAAATTCTTAAAAATAAGATTATTAAAGGTTAGAAGAACATCCTGAAAACTCACAAACGAATAATTCTAAAATTTACATTTCAATGAACACTTATTTAAAAATATTATCTCTAACCTAATTTATTATTTATCAAAATCCATTTGTTATTATCTAGGTTATTCTCCCTCTCAATACGAATGCAAAACAGAGCCTTCATTTCATCAAAGAACGACATTGTGAATGAATCTCATCAATTCCCGTTTTAATCATTGATTATCTATGATAATGTCTCATGTGTCGTATAATATCTTTTAATATATTTACAACACTTGTGCACTATATCATATCCGATAATCAAATGTGTATCAATTGTTGTGTAAGGATTAAAGTAGTTATGGATTTATCATTTCGTGCACGCATATATTTAGGTTCCAATCAGTTCCGTGGGAGATCGGTTAGAGTGAAGGTGCCATCATAAGATCTGGCTTCCAAGTTTTTGAATTAAGCATTGATCTCACATTCATATCATTCATATCATATAACTCAATCCAAAAGTTTCGTATAACCAATATAAAAATGGTGATTTATGACATTTCAATAATATAATAAAACAAGATTTTTAGTATAAGATTTTTTATTATAATGGTTTCTTATAAAATTACTTAATGCTTATAAAATTCTAATTTACAATTGTACAGGTTTTTTTTTTTCATGATACAGTTTCATTAAAATAGAAATTATGAAGCTTCTATTTTGATGTTGTCTTAATTATGTAATGCACAATTTTGTAAACTATTATTTATTTAGAATAAATAGTTTAAATTTATTTAATTAATATAAAATATTTTTACATACTTCTTAAACTTTGTGCAAAACCCAATTATCGTACATGCTTATTTTATAGTGTGTGACTATTATTTTTTTCATGAGGTTAATTTTGACGTAAAGGTCGTCGAAATCAACCCATCGTATCTACGCTTTAACCCCTCTTGGAGCGCGGGTTAATTGAAAGTAAAAAAAGTAGATTAAGAGCGTTCATATTTGGGTCTCAAATGATCTGTCTTTAAATTTGAAGATTTCGTCTATTTTGCATCTTTATTATAATCTTCATTTCTATTTCAATCTTCAAAATTTAGAGTTTTGTGAGTAGTGATTCTCCATATATAGAGATCCATTTATAAATGTTTGTAGTTATTTATAAAAGATAAAAACTAATAAAAATAATTAAGTGTTTGTGATTTTGATAAAGATGAAGAGGGTCGGCTGGTATGAATAATCAATCCAAGCTAGGGCTTTAGACCCCCAAAAAACAAGGCCTCATTTTTTAAATTTTTTTATAGATAACGGATCAAGTACATGACAAGAAATTCATACGAAGTATAGCGAGAATATGGGTACGACAAGTGTCCATTTCAACATAAAGAGGGAATAGTATTATAGTATTTTCTCCCTTGAACCTACTACACCTCCGATTTTTAAACGGCTATAACTTTTTCACACGATAATATTTTAAAAAAATTACATCGTATTAACGAGCATTTCATTCCTTCTAGTTTGAGAAGGTTATTTCTATAGTTTTTTAATCTTAAAAAAATTATTTTACAAACTATAAAGTTACATGATTTGTGTAACGTTACGTAATTATGTGTCACACCACAACCGATGACGTGATCATCGGGGCGGACGTAATTAGATTGTTTCGAGATATCATAACACTAAATTGTGGATAAGCATGTAAAGAAACAATATTTCATTTCAATTTCTAAAATTCAATTACATCGATAGGAAGCAAAGTACAACATAAAAAGGTAATATACAACAAGAAATCAAAAGTACGAGTACACATAGGCCTAAGATTAAAAGTGGGTTTCTAGTTTATCCTACTAGATTCATGTACCGTTATCGTCAACCTTCAACATATATTAAAGTATAGTTCAACACACATGGAATTGGCGAGCATACAAGTTTGAATATTAAGTAGTAAAAGTTTAGACAATCCATATGGCATAACCGTGTACTAAGCTAACATACATACTAGCAATGCGACTACATATGTCAACCCAAAGTTTACCGCTAGCGTAATTTAATCTAGCAATGACTAGACCATTTTGTTTACTTAACATGACCTCACGAATACGGACGGTGTGTTAATCTTATAGCGCTATACATGTTTAGGGAGGCTTGCACACAGTTAATGACGTAGTATAAAGTATTCGATTCTAGCATATAAGTTTGCATGTATTCGTATTAAGCATGTATAAACGGATGTTTGTTTGTGATTTATAAATAAGTCATTGTGATTTCAGTGAATTGATATAATCATATATGTTGCACCCCAAAAGCATAAAGATAAAGAGAGGAGTCGAGTATGCTCACAGTTTTGCAAGCTTTCCTAGCGACCCGGGAGCTCATATGTTGAAGTGATGAACACCGAAATTACCCTAGATGAGTGAAACAAGGTGTGTGAATAGACTGTGTTTGGCGAAGGATTCAGATTTAGATTCGGAAAATACGAAAGGAAAACGTAGAAAATGCCACTTCGTACAAAGTGATTGTCCACTTCGTGCGAAGTGACAGTTCTTGAATGTTTTAGCGTGTTTTGCACCCGTTTCGACAATGATTCCTATGAATGGGAATTCTGTCAATGAGGCAGAACAGTCTAGGATCATAACACTTAATCAGAATGCGATTAATATTATGTTCAGACTAGTTTATTAAGAAAAATATGATAGCTATGTATAGTTTATGTCCTTTAGTCAAGTTTGTCATAGAGGTCAAGCAAGAAGGTATGATATCTCGTTATATGATTCACCAAAGCACTAAGTTTATCAACACAGTTGATAAACCGGTTGGTCATGAATATAAAAATTAAATATACAAAATGTATCAAGTGAGGTGTGGAACTTAATTCGGGTAGCCAAAGCTCCCAACTTCTCACACTTGCTGAAACACAAGTCCAATCCTAGTGAGGATGATGAACTTGGTCAACTCTACACTTGGTACAAAAGAAAAAAAGAGAACATAGAGTAAAAGAAGGAGTAGAATAAATGACAAGTGGTAGTGAGTTGAACTCACTTAGAGGATTCTGAGATTAATCTGCTAGAGAATCAGAGATTTTAGAGTGAGTGTGTGAAGATTCAGGTAAAAATGGAAGTGCTGAGGAGTGTGTGTATTTATAGGAAAAGTTGTTGCCAACTCCTCTTCATGCGAAGTGGGTTCAACTCGCACGAGTGAGTTTGCTTGGGGCTGCTTTTTACGTATTTTAGACGGTTTTTGAGTATTTCAAGCATAAAGTTGTAATGTATGAGTATTATGTGTATAATAAGTATGATTTGCATATAAGTATGTATTTGAGTGATGATTGCAAGCATAGTAAGTATAGGTAAAATACGTATTTCATTATGGTTAACGTCTCGGATTAGAAAGTTGGAAAGAAAATACGAATAAGCACGAATACAAGTTTCCAAAAATGGAAATACGATTATACTTTTTAAATAAGGAGAGTACAAAAATGTGAAGCATTACATTATGTTCCAGTACGTAATTACGTAACTATGTACAAGCGGTAACAAATGTTCAATGTGGCCCTATATCGATGATCACGTACCATGTGTATCAATTATAGTGTCATATGTTTAAATTTCTTAGTACGTAATTACGTTATTATAGTTTTTTTTTATGGTTTAATGTTTTTTTTACTAAAGTTATGCTTATTACGTGATTATACCTTCAATATAATGAGAGCTTGATTGTTGTTATGATATTACATGATTAGATATGTAATTAAGTCGTGACGTGATTATAGACGTAATGTTCCATTGAGCATTTGTTACTGCTTGCACATATGGTACATGATTATTATATTGAGTATTTTTATGTACACACATCTGAGAATCTGGTATGTGATTTAGGTATCCATTAATCGTTCTGATACGTGATTATAGATGCAGTTTGCATTGAGAATTTGTTATGCTTGCACATATGTTACATGATTTAGGCATTCATAAGTGCGTAACGTTACACAGTCACCTAACTTTATAGCATTTAAAATAAATGAATTTAAAATTTAAGAAAACTATAGCAATGACCTGCTCAAATTAAAGAGAACGAAATGCTCGTTAATACGGTGTAATTTAAAAAAATATTATCGTACGAAAAAGTTATAGACATTTGAAAATCAAGGGGAAAAGAGTTCAAGGGAGAAAAAGACTAGAATACCCTTTTTCTATTTGTTTTTTTTTTTCAATTGTAGGATTTAGTTATTTACAAAATTCCCACCACTTCATTTTGAGTTGTCAATCTTGAAAATGGATGACTAAGATTGTTTCCTACACTTCACACACTCAAACTCTCTTGTACGATAACTTATCCTTCATATATATATATATATATATATAGTAAAGTTAAGAAAAAGCCTCTGTGTATGTTTATCGTGAGTCATCAATAAGTGCTGATCCATTGATAACAACGTTTCATAGAGGGAGGTCTTAGTTCAAGTCTCAAATACAAGTATGAAAGGAATTCATGGTAAAAAAAACTATGACTGTCCCGGGTAAATTGAGATACAGCAAATCCGGTGCGATTCATTAAATAGAATGGGATGGCTGCAATTTCTTTGGGGAAATCAAACAACAATTAGTTAAACGGCGTTATGGCTTTTCAAAAATTCAATTAAACGACTTAAATCTTTAATGCTCTTATCCATTATCGTTTATGAAACACCACAGATCTATAAATATGATCGAACTTGCTCTTTATTGCTTATTTGCCTTGGTTCTTTTTGAAAGAAATTTATCACTGTGAAGTCTTTCTTTTTAATCTTTGTTTCATTACCATATTCATTCTTTTTGATCTATGGAACCAATGTGCTGTAATATCTATTGTTTTTTAAATAGTTTTTGAGTTGACTTTATACGGCGCTCATGTTACTAGTAATTTGCAGTTGGAAATTTTGACTCACTGTGGCAATATGATTTTTGACGTGTCCGTGATTATTGTTATTGAGCTTTCAAAGATTGTAGTTATTAACAATATTGTGTATGCTAGTATACAAGATTGTATCTTTTAATGATATCGTGTATGCTAGTATATACAGTACATATGATTTAGTGGCTTAAATCGCATTCCACTAGGAGTGTTTCTCCACATAGTTTATTTAGTTGTAAATACATTAACATTTATTTTGTTTCGTTAGATATTAAATTTTTGCAACACAAACTACGTATAAGAATAAAAAAGATGTTACGCTATCGAAAAAATGGCCCATAATTCTTACTTTGCTTTAGACCACCTAAAAGGTTATGTCAGCCCTAGTGATGAAGATGAAAATGTAGGTGGAGAATGAGATGTTGTAGCTAGGTTAAATAAATTTTAAAAATAAATTGATATATAGTTATTTTTTTATAGGGAGATGGAGATTTTGCTCTTAATGCGTTACGTGTACTTGAAAGAGAGATTGAATAAAAATATGATATAATTTTAAGATAAACTTAAGGGATATTAGATTTAAATAACCTTACCTTTCATTAATTGGCCAATAACACTCTTAACTTTCAATTTGTACATCAGCTCTCCCAACTTTCAACTTATTGGTCGATAAAACTTCCTAACTAACTGAACCTTAACCCAGTTAGTTTTGTTTACGTGGCATCTGATGTGGCCTTTTTTGCTGACGTGGCACATGATGTGGCAGCTAATGTGGCATTTTTTGATGACATGGCAGCTGACGTCGCATTTTTGATGACGTGGCATTTTTATGACATGACAGCTGACATCAACTAACTGGGTTAGACTTGTTGTGAGCCAATAAATTGAAAGTTAAGAGTGTTGGTGTACAAATCGAAAGTTGGGAGGGTTATCTGCCAATTGGTGAGAGTTGGAGTTATTTAAATCCAATATCTCTAAACTTAAAGAAAAATAATAGGAAATTAAATTATAGAGATCTATATATAGAATCTAGGGAAAATGGAATATGTACCTTTAAAAAGACACTCAATTGCATATTTACCTAAACCTAAATTAAAATTCTAACATGATGCGTTAATCAAAAGAAATTGCTACAATGGGGACGATTTATGTGTTCTTTGCGAAGACGGGCCAAGAATGGCTGACCATTTATTATGTTCATGTTACGTGGCTGCAGTTCTTTGGAGTCAGATTGCTTCTTGGTGCAAGGTTAGTCCTGTTTTCGCCTTATCTACAAAGGATCTCCTCGAACTCCATGACTTCGTTGATATGGGGTGTCAAGCTAAGGAGATTTTCCATGGTATAATTGTGGTGGGATTCTGGGTGTTATGGAAAGTGCGAAATGAAAGAAGGTTCTCAAACACTAGATCAGAGTTTGGTAATTTGATTCAAGATGTCAAGGTCCTCAGCTTTTTATGGTATACAAATATATCGAAAATTAGGGATGTGTTATTTCAATGTAATATAACTGGTCTTTTTCAGTTTTGTTCAATGCGGTCGCCCCTGTTTTTTTTGGGTGAGCCTTGTATATAAAAGTAGATCAAAGACAATCAAAAGGAGAAAAATGGTTTCTTTTCTAATTTTTCTAAATTTAGAAAAAGGATTAAAAACAGGATGCAAGTACAATAAACTAAAATTTGTAATACAACCTAAAAAGGGAAATTTTGATCCTATTGTGTATCGTTTTGGCGGCATGGCCGAGTGGTAAGGCGGGGGACTGCAAATCCTTTTTCCCCAGTTCAAATCCGGGTGCCGCCTCATCAACAAACGAATCGAAATCTATTATTCTGTTATGCTGATATAACTCAACCAAATTTTATCCAGCAGAACAGAATAAGGGGACTGTTAATACTTGATTGATTCTAAACATCCGTTCTGGATATTTTGTAAATCAATTTTTGAATCCAAAATGAAAAGAAAGATTGTCGTGGTCGAAGCAAGACTTCCCGATTCCTTTCTACTACTAATGTAATGTCTACTGATTGGGTCTTGATTGGATAGCCGGCAGATAATTTAACTACTGGTTGGGGGAAGTTCTTTCTATACTATAATCTACATATATATAGACTCGCGAGAATCTCTGAGTGTTTAGGCATTCAATCACTAGATTGAGATGGATAATTTCCTTTTTTATAGAAAATAAAAAGTGAAAATTTTTTTAACCCCTCGTCAAGAGTATACTATCTCTCAACTCCTTCAAGAGACAATCAGGAAAGGGTACGTATTAGATCAAATAGGAAAATTTTGTAATAGATAGCAATTCATCTGTTTTTACTTTGAATGGCAATAAAAAATGAATGGATCCTCTTATTTATTTTATTACTAGATGTTCCATTAGTAACATTCCTTTGTAATGTTATTTTTTATTTTACTTGTGTTTAGTCTTTAAAGTTCAAAAAATGACTAAATTACCATTCTAATAAAAAAATCTACTCACGATTCTCAATTCGATATTCCTCCCTTTCAATACGAAATTTTCTCTTCTTTGTGATTCAATAAAAAATTACCCAAACTTTTATATCTTTAATTCGACATTTCAAGCCTTATTAGTATGAAATTTCTGAATTTAGCCACCCTAGTTGCTAGCGTCACCATTTTCTTACTTCATCAAGATCAAGATCAACATCAACATCTAGGATTTCGTAAACCCTCCTGAAGAAGCACTGGTTGAACTTAGAGATATCCGGGAATATATAAGTTACAACCAAGATATTTCTGCATAAAGGGGTTGTCCTTTCACTTCACTCTCCGGGGTGAACTCACTTAAGTTGATCTGCAAAACTAGCAGCACCGTTAGTCTCGTCACTGGGAAAAGGGTGGTTTTCTCCGTGACCACACTCGGCGTGAGAATAAGTATTTGAGGATTGCGAGTAAGGTAGTAAGTAAGTTTTAAGTGAGTGGGTGTGTATGCGTGTCTTTTACCTGGAGATCCAATACTTATTTATAGCCGAAAAGATGTGTTCTGGAGATGGGCTGATTGGCCTTCAGTCCGGCCCATACAGCCAGAGACATCCGTTTTGTCCCTCTGTGTCAGACATTAAATGTTCCTTGCAGGAGAATTAATGTCCTTATTCAAGAGGTGTGTTCTGTCGGATGTTGAGTGGTGCCACGTGTAAAGGCAACCGTCTCTGGTGTCAGGCCTGCTGCCAGCCGAAAGTGGAGAAGGTGGAACGGTCACTGGCAGAGATATGGTTGGTGTGCAGTCTGACGTCCGCATTACTGCTCATGCGACACTGTCACACGTAACCTGCCGAGCAACACTTGGTCACAGTTCTGCCACTTTGTACCCTTGAGTATGGTCAACACCTCTTAGTGCTTACCCCTTCTACGAGGCTGTCAGTGTTTTTCCCTCCAGCGCAGGGTGTCAGGGGTATATCCTTTTGTCCCAAGACTATGAGGCGTTTCTCATGTGTGACTTGTCCTTGCAAGGTTTTAGGATTCATAGCTCAGAGGGATGTTGTTCTGCGCAGGGTCTCGTAACCTGCACATATGAGTCTAACTTGCCGTTGTGCTAAGTATACAAGGCTTGTTGTGTGACTTGTGTAATTTAGTCTAACTTGCATTGCGCTGAGTGCGCAAGACTCGTTGTTTGACTTGATTGCATTAATCTAATTTACCGTTGCGCTGGGTGGGCAAGGCTCATTGTATGACCTATTGGTGTTGGTCTAATTCACCGTTGCGCTGAGTGCGCAAGGCTCACTGTATGACCTATGGGTGTTGGTCTAATTCACCGTTGTGCTGAGTGCGCAAGGCTCATTGTATGACCTATTCGTGTTGAAGAACACGCACCATTGCATGTTGCATGCAAGGTTATCTTTGTAAAAAGTAGTTAAGGGTATGGATCTTTACGCAGGCGTAGGGTTTTTGGGACCATACCCCTCAAGTCCCCCCAGTCCAGTGTTGCTCCTACGCCCATGTTGTAAAGTGGGAGGAGTGCTGGACTAAAAGAATTGTTGCATGCGCCGTCAATGTAATGGTAAAAATTTTGACAAGGGTTGGGAGAAAACGTTTGTGTGAAGGAAACATTTTGTCATCAAGCTCTCAGAATTCGAAACTCTACTTTCCTGACGTTGCAGGTGAGTTGGTGATAAAAAGTTGGATTTGAAAGGACATCTGACAGCTGTAGCATGAACTCAGCCGTTTTGCCTGTCATTCATTAATGAATTGGCAGAGAGAGTGGCGGCCACGCGCGCATGTTAACCGCCGTTGGCAACTTGCCTGCCACACGTCTTTTCCTGGTTGGTTGTTATTGGCACGCATGTGTCACGTTCTCCAACCGCATTAAATGCAAGCACTATATATAGAGGTACTCCGCTAGGGTTTTCCTCATTCACTCAACTTGTCTTTCAATTTCTTCTCTGCATTCCTTGAGTTCTTTTGTTTTCTTTTTCAAAGTTGTCTTCAAATTTTTTCTTTTCTTTGCGTCTAACAGCTTCCAGAGGGCCTGAGTCTGCCTCTGGTGCTGGGCTTTGACCCCCTTGCCGGCGTGCAAGTGTTTGGGGATATAGTTTCTGGTTTCCGGTTTCCCCCCGGGGCCCAGTTACCGGTTGATGGTGAAACAGCCGCCGATGCTCCGGCGTGTTATAACACCGTTTTTATGATTTTTTTTGATGAAGGTAACTTCCGGTTGCCTGTTACCAAGTTTTTTCTTGAAGTTCTGCAGTACTACAGCTTCCACCTCTCCCAGTTGAATCTGATGGGGATGGTGAGGATAAAGCACTTCGAGTTTTTGTGCCGGTCGATGGGGTCTGTTCCCACCGTCGACCGTTTCGCATTTTTACCAAGTCCATTGTTCAATGGGGTTTTAGTCTTTTCAGCACCCAGCGCAGGCGCGAAAAATTTAGCTCTCTCCTCCCAAGTCCTTCCATGATTAGAAGACAAATTTCTTTTTTGTGAAGGCTGGTGTTATTCCTGTGCCTTTGACGTTCCGGGGGCCGGATGAGATTCCGGCGGAGACCATCCCAATACCAGTGTTGGACCCTTGGTATTGTGATCCGAAAGAGATCCCAGCTATTCAACTGCCGGAGAGGATACTAGTGGCGGCGGGATTGAGCCTGCTGTGGAAACCCGACTGTTGGTACGGCCAGTGTACGTGGAGGGGGATCGGAGTAAGTGTTCTTATTCTGTTGTGTTTCCTTGACTTTGAGTTGTTTGTTGGCTAACATGCATGTGTGTTTCTTGCAGGAGCCCCATTGTTCTTGGCCGCCTTTCAGAGGAAGGAAGGGCAGATTGAAAAGCTCCCTTGGGCTCCAATGAGCCCACTTGGTATGCGCAGGTCCTGGGCAATTTTGCCCTAATCAAAGATGCGGACCTGGACGCCCCCGCACCTTTAACTGGTAAGTTCCTGTTGTTGAATATTGCAAGTTTGCAAGTGACTTATGCGTTGTTATGCTGTGATGCAGGCGCACTGGGGGATTTGGGCATTGGCCCATATCACAAGAAGAAGCGACGCGCGGGGTCAAGCGCGGTGGTTGAGAAGGAGGTGACTCAACCCAGGGCGGGCCCTCCCAAAGGTAAGCGCGTTGTAACTGACAAGTGGAAAGCTTATGTAGTCGTGTCTGACTCTTGGGAGGGTCTTGATCCTGTAGGTGCGAAGAAGGCTGCACCAAAGCCGGTGGTTATCGCGACCACCAAACCTGCTAGTCCTGTGGACGATGAGGCCAGTCCAAAAGTGCCTCTGAAGCGACAGAGGCGTCTGAAGGAGGACTTCTCCATGCAACCACCTAAAAAGGTTGCGCGGAAACATATGGGAAAGAAGACGGATCTTGGGACATTAACTGCTAAGATATCTCTTGGTAATTTTGATAACTTTCACTAGTCTCTCCACATGTTTATGTCATGCATTACTAACTTTTGTTGTTGTGTAGTGGGTGATGAGTCTGTTTTTGTGGAATCCACTACATGTTCAGCGCCCACTGATTTTCCCATGACCCCGCTAGGTGGTCGAGGTGAACACTCTGCCGCTGGGGCAAAAGAATCGGTAATGGTGGGGGAAAGGCCTCACGTGGTGGTGGAAGGTTCTGGTATGGGTACTAATGCGGGTTCTGTGGTGCTGGAAGAACTCGCACAGGTGGTAGGGGAACCACGGGTCGTGGTGGAACAGCCTATGGTTGTTGTTGAGGAATCGCGGTGGAGTTTGAAGAACCCGCGGTTGATGTGGAGGAAATGGGGTTTGTTGTGGAAGAACCCGTTGTGGTGGCGGAAGAACGCGCGCATCCGGGTGGAGCGGTTTATGTTGGTGAGGCGGAGCCGGTGGGAACGGCTTCCGTCGAGGATGCTCAGACCGATACTCCACAAGGGGAGCATGCGGAGGAACCGGCACCCAAGGGTGGCGCGGGGGGTTCTGGTGGAAACCCTTCCGCCGAAGAGTCTCCAATCCGCCCGGATGAAACTTCGGTGGATTATTATTACAAGTCATACTCCTCCGCTCGAGCTGCAGAATCCGCACTCCTGTGTGGAAATTAGAGAAAGTAGATGACTTTTCTCACTAGTCAGCGTGCCGTGAGTGGTTTAAGGGAGCTTTCCCTCCAGCAGAGCTACGTGTTCTTTCTGATGATGAAGAAGAAGAGACGTACCACACGTACCTCCAGACAGCTGCAAGGTCCGCCTCTGTGACTTACAAGATTGTTCGAGAATGGCGGGGCTTGGTGAAGCAAAAGAAAGATCTTGAGGCTGCCCAAGCGGTCCTTGGTAAAGAGCGAGCCCAAGTAGCTACGCGTGAAGCTGCGGTGCAGGCAAAGAAGACTGCCTACACCGACAACCAGCGAGCTGAAGAATGGGCCGCGCTGGGGTGGAAAAGACGGGCCGAAGCCTCGGACGCTAAACTTGTGGAGGTGCGCAGGTTGTGGAAAGAGGCTTGTGAAAGGGAGAACAAATTCTTAGAGATGAACTGGCCCGGTTGTGCGCTGATGCGAGAGAAGAAAGAGAAGGAGGAGGCGGCTGCCGTGGCTGCACAGGCTAGTGTGCAACACGCACAGAGTGAGCAGAAAGAGGTACCCCCTTGTCTTTATGTTCACTCATTTTTGATGTTACTGAATTATGATGCTAAACTTGTTGTGAACGAACTGGTTGAGGCTTGCGCTGCTCAAGAGAGCACCAAGAAAGACCTCCAAGCAGCCTTGGTGGAGAAGACTGAGCTCAGCGCAGGCTGCGGGTGGCGAAAGTGAAGGTGGATGCGGGTGAGAAAAAATTAGACGATTCTGAAGACGTCCTCGCCATCTCCGAGTCGTTGGTGGGGTCGCTGACCAAGAACATGCTGTGGCTTCAGCAGCATGGAATTGTCAATGTAAGTACTCCGCTTGGTTTTTGATCATTATGTGATGGCTCTGAATTTTTCTTGAATTTGCAGATTGCGACCTCCATTCTGAACTCTGCGGAGTTAGATAGCGCAGTGGCCAAGCTAGTGGTTGTTGCGCGCCATGATGGGCATGTGCAAGGCTACGCTGAGTGTGCGCAACACGTCACTCATGCCTTGGACGTTCCATGGGATTCCAGCCATGCTTCCACTCATGGAGTTAATACCAGAGCTGTTTTCGAGAGGGCACAACAAGGGTATAACCGTCTTGATATCCCAGCATTGGAATTGGTAAGCGAGGCGCTCACCCACGATGACTTCGTCGACCGCTCGAAGGATTTCCGAAAGAAGCCAAGGCCGCTGCTGAGGAAGAAGACTAGTGTAGGATCCTTAATGTAATATCTTTGTAGGATCTTTGGTTGTGTTGCGCACTGCACCGTTTTGTAAATATTTTTATCCTTAATGAAATGTTTCTTCCTTGTTACAATTTTTGCGTGAAATAGACCATCTTTGTGTAGGTATAGCGAATGAAACTGGTAATGAACTCGTGTGTGAACATCAGTTCCCATGCGCTTTTCATAGGTAGTGACTTAGGGTTCAAGAGTCATTGTGTACCGAGGTGTTTTTGCGTATGCCCAAAGTGGTTCTGCGCATTTGTAACAAAACATTAAGATAAAAAATAAATCATGTAACTCTTGTCTTTATTACATAATGGGGCGTAAGAGCCATATTCAGAGTAGACAAAAGATAATGAAGTTGCAAGTTTACATGCAGCACCGTCTTAGCTGTTGCGCGTTCCATGTCCTAGTGATGTTTGTTCCATCTAGGCGCTTCAGGGTGTTATGCGCCTTTTCCCAGGACTTCATGGATAACATAAGGACCTTCCCATTTGGGTGCCAGTTTTCCAGGACGTTCGGCGTTAGATGCCTCATTGTCGCGTAGAACAAAGTCACCAGGTAAAAAGGTACATATGCGGACTCGCGCATTGTAATACTTTTCGAGCTTGGACTTGTATTTTGCCTCGTTGATGGCAGCGTTTTCACGCCTTTCTTCTAGTAAGTCCAAGTGAAGTCTACGCTCGTCTACATTGTTTTGTCGTTGTGCAGCGAGCATGCGTGGTAACAGGAGGCCTATCTCTACGGGAATTACTGCCTCTGTCCCATACACAAGGCTAAAAGGAGTTTTGCCGGTGCTGGTTTTAGGCATGGTTCGATGAGCCTAGAGGATGCTTGGCAACTCGTCTACCCAGCCTCTGCGCGCTGTACCCAACCTCGTCTTGATCCCTTCGACTATGCTTTTGTTAATTCTTTCCACTTTGCCGTTCCCTTGGGGATGCGCGACCGAAGTGAATACGTGCTCGATATGCATTTCTTTCATCCATTGTTGTAGCTCTTTAGCCGCGAAATTGGGACTGTTATCGGTGACTATGCGCAAGGGTAACTCGAAGCAGCATATAATGTGTTCCCATATGAACTTTCGCACTACAGTTGCTGTGGTAGATGCAAGGGGTTTGGCTTCTACCCATTTGGTGAAATAATCGACTGCAACGATTATGAACTTCACCGCTCCTGTAGCGTCTAGGAATGGTCCCACCATATCGATTGCCCATTGTTGAAAAGGCTACGCTGTTGTCACCGGGATCAGAGGATTCTTGGGGCGCAGTGTCTTTGGAGCGTGGTGCCGGCATGATGCACAATTACCTAGTGTTTCGACCGCATCAAGGTGCATGTCAGGCCAATGGTAACCGACGTTCATGATCTTCGCCACGTCCATGCGCGGACCAGCGTGAATTCCGCAAAACCTTCGTGTATTTCGCGGATCAAGTACTCCGCATCTTGCGTGTGAACGTAGTGGAGGAGCAGCCCAAGGTATGACTTTCGATATAAGATACTGTCTGCCATTTCATAGTTGAGTGCCTTATTCTGGACCTTCCTTGCTTCCGCTTTGTTTTTGGGGAGGCTCCCGTGTTGCAAGAACAAGATAATGGGGGACATCCAAGACGAATTTTCCACTTCAATGATGTTGACTTGTCGCAAAGGACCAGAAGTGTTTTTTAATACCTCGATGCGCACCTCGCGCACAAGGTGCGCGAAGCTTGTAGCGGCTAACTTGCTGAGAGCGTTTGCGTGTTTGTTCTCGCTTCGATTCACATGGGTTATTCTGAAGTGTTGGAATTTGGTTATTAAGGCATGCGCCTATTCTAGATACAAGGCCATTACCTCGCCTTTTGCGTCGTACAGGCCAGTGACCTGTCCAACGACTAAGAGGGAATCAACATGGGCCTCCAAATTCTGTGCACCCATTTTGATTGCTAACCGAAGGCCTGCCAGGAAAGCTTCATACTCAGCTTTGTTATTGGTACTTTTAAAATCCAACTGATGGCATAGATGAATTCTTGATTGTCGGGGCTTATTAAGCGAAGACCTGCCCCTGTGCCGTCATCGTTAGATGCGCCATCGGTATGAAGTGTCCATGTGCGGTCATCAGTAACCGGCGTAGGGTTCTATACAGCTTCACACTCTTGCGCTTTATTCTGCGGCACTTCCGCAATCAAAACAGACACTTTCTAGCCTTTTATTGCTGGGCGTGGTTTATACACGATATTGTGTCCACCAAGCTCAATCACCCGTTTTGCTAGCCGACCAGTTATGTCTGGTTTCGACAAAATTTGGCCTAAATGATAGTTCGAAAGAACTGTTATTTCGTGGCTGGAAAAATATCGGCGTAACCGCCGAGAAGCATGGACCAAAGCTAGAGCAAGCTTTTCCATCATGGGATACCGAGTCTCTGGGTCAGTAAGCATCTTGCGGGGAAACCGCAAGCGGCCACTCCGGTTTCCGTGGGGAAACCGCAAGCATCGTGGGGAATGGAAGTAATCATGCTAAAATCCCGTTGAGCACGTCGGCCTAGTAGCACGTAATGGCGCTAGGTTGCGAGCATGCCCATGAAGTGACCTGGACCGTGCGAGTGTGGCGCCCATCGGAAAGTGTCACCAGGAAAGAAATTTGGCCCAGGGGGAAAACAGCCTCGTTGCAGAAACCAGTGAGTGGGAAATCCACTGGTTCCAGGCGTGCTTTGTCCTCTGGGTCTAAATGTTGGAAACACTGTTCATAGATAATGTCCACAGAGCTCCCAGGGTCTATGAACATGTAGTTGGTGCGGTAGTGGCCAAAGATGCCAGTTATCACTACCAGTTGGTCTTCTTGTGGGCCCCCGGGGACTACGGGAAAGATGACCTGTTGTTCACACCAGTGAGGCGTGCAACACTTCTAGTGACTGCGCTTGCGCGAAGGTCCACCCTGAATCATATGAACAGACTTCATTTTTTTATTACTCGGGCCCTTGTCGCCTCGAGTGATTTGGCGCACCTCCTTGTGCACGTTTTGTAGTAAGTGGGTGAGTTTCCCACTCTTAAGCGCTTTTTCAATCTCCATGCACAAGGAGATGCAATTATCAGTTGTGTGCCCCGTGTCTTATTGATAATCGCAGAAAAGGTTGGGGTCTTGACCTTTCTTATTGCGCATCAGCGGTGGTCGCTTGAACTGATGGTCTTCTGTGCTGAGGACCTTCGCCGGTGTTTTCGTCAGTGGGTCCATTGAAGGTCTCGATTATCTTGCTTTATTGCTTGCTGGGTGGCGATCTTGTTAATGGTCGTGCGAGTGTCGACCGGTGTTTGGGGAGGGTTCTGGCTGTGTTCCCTCCACCCTTTACTCTTCTTCCTAATTTCTTGGGGACGGTGATGGGATAGGGGAGGTCTACTATTATTTGGGTTACGCTCTGTCTGCGCGTAGACCTTTGCCGCTGTCATGAGTTTCTCCCAGCTTTTAGGGAGGCTTGTAGTTCCTGACAAGACTTTATCATCTCGTCACAGCGTACGGTATACTTGAACTGTGTGCGAATCAGGTGTTCGTGCACGTCCCCTATCTCTAGCACCTCTTTATTATATCGAGTGATGAAATCTTCAAGGCTTTCATCATCACACCGCCAAATGCTCATTACGTCAGAGGAGTCTCTGACGTAACGTTGTTGTTTACTTAAATGCGTCAGGAACTTATCTTTCAAGTCGTTCCATGACGCGAGTTTGCCCATGGGCAAATTATCAAACCACCGGCGTGCAGCACCTGTGAGGGTTTGAACGAACAGGTGACACCATATAGGTAGTGTCCATCCTCCAATCAGTCCTGCGCTGGTGAAGAGACGCAAGTGATCATCCGGGTCTGTCAACCCATTGTATTTCCCGACATTGGAGGGAAGTTTTGCACGCTCCAATGGTGCGATCGCTATCTCCTTGATAAACTTGGAATATTCGGCCTCGTCAGCCGGCCGGTAGATCAAGTTATCATCACGCTGGGTGTACCGCTCCCCGTGGGGACGCGGACCCAACAGTGAGTGGACAGATGCTCGCCTAAGAGAGTGAGACTCCAGTTTAGGAGGCGGTTGCGTGTACTCCGTCTCTTGGGGACGGAGGTCATATGATACGCTCGCCCCAGCTGGCGAGTCGTAACTCAATATCCTTGGTGCAGGTGAAGCATGCACCTGAACAGCGCGCTGCACTGGGGCAGCAGGAGTGTTTGTCTGTGCGCAGAGCTGCGCATAGACGGCATTCAGGGTCGTCTGAGACTTCATGCACCAAGACATCAGAGTCTCACCCGGGGTAATACCGATGTGATAAGTACAAAGGGAGTCTCCAGTTGGGCTCCGGGAGTGACCGGGATGTTTACACGACCAGAGCCGTGTTGAGTTCCGGCATTCTTGGAAGAATCTTCTTCCACTTGTCCGTCGATTCGAGAGGCATTAACTGGGTTCTTGCCTTCGGCTCGAGGACCTCGTGGGGTGTTTGATGGGAAATCAACCATATGAACGTGAGGCTTGAGGAAAAAGTGAAAATGAAATGGAACTATTTGGTAAAAATAGAGAAAGTAGTGGATGGCGACAATAAAGAAGCACCGGTTGAACCTAGGGATATCCGGGAATATATAAGTTACAACCAAGGTATTTCTTCATAAAGGGGTTGTCCTATCACTTCATTCTCTGGGGTGAACTCATTTAAGCTGATCTGCAAAACTAGCAGCCTCCTTAGTCTCGTCACGGGGAAAATGGTGGTTTTCTTCGTGACCACACTCCGGCGTGAGAATAAGTATTTGAGGATTGCGAGTAAGGTAGTAAGTAAGTTGTAAGTGAGTGGGTGTGTATGCGTGTCTTTTACCTGAAGATCCAATACTTATTTATAGCAAAAAAGATGTGTTCAGGAGATGGGCTGGTGGACCTTGGGCCCGGCCTATACAGCCAGAGACATCCGTTTTGTCTCTAAAAGCTAAAGTTAAAGTTCAAAAAATGACTAAATTACCCTTCTAATAAAAAAATCTACTCACGATTCTCAATTCAATGTTCCTCCCTTTCAATACGAAATTTTCTCTTCTTTTTGATTCAATAAAAAACTACCCAAACTTTTCTATCTTTAATTCGACATTTCAAGCCTTATTAGTATGAAATTTCTGAATTTAGCCACCCTAGTTGCTAGCGTCAATATTTTCTTACTTCATCAAGATCAACATCAACATCTACGGTTTCGTAAACCCTCCGTTTTCCAATGAAGTTTGTAGCAATGGCAGATACGTTAAGGTCGCAAGTTCCAATCACTTTAGGTCGCATTAGCCCGGCAAATAAAGGACAATGTTATATCAGAATTCTCGATTTTTTTAATAAGTAGCATATAATCGCTTAATGATATGCTTAGATTTATACATAATTTACCGATCAAATTCCCTACATTCTTTTATAAGTTTGTATGTGATTTCCCCATGTTTTTATACTGATTTGTTTTATTTTTCGATTTCTAGGACACATAGGAGAATCGAGTATTTTGAGTGTGAAAACGAAGAAAAAAACACAAGATCGAAGAGGTCGCAGACAAGTGAGAAGAAAAACAAAATATAATAATAAATTGGCTACTGGAGACCCCTTGCAGACCGCAAGGGGTAAAGCCTTACGGTCTGCATGACCTTAAAGCAGTGAAAATAAATAATGTGATACAGGACCTTGCGGACCACAAGGGGTGATGATGTACAGTCCGCAAGGCATGCGGATTTGCGAAAAAATAAATTTAAAACCCTACAGTCGTAGGGTTTGACATATCTCGCATTATGATCATTTCTCTAATTGGCATATGAATCTCAACAGAATTTTGATCACATAGGATTCGAGCATGATTGGCCACTAACCAATCCATTCCTGATACTATATCGAATCCAGCTAGTTTCATTAGTAGCCGGTTTGCCATGAACTTATGTCCTAATAATTCTATTTTTCCTTATTGGAGTACTTCGTGAATATTGGTGGTATTTCCTTCTGCCATTTCTACCATACAAGCTTGACTAAGCTTAGTAAATGGTTGAGTGAGTGATTGACATAATGCATTATTTATAAAACTTTAATTTTCACCAGATTCAAATAACACTTTAGCGTATATGTCATGGAACGTACTAGAGATCACTTCCGGAATCATCGATGCTTCTTGCATGGTAAGTACAAATGATGCATTCTTCTTAGCTTTGTCGGCAGTCTTCGTTTTGTCGTTAGGTACTTTGTCAGTTTTGGCAATGTGGTCTAATGTGACCTGTTTCTCCGTATTCGTAGCAGATACTTGATTTCCTTCTACATTCTTCCTCTACATGCCCGGTTGTCTTGCACAGTGTTGTAAAAATCACGAATAGGCGACGACTTGTCGGTGGTTAATCGCTAGTCGGACCTAGTCGACCAGCGAAAAATCAGTGATTCCAGCAAAAAACCTGTATATTCTGGCCAAATCTCTAATTTCGGCCAATTTCCAACCAAGCCATGTGAATTCCAGCAATTAATATTGTATACTTCAAAAAATGGGTTGAGTAAAAGTTAAAACCTAGCTTCTTAAAATATTTACCTATAAAAATAAGTATATGTATACATAAAACTGAAAATTACATATAAAAACCCGATCCGATTAATCCCCAAGTAATCCCGAGTAGTTGCTAGTCCCCACCTTACCGGCCGACTAGCGACTAGCGAGTTTTCCAACCTTGGTCTTGCAGAAGTGACAGTAGGGTGTTTTCCTAAAATGGCATCTTTCCAAATGTTTTTTCTTACAAATTCTACAAAAAAGGTTGTGTAGATGACTACCAAATTCCTCTCCTGTAGTAGGTATTACCAGAACGAAATTCTTGGGTAATTTTGTGTTAATTCCTTCTTTTGGTTTTCTTCTCGTCTGCGGATTAATCCGTCTTTCAAGGTATTGGCCAGCTTGACTATTTCCTCAATAGTCTAAGGTCTAGCTGCCTTGACTATATAATGGATTTCACTGATTAATCCCCAAATATAACGAGAAATTAGTACATGTTCTTGCAAAACCGAGGTTGGTACAATTCTTGCATATTCGAAGAATTTTGTCATAAACTCACGACAATTCACATCAACTATTTTAAGATTTAGGAACATATTAGCCATATGTTCCTTTTCATGGGGAAGACAAAATTTCCTTTCTGTCATTCCGTTAAATTACCTCCAATCCATGGCATAAGCCATGTCACTTCCTTTTGCCAGAAGAATCGTGTTCCACCATTCCAATGCGTTATCTCTAAAGAGATTAGAAGCATACATTACTTTATCTTCTTCGGCACACTTACTGATTCTAAGAACAACTTTAGTCTTTTCCAGCCATCGTAGAGTTGCCATGGCTCCTTCTTTGCCAGCGAATTCAGTTGGCTTATATGCTAGAAAATCTTTGTAAATGCATTTGTAATTTATTGCCTTCATTTTCTTAGGAAGTGGAGCTTTGGTAGGAATATCATTATCTCCATTTACACTATGGCTAATATCATTGTTTTGATTACGTTTTCTACTTACAGTCTTATTATTGTCTACAGGTACATGGTTCCAAATAGCTTCGATAATTAAAGGCATTGTGTTAGCTATTCCCTGAGCTACTATATTCCCTATAACACTTTTCTCAAAAGATTTTTCATGATTGTTGTGGACCGACTAGTTAGCAGAAGCTTTGTTGACATATGTATTGTAAACATATTTCAAATATTAATATTATAGAGCATATAATATAATCAAAACATTATGAACACAGATACTTAGAGCATGTTGTCAAAATCGTCGATCATTGCGACATTTACTATTTTGTATATATATTATGCTTCTTATATCTTACATACACAACCACACACACATACACATGCATAGACATATATATATATATTTATAGATATATTATAGTTTAATTTTTTTGTGCAGAAAATACATTACACACACACACACACACATATATATATATATATATTAGGGTTAGTTCGACTTTAGAAATGATAATCCCTCTCGTCATATCTCCAGACGAGATTTTCCCCCATTTGGCGGATTCTATCTCCTGCGTCCATTAACTCTTCTCCACAGTGGCACAATTTGGGTATGTTCTCTCGGCTCATAGGTGGGTATGCTGGTGGTGCAGGTTGGTAGGTTGGGAATTGTGGAAAAGGATTGTTCATCAGGTTTTTGGTATTCCCAATCGTTAGTCCACCATTCCTCGGCTTGGTTTGGAAGTGGTTGTTGTGGAAGGATCAGTTCACAGTTCATTGGGATTGGTTTTGAGTTTAATGGTATTGGTGAAGAAAGTGGCATGCTAAAATTTATTTCTTCTGTTATTGGCCTAAATATTTCGTAGTTAGCCAAGCGGTGATCCAGTTCTTCCCATGATAGGGGCATGGGTGCGGAAATTGGGTTTTCTCCAATTGGTTCTTCAATTATTTCTCCTATTGGTTGTGATTTTGTTGCTGTTGTTTTCTTTTTCCTTCTTTTTCCTTTTTTTCCTTTCTAGTGCCATCTCCTCTTTTTGGGTGGTGCTTTATCAAAAGGTTGAGCTTTGAATACCATTGGTTCATCATCATCATCTGCTTCGTATCTGGTTTGTTCTTCATTGGTTTCCATATCTATATGTTAATAGATATGCTTTGAAAAACTTCGGATAATCCTCTATCGCTCATATTGTTAGCCAAAAACAATAAAAACAACGAATTCTGAAGATCGTATACATAATATTTGGTTAGCATTACAATAACATAGAAGTTATTTTATTCATTTCCTGACTTCTATACATAATACTTATTGTGCTTAAACCAGTGACTCTGATACCACCTTCTGTCACAACCCTGACCATACCCCGGATGGGAGCCGTGAACAGACCAAGTGATACCGATGTTTATTTAAACTTTTTTGCAGCGTAAATATCATTAGGACTAGGTTTCAGGAAAATATCAGAGTGTTCAAACACCATAGTTTTCATTTTATATACTTATGGGATAAACCCCATATTTACTTGAAAGGTTTTTATAGGGATAAATCCTAAATAAAAAAGACCATGTTTCTTTATTCAGGTGACATGGCCACTTATTTAAGCTTTTTGGTACCTCGTAGCACTTTCCATTCCTTTCACAATAAATCACCTGAAATGCATTTAAAAATATTTTGTTAGTGGGAAATATTAGTGAGACTATTCATTTATACAAAATGACACATCCTTATAATTACAACATTAAAGATTTTGCATTTGTTTATATTATACAACTAACCAAAGGTATTTATCATTCAGAAGTTCCCGTAACTGTGGTCCTATTACTATTGGTCATTCTTCCAATCAGTAACGCATTATAAGTAATGTATACAAAACCCTACATACTGACAGTACTTTTCCCGTAGGAATACAAAGATTTAATCATTGTAATATAAGTAATAGCTGGAAAACATTAAGGGTTTTGAAAACATTTGATAAAAGAAAATGACCCAGTTTGCAGAATTTAAGGTTTTCAAGCCTCCTGGATTTAAGTCCTGGTTCTTATATATACATACAATGTACTACGTATTAGTGTAAGAAACCAAATCAAACTTTAATGATAATCACAAGATCAAAACCGCAACGTATAAAGTATCACCTTATTCAGGCGGAACTTCATCTTTTCATTGCTAGGGTTTCCAATCAAACGGACAGGGTATCGTTTGAGCGATTAGTGTTTTATACACGAAAATCGAGATAGAGATTCGAGAGGATGAGGTTCGAAGCGAGTGAGCAAATGAGACTTCCCAAGACCCTCAATATCCGATTTTTTACGTTGTTGTGCCACGCGATGAGACATGGTTTCCCCGTCGCGTCACACGAGGAAGTCATGTTTATCCAAATGGAATTTGGTGTTCGTTGTGCGAGCGACGAAGCAAAAGAGCTTGGTCACGTCATGCGAAGAGGTAAGCTAGGGCATAGGGGTTATGAGTCAGCCACATAGGCTTACCACATGGCGACATGTGGCCATCCGAAGAATTTGGCTCTGTCCCCGCGCGCCCGCGACGAGAAACATTTTTTTAAACTCTTTTCGTTCTGGATTTCTTTGGTTCGGGGTTTCGATTATGGGTTTTGTGGGACCTTTTTGAGAATTGTTACATTAAACACTAATTACACTTTAAACCTCTTATCTTAATTACATTTTATTTCCCTCATTTTTAAACAAAGTTATAGATAACTAGTTAGTAGTTACGTTTTATCATTTTATAAAAAAAAACTAATTACCCCACGGTTTTTAGATGACCATAACTTTTTTGTACGTTAATATATTTTTCTTAATTACACTATAAAACGAGTAGTTTAATATCTTAATTTGAGTATAGTGTCAATATAGTTTTTTTAATTAAAAAAATTGATATGCTACGTGATTAACATTATCTAAGGGTGCGCAATAACTAGATTGTTAACCGAAAACGATAACTTACGGAACCGAACCGAACTGAAATCAAGAAAAACTTGAATTAACTGAAAACCGATTAATCAGAACCCGAATTAACCAAAACCGGTTATCGATTTTATGTGTACCCTCATTTAACCAAAATTAACCGAACCAAACAATTTATATTTTCTTATATTTCTAGCTTTTATACATTCAGTTCATGTATTTCATATTTTATAGCCCCTTTTTTATGAATTTATACATCCATTTCATGTATTTTTACACAAAACTTTAGCCCAATTTTGGTTTTGACTATTAACCGAAATTAAATGAATCAAATAAAAACTGTCAATCTAACCAAATAAACCAAATTGATTGACCGAAAACCGATTGGTTAATAAAAATAGACTAACCAATGACATCGTTTTCGCTTGAGGATAATAACCAAACCAAATGAACAATGCACACTATAACAGTGTTTGTGTTTCCAGCTCGAATGAGCGGCCACCTTTCTAGTAATATTTATCAATTATTCCTTACGGAAAAAAATACAAAATGTCAAATCCTTTAGGTATAAAATATTTAAAAGTAAACTAGTTTGCAATTATTATTTCACTGGAGCTATACTCTGCACGGAATATTTTCTGTTATAATTAATGTAATAATAAAATAAAGAATATTTATAACGTTTTAGTACTAATAAAATAAAGAATATCTATAATGTTTTAGTAAAATTATAGGTTAAATTTGAAACTATTTGGGTAAGGGTGTATATGAAAAGTATAATTTAAAATAATTTATTAGAAAATGGTATTATTTTAAAACTTAAGTAATTTGAAATTCAATAGTTAAGCACCTAAAACACTTTCATGCTTTCAATGCATTTATTGTTTCAACTGATAAAACTTAAATATTTTGAAATTCAAATAGTTAAACACCTAAAAACACTTTCAGGCTTTCAATGCATTATTGTTTCAAGTGATACATCAATCTAGCTTTAAAAGTAAGTGTGTCTGATATGGGAACCTTCATTAACGAGTTACCGATAAGTTGTGCATAAATAAGTCCTTCGTTGAAGGTCATCTGATTTGTTTTGCCGGATTGTTTTTGGTTCACTCAACCGAAAACTGAATTTTTTGCTTGGTTTAGTTAAATTTTATTTTTACAAAACAAAACATGCAACAACTCTAGAACTGTAATCATTAAGGCATACTTAACCGATGACCAACTTCTTTGGTAAGTAATGGAGAGTATTGAGGTAATAATTAAAAAAAAACATTTTTTTGGTCACGAGTCATTGTTGGTCACCAATCTGAACAAACTCGTGATAATAATTAATAACAAGATCTGCATTGAACAAACTCGTGATAATAACTATAAAAGATCTGGCATGAAAAATGACAATTGTGTGATGGTTCACTCTGACACACCCACTTTCATTTGTTCTTTTTATAGAAAAGAAAACGTATTATTATCAGGCTTTTTTTTTTTTTTTTACTTTAGAACCATATTGTTAAGATATAATGAATTTATATCGAGATAGATGGTTCAGTTTTCAGAATTTTTGGACCCGTTCACATATGTTTATTCTTTCTAAATTAGTAAACTAATATTAATACAAAACCAATAATTGTCTACCCTTTGTTGGAAAAAAGAATATCGCTCCGGAAAATCATTCGCTAAATGCATAGATAGTTGTCTACTCATTTGAAAACGTCGGCTAAAATGTTCTTCATCGTGAACAGGATCGGGGCTAACGTAGTGACGTATCAATGTTTGGTGAGCTCTCTCTCGATCACGATCAAGTGGTGGTTGTCTCGTTAGCCCTCGTTGCCTTTGAGACCGCTCAACTAAATAGTTAAACGTCATTATACCCGCTTCCATAATGAGATCGTCTTCTTCGGAAGAATCAGATGAGGAAAATGCGTTCTATTTCATTTTTATGAGAGTAATAGAGGTTTTTTTTTAAAGAAATAATTGATTTTAATAATCTCAACTGTTAACTATTGGCCGGCAACGATCCCAACTTAAAAAATAATCAATGGTGGTCCACCTTTTCACATATTGTAAACCAATGGACCTTTACAAACAGAAAAGGAAAAATGGGACAAAAAGAAATTAATGTTATATTAATCAAGGTCCATCGATTTACAATATGTGAAAAGGTGGGATCACTACTAGTTATTTTAAAAGTTGGGACCGTTGCCGGCCAACGACTAATAGTTGAGATTATTTAAATCCATTATTCCTTTTCTAAATGTAAGAAATATAAGAGTAGTAGAGGTTTTTTTTCTAATAAGAATAATGGAGAAATGAAAGCTTGAAAGAGTTATTTAGATTCTTTTAAATAAAATTCGATTTTTTTATTACCCTCCAACGGCTACTTTTAGCCCCCAACACACAACGCTCGAACATGGCACCCACTACCATGCTCGTGGCACCTTGTTTGCGTTGGCCCTTGTTGCACCGTGTTGCAGTGTACGCGAGCGAATGGATGCCTACGTGGCTCGCAGCTGCTTACTCGCGTGACCGCAACAACAAGTCTAAAACTTAAGGTTCACACTTTTAATTTTCTTTGAAATTGGTGATGAGGTGATACATACATGAATTTAATAACTTTATTGTGGCGGTCAACCAGTGGCGGACCCAAGATTTTTTTCTAATGGGGTTTATTTTTTCGGTATTCCGAATTTTCATAACAAAACATTAAAATTTTTTGGTCGGTCCTTGTTCGGTCGAGTCAGAGCAAGGTTTGACTTAGACTTAAAAAAACAAAAAAAATGGGCTATATAATTGTTTTGTGGAGTCCTTATAAAAATTAACATACCAAATCTATCAATTTTTTTTAAAACATTGAGGTCCGAAGACTCCGACCCGCTCTATGTGAGTCCGCCCCTAGGGTCAATGTACATAATGGCACGTCTAGACAATGTCAAGTCAACTGATTTAATATTTAAAGTTACCGTAAGCCATGGTGCAATCAACTTCTTTAACGTCTATGATACTTTATAGGCCCTAAAGTCACCTTAAAAAATATATTCATCCAAGTAAATATAAATATTATAATATATATGAAATGATATATTTTTTAATCTTACTTACGCCGAATGTAAAGGGTACTTATATTATAAATTTAATATTATTATGATTGTTTGATGAGTAAAATTTTAGCGTATGTTTTAACTTTATTTTAATTTTATTTAAGTGTTACATTGTCTATTTTTCTTCATTTCACTCTACCACACTTTAAGAAAATGGTTTAATCCTGTTAACTTTATTTATATTATTTTTTAGTGGTTTAAAACGAAAAGAATAATTAATTCAATCTTGTAACATAAGATTAACATCTTAACATATAACCACTTTAATACATGTTAACACAAAGAAAGAACGATATGCAATATCAATTTAATATGTTATGTCATCGTTAACACCAATATCTTATAGTAATTTTAATACTATTATATACTTTAAAAAAGAAAGTATTCCTTGTCTATATATGACTGTATAGCCGAAAGGAAAGATACATCAAATAAGTTGGTTGAAAATATAAACTTATTAACTACCTTTTACACTCTAGTCATAAACACAATCAATTAATCATATCCTCTTTTTGCTTCTTGTTTCACTAGCCTACGCAGGGGCAGACCCATGGTCCGTGACTTTGAAAAAAATAATAATTTATAAATTAAATCCGATCGCACCTCTTAAAAATATAATAAAACTGGTTAATTATATTTCTAAACAATTTATTATAGCTCCGTCGAACAGGGTACGCTATAGACAATGTTAGAACTTTTGAGACCGTTGGTGCTTGATTATTCAATAGTTTGAGCTAGTTTGTAATGGTTAGACAAAGTTAAAGGGTCAAAAGTGTAATTGTGTGAAACTTGCTGATGGCAGCGTATTTACTAACCCAACGTATTTATTAAATACGCTGGGTAGTCATTCTGTATAAATATGATGATCAATGAAGTTATGTCGAAGTTTCTTGGACAGATTTTGGTGATCTTCTTGTGTTGTGATTTTTGCTATTGTGCTTTCATCCGAATATTCAGGTGTTGTTATTGATTACATGTTATTGGGATTTCATTTACAACACTAGTTGTTTGATCCAAACAAGATTCTTCATCTTCTTTGCTTGGTTTTTCTTAGTATTTGCACATTCAAACAACTAATCCATAGTTGTTTGGGTGAAAACAATCAACCACTGTGATCCGAATCTGTTTTGGGACTCACAATTTGGTATCAGAGCATTTGTGCTCTTGATTGTTTGAGTTTTTGTTAAGATTCTTCAAGTTTTGAAGGTTTTTCAAAAGTTTCAAAGTTTCATGGTTTTTCAAATTTTTAGACTTAAAATGGCTCGATCTGGCGCTTTTAATCTTTAAGTTGTTGTTAATCAGTAGTTTGGTAAACATTTTGGTCATTTAGCTGCAAAGAAACATGAATTTTGGGTCGTTTTTGGGTGATTAGAGTGTTTTTGTTCATACTAAAACCCTTATGGGCGTAATTATTGTTAAAGCCAGCGTAGATATTCTTGAAGATAGCGTAATTGTCTTTGAAGCTGGCGTATTTAACTTGAATCTCGCGTAGTTAACAAATACGCTGGTTCTTAAACCAGCGGAATTATATTATTGTCAGCGTAATTGCCCCAGTGAATTTAATCGAAGGTGACTTCGAAATCAGTGATACTAATCCTCAGCGATTTTATCATGGTGTTCAGCGAAATTAACTAAACCTTTGATTGTATTCATGTATCCAACGGATTTAGCATTTTGCAGGACAAAGTGCAGCGTTTTTGATCTCTGGTCCAGTGTAATTGTCTCCCAATACAGCGTATTTAATCTCTGGTCCAGCGTATTTACCTCCTTGCGAGCGTAATTGTTCTCTGATTCAGTAAATCTCAGCGTAATTGATCATCTTTCATCCATCATGTCTCTCAATCAACTCAATCCGATTGCTCAAGCCGAACTAGAAACTGGAATCGCTACAAGGCCACCAAAGTTGAAAGGTTCGGAAGATTTCAGCAGCTGCAAAAACAGGATCAAGTCTTTTTTTTTAGTATACCGATTATACTCAATGGATGTCAGTCACTATGGGCCCGCATGTTCCTATGATAATACGTGACGACATCCGTACTATCAATGAAGATCCTTCAACATTTACAGATGAAGATAGGACACTCATTCAACATGACCGGAGGGCTCACGCTGCTCTCACTATGGCTCTGTCAAAAGATGATAACAATCTGTTTGAAGAATACACCTCGGTACATGAACTGTGGTTGGCTCTAATCGACCATTATGAAGGCAATGAGGAACTCAGGGAGAACAAACGAGACATGGTGCAGAAAGAATATGATATGTTTGGAAGTATTTGTGGCGACAGCTTGTCCGACCACATAAGCAGATTTCTGGGGGTGTTGACCAAGAGGAAGAAGGTGGGAAACCCAGTTGCAAATTATGCATCAATCAAGAAGCTGCTAGATTCTCTACCAAAAGAACGGAGTCTTCAATGCATGATGATTAAGAGAACTTTCCTCACCAGCACAACTCCAGTTACTCTCTCAGAATTGATTAACACTTTAAAAGCCTTTGAAATGGACATCGTGAAACGAGAGATGAATCAAACTGGATATTCTCAGAAGACGTCTCAGCAAGCTGCTGCAACCTCGGTCCCCAAGAATATGGCATTTCTTGCTCCTGTCACCTCATGTGGATCAAATCCCCAAAGTGCTGTTGAATCCTATTCAAATGCTTCCGCAAACTCTATGAAGGCCTCGTCATCTTCCGAGAAGACCACCGTGGCCAGCGACACTCAAGCACTTAAAATTTCCACAGAACATGTAGCTCTTTTTAATACTTTCTTAAGTAGCTATGAGGCGCTTATGTCAGGAGAGTTGAAGAGAGAATTCCTAACAGCAGAGGACATGTATCAAGTAGATCCAGACGACATGGAGGAGATGGATCTGAAGTGGCAGATGGCAATGATCACTCTACGGTTGAAGAAATTCCAAGATAAAACAGGAAAGAGGTTGGCTCTTGGAAAAGCTGGATTTGACAAATCCAAGCTTAGATGTTATAACTGCAAAGACTTGGGCCACTTCAAAAGAGAGTGTCCGTTGCTGAAGAACGAGAATACCGAAATCAACCAAACAAGGAGGCCGATTGCCATTGAAGGAAATAATAATGCTGCTGAAAATAATCATAAGGCTTTAGTGGTGGAAGATTATGATTGGTCGGAGGAGATAGCTGAGGCAAAAGGTGAAGTAAACAAGGCCCTCGTGGCAAACATTACCACTGTCTCTGCCACGTCTGCTTCAAATGGTGTTGAAAAACAAACCTCCAAGATTCCAAAAGATGACACTGGTTTGAAAAGCATCATCTCTCCTGCCTCAGAGAAGAGACAACAGAAAGCTGAAATGAATGAGTCGAAGCCTGCTGTTCAAGAAGTCATCGGTACCAGCAAGAATGCAGCGGTTGGAACATCCTCTACCGCCATGAAATCAGAAGCCGAAGATAAGGATTTGGTAAACAACATTCCATATGAATTTAAAGCAAAGTTGTGCTCAAAACCATGTTTGAACGTCATGGCACACTACAAATCACTCAACCGTGATATAATTAAAGAAAAAGAAAAAGTTTTGAAAATAAATCAAGAACTAAAAGAAAATGAGGCTGCAGATCAGCGAAAGTTGAATTCAACCATAGCTGAAATGCAGACTCTAAAGGAATTTGTTTTCAGAAAAGATTTTATCATAAATGATTTGACCGAAAAGCTAGAAAAATCTCAAAACGAAAACAATAAGTTACAAATCATTATTGATAAATGGAAAATTAGCCAAAAAGCACTGGTTGACATTGTAAACTGCCAACGACCGACATTCATAAAGGATGGAATTGGATATAAAGATAAATTCGGAAACGAAAGAAAATTATTTCCTCCTCCGCCCAGCAAAAATTATGTTCCTATGCCATCTCCTCATCCTAAGAACGACTTAATCAATAAAAATGATCTTTTGGATCAAAGTATTTTTTATAAATCCGAAAACAACACTAACCTTTCTGAAAGTAATGCAGATCTGTGCGAGAGTAAGGAAGATGTGTGCGATGGGGAAGATGATTGTGGAGGGATGAAAATAGGAATAGGCTATTCAGGCGACAGTTATTCAACTGTTAACTGGTTCGCCTAGAATTGTGATAAGATGAACAAAATTTCTTTTCGAGATAACTGTAATAGTTTATCTAGGATGGATGATTGTAATGGTTGTATGCCTAAATTGACAATTCAGGATGACTGTAATGGCAATGTGCCTACACTTAAGGCTCACAACCAAGGGTTTGCCAAGGTTGAGGGTCATGACCTAAACTTTGCTCTCAATGATGAAAATGTTATGCTTGAATCTCCTGTATTTGTGCCAGAGTTAAAGAAAAACAGTTTTGGAAAATTCCTTACAGAGGAAATTCCAGAATTTGTTCCATCAGTTGCAGGTACATCAGAGACTGATAAAGATTTCACTGAAGATTCAAGCACAACAACTTCAGAAAGCGATGAAGAAAGGTCAGATGAAAGTCAAGAATCAATTTCCTCATCAGACAGTGAGCACAGTGAAGTCGACATTGAAGACAAACATCATCCTGAAGAGAAACTGAAGAAAGCTAAAGATTCAAGCCGCATTATATCATCAAACTCCTCAAGATGCTCTAGACTCTCATCACATACATCATCTTCACACTCAGCACCCGGGAAGAAAAGATCGAGTCAAAAACAATGTTTTCGCTGTGGTCATTTAGGACATACGGCGAAACATTGTAAAAGCAAGAAATTTTCTAAACATAGTCAAGATCTAGTTAAAAGTTTTACTGATCAATTTAGAAATCAGTAAAATGCATAGTTGATTCAACCTGTTTTTGGAAAAGAAAAGACAATACTCTTGCTCAAAATCATGATAGAACTAATGTAAAGCAAGTCTGGGTTCCAAAAACTAGCTAATTTGTACATATTTGTTGTTGTTGTTGTTGTTGTTGTTGTATAACAGAATAAGATTCAGAAATGGCTTCGGATGCTCATGGAATATATCTGGAATGTTGACAGCGGTTGCTCCAGGCACATGACCGGGCTAAAGGATCTGCTTGCCAACTTTCGAGTTATTGATTGTGACTTTGTATCCTTTGCCGGAGACGAAAAGGGAGGAAAAATCGTCGGAATGGGTGACGTCGTGTCAGAAGCACTCACTTTGGAGAATGTGAACTATGTTCCAAAACTATGTTACAATCTTATGAGTGTTTCACAAGTCTGTGACAAAGGAATCGCGGTGCTGTTCAATGACACGGAGTGCTTATTCCTCAAACCCGGTTACTCCGTCCCAAAAGAGATGATAATGCTTAGAGCTCCCCGTCAAAATAACACCTACGTGCTAAATATGAAGAATGCCAAATCAAATGAGCCAATGACATGTCTTATGTCAAAAGCATCTGAATCGGAATCACTGCTAGGGCACAGGCGTTTGGGGCATGTGAATTTTAAGAACATAAATAAACTTTCTAAATTAAATCTAGTAAGAGGTTTACCTATGAAAGATTTTTCTTTTTCAGAAAAGTGCATCGCATGTGCTCAAGGAAAGCAGCATAAAAAGCCTCATAAGTCCAAAGCAGTGAATACGATATCTGCTCCTCTGCAATTACTTCACATGGATTTTTTGGCCCAATTAGCGTTAAAAGTTTAGCTAAAAGATCTTATTGTTTGGTATTACAGATGATTTCTCACGGTTTTCATAGGTATTCTTTCTTGAAGCCAAAAGCGAAACGACATCTATTCTGAAGAGCTTCATTCCCATGATTGAAAACGTGATCAAGCTGAAAGTCAACTCCATCAGAAGCGACAACGGAACTGAATTTAAAAATCATACGTTTGTCTCCTTCTGTGAAGATAAGGGAATTCGCCTCCAATATAGCACTGCCAGGACTCCTCAGCAAAACGGGGTAGTAGAACGCAAAAACAGAATTCTCATCGAAGCTGCAAGAACTATGCTTGTCGACTCTAAGCTTCCCATAATCTTCTAGGATGAAGCGGTCAACACAGCATGCTATGTTTTGAATCGTGTTCTTATCATCAAACCTCACGGAAAGACAGCCTATGACCTACTTTTCAAAAGGAAGCCTCTGATAGATTTCTTCAAACCGTTCGGGTGTTCATGCACACTTCTCAACACTGAAGACAATCTCATCAAGTTTGAAGCAGTCGGTGACGTGTGCTACTTCATGGGCTATTCATCTTCTCAAAAGGCATATCCAGTCTACAAAAAACGGACCAAGATGGTGATTGAATCATACTATGTTGATTTTCAAGAAGGAAACTCCACTAACACTGGAAGCGCTCCGAACTGGTTTTATGACGTGGATATTATATTCAACACTTTCAGCATCAATGAACCCATCACTGAATCCAAACCTGCAGAATCCACTCCGTTGGAACCTTTGTTTGATGACTCAGACATTGGTTTTACTCCTTTTACAACCCGTTTCACCCCTGCCTCTGCCTCTCCTACCCTTTCGGTGTTCGAAGTAAATGGTGACACATCTACTGAGAATGCATCTACACATGATGATTCTTCTTCACAGCAGGCTGTGGATGAACCACCCAAAGAAGACGAAACTCCAATCATCTACGTTGATGAATACTTTTCTAATCTGCCTCAACAAGTTGAAACTCACACCAATGCAGGGTACAAGACCAATCGAAACCATCCAATTGAAAATGTCGTCGGTTCTGTTGAAGATGGAGTTCGAACGCGTGGTCAAACACATACCATCAACACTAGACTGTATGCATCATTTCTTTCGCAGTCTGTCCCAAGGGATATCGAAGAAGCTATTCAAGATTCAAGTTGGGTACAAGCAATGCAGGAAGAATTGGCACAATTTCGGAAACTTAAAGTCTGGGAACTCGTTGACCTACCAGACGGAAAGTATCCAATTGGTACCAAGTGGGTGTTTCATAATAAGATGGATGATCGTGGTGTAGTTATCAAGAATAAGGCTAGATTAGTGGTTCCAGGCTTTCGACAAGAAGAGGGGATTGACTACGAGGAAGTTTTTGCACCTGTTGCACGGTTAGAAGCCATCAGAATCTTCTTAGCCTATGCTTCATTTAAAAACTTTAAGGTGTTTCAAATGGATGTAAAGAGTGCTTTTCTGTATGGGAAAGTGAAAGAAGAAGTTTATGTTTGTCAACCTCCAGGTTTTGAAGATCCTCATTCTCCCACGAAATACTACAAGCTTGACAAAGCTATCTATGGTCTTCACCAAGCTCCTAGAGCATGGTACGAGACTTTGTCAACATATCTTCTGGAGTGTGGATACTCAAGAGGCAAAATTGACATGACTCTCTTCACAAAAAGGATTGGAGAAGATGTGATGTTGGTTCAAATCTACGTAGACGATATCATTTTTGGGTCAACATACGAAGCCCTTTGCAGAGAATTCGAGAAGGTGATGAAAGCGAAGTTCGAGATGAGTATGATGGGAGAACTCACGTTTTTCTTAGGACTAGAAGTGAAGCAACGAAAGGATGGTATTCTCATTAATCAAGCTAAGTATATCAGAGATATTCTTTCCAAATACAGCATGAATGACTGCATATCCGCAAGCACTCCTTTTGCTGCTCAGACGGAACTCACTTCAGATCTTCAAGGAAAGCCAGTGAACAAATCTCTCTATCACTCAATGATTGGCTCGTTAATGTATCTGACCGCTAGTAGGCCTGACATAATGTGGGCTGTCTGTCTCTGTGCCCGCTTTCAAACGAATCCCAAAGAATCGCATGATGCTACCGTCAAGAGAATCTTTTGCTATCTCAAAGGAACTCCAAAGCTTGGTTTGTGGTATCCTAAAGATACTAAATTTTGATCTAATAGCTTACTCTGACAGTGATCATGCAGGTTGCAAAGTAGACAGAAAATCTGTCTCCGGAGGCTGCCAATTCTTGGGAAATCGTCTTATTTCGTGTCAGAGCAAAAGCAAACAACAGTCTCTACATCTACCGCTCAGGCTGAATACACGACAGCTTACAGTTGCTGTTCACAAGTCCTTTGGATACAGAATCAGTTGTTGGATTATGGGATCAACATCATGAAGACTCCGATATTCATCGACAATGAAGCGTGTCTGGGGATTATGAAGAATCCCATCCACCACTCAAGAACGAAACACATCGAAATTTGCATTCATGCGATTAGAGATGCGTACGAGAAAGGATACATCCAAGTGGTGCCAGTGGATTCAGTGCAACAAAAAGCTGATATATTTACGAAAGCCTTCGATAAAGCTCGATTCAACCAGTTGGTAACCTGGTTGGAAATGGTGAATTTCCTTGAGTGGAATTGACTTTTGATCTAAAAAAATGGTTTTCATAATAAATAACAAATCTCATAAAATGTGCCCAACAAAAAGATTTTATGCAAGGTTAAAATTTCTTTTCAAGCAATGGATTCTCCAAAATAAAATTTTAAGGGGGGGGAGTTTTCCAGAAAATATTGTTGAGACTGAATCTTTTCTTTGGCACCTGTTACAGAAATGATAGAAAAACTGCTAACACTTCTGTTCTGATCTTAAAACAGAAAAAGATTAAGGCCTCAAGCAACGACGTGTCAGTAGATTCAGCAATACCTAGAAGTAAACTGCGAAACGGAGACAAACTCTAATGATCACACAAAAATTTTGAATACCCACAATGTTGTGCAACTTGCGGGTAACACGTTGCGGTGTATGGCTTAATGGTCTTAAATCTTGCGTTGATAGATTGCAAAAGTCTGAGATTTCGGGTCTTTATATTGGCTAATCATTCGGGGATATCATAGTTGCTCTTCTGCTGCATCCAGATATATGTTGACCTAGACACAGCTATGATATCTTTTCTAAAAGAGCCTATGCGGCCAAAACCCTACACAAATGAATCTCTCATTGAGAATCATTCAAGTGCTTAAATCGTACCGCATCTGGTATCTGCCATAGTCCTTGTTAGACCTTGGTCTCTTTGCTGTACAGAAGTACTGACCTGAACACCAACTGTCTAATGTTGAAATCTCAAAAATGAATGAAGTCAGTATACTCACCTGTTATGAGGAATTTTTGCGCATACCTTGATCGCGAGGGTATGTCCTGACGTGGGACTCACGGGCACAACATTCTGACTTTTTCAGCATGAGTGGGGAACAATTGAAGTTCTTGTCAATATTACCGCAACATGATAAAAGGGATCTCCGATCGCATGTTGAAAGATAGGTGCATGGATTTAAAAGGACAAACATACTGACAGTTTTTCTTGTGTCTTAACTATTTAATATATCTAATATTTTATCTCAAACGAACGAAGTGTTACCAGTATGATCTTTTGCAGGAATGTCACAGGATTCAAGTCAGTTAGCATAAATTTTGTGTGAAAAAGGAGGCTTCCGGACTCAAAAACAACTTTCAGGATCCAGATTGCAATTTTTCTTTTCCCTTAAGTTTAATTTTAAATTCTTGCACTGTTTTTTATCAAGAAGGGGCATGTTTTTCGAGAAAAGTTAAAATTTTCGATCGTATTTGTTTCTATGATTTCTTAAAGATGAAGATATCTCAAAAAAATTCAACGCGGTGTATGTAATGTTCCAGCGTATTTAATAAATACGCTGGAAGGCAAACATGTATATATACTTTAGTTTCATTTTTCAGCAAATATTTCAAAAACCTTCACTTATCATCATCATCTTCTTTATTCGAAACCAAATCTAACAAACCCACTTCCACTCTTAAATCTACTCTTAGTGAATTTGAAAGGAATCGATATCGGTATGGTTTCGATATTCAAATGTGCATTGTTCTATGTTTGATTGAGTCTAAATCATTGATTTCGGTCACTTATGTGTATATAAAGTTTCATTTGAATCTGGTTTCTCCGGTTTTAATGGGTTTATCAAGAAAAACTTGAAGCCAGCGTAATTATTATGAATGTAGCGTAAATATTTTTAATATGGCTAATTAGCTCAATCCTTCGAGTCAGCGGATTTAAGTCTTGAACGTGAGCTCAAGCAACCGGCGTAATTGACAATTAAGCCGGTAAACCATCGTAGATAATTATCTTCGCCGGATACATTCTCGGGTCAAAGTTTAAATCCGCTACTCTTGTGCAGCGTAAATAACCATTAATCAGCGTATTTATGTCTGAATCTCTTACATAGTCTTATGTCCGGCGAACTTAGTGGTTATGCCCGGCGTAAATATTAGCTAATTTATTTTATATATATATATATATTTTTATTATTACTATCATATACTTTATATACTTGTATTTAAATATATATTTATATATACAATTAACATAAATCTAACTTAGCTCGTTTTCGATTTCAGAAATGGTGAAGGAGATCATTTGGGATAAAACTCGAAAGCACAATCAGCCATGCAAGTTGGTTCCTCCTCCAATTGATTTTGAAGATGTAGCAGTGTGGATAAATTCAAGTAGGATCAGCTACGCTGTACAAGCCGATTCGATCATCTACAGCATCCACATCGAAGAGTTTTAGAAAACAGCCAAAGTGTCGACCGTAAACGAAATTAAAAGAATCACAGCTACAATCAATAAGAAGATCATAGTTACAGAGGAGAACATACGCAGAGTCCTCAGTCTTGGAGACAAGAACAGTGATTTGCTCAGAATGAAGAAGGACAACATCCTAGATGGGTTTAAAGGGATGAGGTATATTGGAGACTTCAGAGAGAAAAATGAGAATAAAAGAAAGGGGCTTACCAAGGACTGGAGGTTCATTCTTCATGTATTCACTATGAGCTTGGCACATAGGAAAAGAGGATATGACGGTTTGAACTTGGAATGGTCGGCTGCTATGCTTAGCCTCTGCACAAAGCAGTCATTCAATATCTCTGGCCTCATTTTTTACTGCATGGTTGATAATGCAAATTCCTCCACATAGGCCATGTACCCTCGTTTTGTTCAGCTCCTCATCAATGACCAACATCCAAATCTTCCTCATGATGGCGACCTATACAAGTTCCAGCTGCCAACAGGGCGTCAGATTACCGAGCTAAAGACTGAGGAATGGGTACTGTTGCATCAGTGGATATATAGGGAGGAAAGATACCCTGTCGTAAAAGCAGCCTATGGGAAATACAGAGAACGGGTTAAAAAAATAGACAAGGAGATGGCGATGAGGAAGTGGAGGAGGAAGAAGAGGAAACTGAGCAACTGGTTAGAAAGAATAAAGGAAACAAAATCATGAAGGAAGGGGACTCCTCGAAGAAACAGAAAGATAGTGCTCCTCAAGAACGATTGATGGAAAGCACTTTCAGGGCCGGAGGCACCAGAGAACATCGCGAGCATATAGATAATCTCCGTGCGATTCATGAGGCCGAAGAAAGAGAGAAGAGAGAAACTAGAAGAAAGAGACGTCATATGATAGAATCCGAAACACCGTGACGGTCACCACCGAGCAAGAGCAGTTAGACTAGTTTGTAGATCAGTTGATTGTCGATCCGGAAGCCCCAAGTCTATCTCCCCCGCAGAAGTGTAAGAAAACTGGGGAAGGACCTTCGACAGAGGAACAACCAAGACAAATGCCACAACAAGCTCCTCGAAGACCTCGTCCATTTCAGGATTTGTACGATAAGCTAGCAAAAGACATCGGGAAAGGTCCATCTCAGGAAATCTGTCTGTTGAAACATCAAGTAAGCAACACTAACATTATTCGTGAGAAGCTGAGGGAACAAAGAAAGAAAAATAAAGAGCTTCACGCATACGTCAAAGAACAGACGACATTTGTGAGATTTCAGCAAGATGGGATGGAAAAGATGTATCATATGATCAGAGAACTTTGCACCAAAGTGGACATACCACTGATGTTCTCATCTACTGATATTTTTGATTATGAGAAGTTCAAGACTGAAGAGGAAAGACAAAAAGCTGAGGCTGCAGAAAAGAAGAAAAAGCGCCTAGAATCGGCTGTGAATGTCACTGAGGATGACGAAAGTGAAGAGGAGGAGGTAAACAGAGATGAAATGCCAGTGAGATTTGTTGAGTGGGGTTTGGAAGATGATACTATTTATGAAACTGAGGACGATGACTCAGTAACTCCAATGCATCCTGAATGGTTCAGAAAAGAAAGGGAAAAGCTTCCAGATTTCTATCAGGTGGTCACCGTTGAAAAATCTGAAGTCACTGATAGAATAATAAGCTGGAAGTACTGCAATCTCAAAGGGATGTTCATCGTAAAGAGATGAGGTGGTGTTATTCAGCATTTTAAGACCGGAGCTGACATGAAAAGCCTTCCAAGATGGGACATTCGAGAACTGGGGAGGCTAGACCTGATAAACCCGACCAACAGCAGCATCGGAGCTGACTTTGAAAGACTCATTTAAGAGAATGCAATCGGGGCTTCACAGTTTTCAAGCCGCAACAACCTCGAAGAAGAGTGTCAAAGACGACAAAAGATCCCATCACAGGAAAAGGGATGGTTACATGGGTAATAGATCTTGCTAAGGTCGAAACAAAAGTCAAAATTCCACCTGAACAGCCTGTCATGCTTACACACTTCAAGAAATGGTTCTACGATGGGAAGACAGGAGAAGCAGTGATCCGATTAGTGTCTAACGAAGATATTCGAATTCTAGACCTGATGGATGTTTTCATATTCTGCCTCTCCGATCTCAACATTCTCTTTGGTCACAAAATCCACGTTGGAGCCGGAAATGAGTACAGAGAAGAAGGAATGCTATTCCAAAGGGCTGTGGAACGAGCTCGAGAGAAGAAGATAGAGATGATGGAAATTGTTCTCAGGATTCAGAAGCAGACAGAAAAGGAGGAGGCAAGAAAAAGAAAGAGAAAGCACAAGTCATCATCACAACAGAAAGCCTCCTCACCATCTCAAGCTGCATCTCACCCTCAAACTCCGGTTTCATCCACATATGAAGCCACTACGGAGTTACAACAACCCTCAAGTGAAGCTATTGTTAATCTAAGCTCTGAAGAAACAATCGAAGCAACCACAGATCGACCTACCGTTCAAGCTGCACAAGACAAGGATGAAGGACCCGCCGAAGACCTAGAAGCTCGCAAGCAAGATTGAAGAAACCCAAGCACGCAACGGTCTAGGGGGGGTATTGTTAGAACTTTTGAGACCGTTGGTGCTTGATTATTCAATAGTTTGAGCTAGTTTGTAATGGTTAGACAAAGTTAAAGGGTCAAAAGTGTAATTGTGTGAAATTGCTGATGGCGGCGTATTTACTAACCCAGCGTATTTATTAAATACGCTGGGTAGTCATTTTGAATATGATGATCAATGAAGTTATGTCGAAGTTTCTTGGACAGATTTTGGTGATCTTCTTGTGTTGTGATTTTTGCTATTGTGCTTTCATCCGAATATCCAGGTGCTGTTATTGATTACATGTTATTGGAATTTCATTTACAACACTAGTTGTTTGATCCAAACAAGATTCTTCATCTTCTTTGCTTGGTTTTTCTTAGTATTTGCACATTCAAACAACTAAGTTGTTTGGGTGAAAACAATCAACCACTTTTGATCCGAATCTGTTTTGGAACCCACAGACAAATTTGACCGTCGACGTAAATAGCTGTTAGCCTCCGGTTCAGTTTACATTTAGTGGCAAGCATCAAACTCCAAATTTCAGGACTTTTCAATACGATGTAATATAATATAATATATTATAATATAATAAAAGATTATAACCTCATGTATTATATGGGTTGAATAAATAAATTTTATATACTAAATAATAAAATAATAAATCTTTAAGAACATTCTTTATTGTACATGTTAAATAAATGTAATTTTATATATTAAATTATAAAAAAGTTATATGTATAAAAGCCATATATATTGTATGGGTTGAATAAATGTAATTTTAGACACCAAATAATAAAAAGGTTATATCTTTAAAACCGGGTTGAATAAATATAATATTGTTTATCAAAGAATAAAAAAAAGTTATATTTTAAAAAACTCTCGTGCATTACTCGAGTTGAATAAATATGATTTTATATACAAAATAATAAGAAAATTATATATAAAAAACTAATGGATATACTCGGTACGCGATAGATATAGTGATTGCGGAGATGATTATTGAAAAAAAGATATAGTGGCCAAACATGTTATTCAAGAAGCAAATAAGCAGCCATTTGAATGATAAAATATAAAATATATTTAAAGAAACTCGTAATAAATCTAATTTTATATATAAAGTAATATTGAAAATTATATACAATTTTTTTAAAATTATGTAATAAAATCGATATAATAATTTTTTTAATAATGAAAATAAAAATAAATAATATATTAATACAAAGTTTGGTTTTGATAATAAATAATTTGATTATTTAAAAAATGTTTTAAATTAACAGTTTAAATTTAAGAATAATATTTTATTAGAAAAAGAGAAGTATTTTATTCGATATTAAAAGTATGATAAGATTTAATGTTAATTTTTATTCATTTAGTTAATATAAAATAGACAAAAATATGATTGAATAGTTGTGAGGTTGTATGATGATAAAAAGTGTATATTATATATATAATTATTTTATGTCTAGCATTATATTTACTATGGTAAAAGTTTAAAGTTTATTATAGAAAATTAAATTATCGAAAAAAATAATATTAAATTTGTATATTATAAATAAAAAGCAGGTGTATGTCATATGACATAAAAAATCAAATAAATAATATTATAAATGAGAAGTATACATTAAATTAAAACTAAATAATAATTATATGTAATTAAGTTGAAGAGATTAAATGAAATAATATTTAGTATGAGAGTTATATATAATTAATTAGAAGAGATTAAACTAAATAATAGTGATTAAACTATATAATAATTATCCATAAAATATATGGCCTCATATGATGACAAGTGTCCCAAAAATGGTCTTTTATTATATAGTACTAGTAGTAAAACCCGTGTGTAAACACGGATGGTTTTTTAAAAATTTACATACCACATTTTATTAACCGACGAATCACTATACAACTTTAAAAATAATTAATTTAGTTACAACCAACCTTTTCTAATCATCGTTGGTTTTACTCATTGATTTCAGAAAAATCGATGATTACAAAGGTTTCGATATTTTACTATCTATGCATTTTGCATCGTTGATAATCGCTTAGTTTGCACGGAAACATGTTCCCACCCACGTAAAGGTTCTTGAATGATAATGAATTACCATCATAACTGTTGAAGAAATTAAATAAAATATATTTAGTAGGAGAGTTATTTATAATTAACTAAAAGAGATTAAACTAAATAATAGTGATTAAAATAAATTATATTTAGTAGGAGGGTTATCTATAATTAGATAGAAAAGATTAAACTAAATAATAATTATCTATAAAACACATGGCTTAATATGATGACAAGTGTCCCAAAAATAGTTTTTTTATTATATAGTATAGACGAGGTTGTGATAAATGGGTCTTATTTAGGTTGATGTGTTTAACTCGTTTAATTAAACGACTTGTGTTTGGGTTAACCTATTTTATAAAGACACCAGATCGATCCGTCAGCCTATTTACAACCCATTCTGGCATCATGTATTATAAGCCTTCGACATATGAATATGTTTACAACTTGATTACATCTGTTAACCATTTCACTTGTTTGGAAAAAAAAAAAGTTAAACGGAGCATGTTCAGGCTTTCATATTACACAATTCTAAGTGTGGCCATGTTAGGGTTGTTCATATATTTAACACAAATAAATGAGTGTCTTGTGTTCAGGTTCAATTATTTAACCTAACAATCTGAAACCCACCAATCAGAGACATGACTAAACATCTAGTTCATATCATCAGGTATGGGTCAGAAGTGTTTATAGTTATGATTTTATGCGAAATATAAAAAGTGATAGATAATTATGTATTAGTTAACAAAATATAAATATCAAAATTATGGGTCTTAGATTTAATTGTAGTGCATTAACTTTCAACGTGTATAATGAGGAATAGATTGTCAACGTGGATTGATGGGAGTGTTCTTTAACGTGTTTTACGTATATGCTATTAACTGACAACAAAAACTTTGTATACAAATTGGAATTATAGTAAAGAGCTCGTAGCACATTCACGAGCACACACCATCGCTCGAAGTTCACTAAGGTTAAGATATTATTCGGCAACAATGTCTCAAGACGCAACCTTAGCGAGTGGCGTCAATTCTTGACACGACATGAAAAAGAACATGTTTTGGCTGACTAACATGAACCGTTTAAAAAATAGGTTTGTCTCTAGGTTGAGATGTTTTGCAAATAAGTCGGGTTCAGGTTGACAGGTATAAAAATAGGTTGACCTGTTAACTCGTTAAGTATTTAGAAAATAAGAACTTTTATAGTTTTTTTTTTGTGAAACTAGCCTAATAACAACTAATAGAAGGAGAAAGAAAAGAATAATAGAGGGAGAAAGAATTTGGTATTTCATTAATTGAGGTATATTTACAATGAGATACAATAAGGGTATACATAGGAGTACAAAACTTGGAGTAAGCTAATTTATTTTTGTTGTTGACAACCACAATAATAATAATAATGATAATAATAATAATAAAAATAAAAATAATAATATATGTTTATAACACTCCCCATTGGTTATCAACTTTATACGCTTGGAGATGCTGCCTCGTTGCCAGAAAAACCCAGTGGGACAAAACTTCAGCTAAGGGAAAAAGAGTGCAACACATATTATCTTCTCTGACTACTTCTAAATCATGTATGTTGTCTCATTAAAAACCTTACTAAGAAAACCCAATGGGACAAAACTTAGTTAAGGGAAAAATAGTGCAACTTTAATAAAGCTCCCCCTCATTTTAGTATGTATCTTTTAAATGAAGTGTCTCCATCTTCCTCGAAAGTTGCTCCAAACTTTTGTAGCCAATGATTTGCCGCTTGATTCCCTTAATGTGCAATCCTTTATGTTCGCAGCGTTGTATGATCTTCATATGAGTCTTCTAGTGCTTCTTCTTGTAAATGAATATCGTAAGATCAACAATTTTGTTTTATCAAATTCCCTACATTTACAAAACTAATCAAACTTGTTTTGATGGTTAGCAAAATATAAACCCATACCTTTCGTACCTTAAGGGTATAGAATATATGTTGTACCAAAACATTATCTCTTCACTATACACAAGTTATATCTTGTCAATGAATTTAATGACATATGTTCGTGTATAACTACCAAGGTGTATTAGTACAATTCTTATATAACTATGGTACTTGTAGAATAAGGATCATTGCTTCTTTGATAGGAGATGATAAGTGTTATTCTCTATAGCAACTACTTAACATCATTAAATGTACTTACACTATAAGCTTTGTCCGTATGCAATGTCCAACACCTTCTTGATGTATTATGATTGATGGATAATAATATAAATACATGTTCTACATATTAAGCCATAAATTTGTAATGCCATCTCTAATTTGCAAATTATTGATTTAAATATTTGAGCTCATTTTTAATCTCTTTAGGAGATTCCATGACATCAACATATATAATAACACTTGTAAACCTCATATTGTTCTTTTAATGAAAACAAGTGGACCAACTACACCATATGCATTTCTCTTTTGAAGTTCATTAATAAGTCAATTATATCAATTTCGACTCTGCTATTTTAGTCCATAGAAAAAAATTTTCTAACTTCATAAAGATACACTGTCAAGGTTTTGAAATCAATGCCTTAGACATTTACAATCATTCACATACTTCTTTCCACATTGGCTAATTATGTATGAGCATACACTTATAGGAGTTCCGTCACATAAGCTTCCTCATTGACTTCTATATCATATACAAAGACGTCTTAAACACTTGCTTCATTAATAAAATCCATATTGTACCATGCTTGTACGTTGTACATTGAGATACCATAATCATCGAGTACAAGTTTTCTATGTATGTTCATTGGTGCACAATAATTACATCATTAAGATATTTTAATTAACCTTTTAGCCACTCAACTATCTTAGGAAACTCTTCCAGAGTTTTATTTATATTTAACATATAAAATAATCATAACGTATTCAAATTTGAATCTTAATGTTCTCGAGAATTTATTTTTCATGACTTTGATAATTTAAATCCTCTAGGGACTTTCATGTAAACTTTTACTATCAAGTGAAAAATAACTTCATAAGATGCATATTAATTCTCTCTTTAATATTATTATCAGACTAATTAAATATTGGAAAGTTGTTGTATCCATCACTGGAGATTACAACTCCTCAATCAATTTTAGGTCTTTACGATATCCTTGTGCCACCAATTTTGTCTTATACCATTTTCTTTTCATTTATTGATTCACATAAAGGACCTGTTTGTTTCTAATATGTTTTACGACCTTTGTTGTATGGACTACTGGTCCAAAAAAAATTTCATTTCAATAGAGAATTCAACTCTGCCTCATTTGCGTCTTTTTGTTTTGGCCAATCATTTAAATGTTTACGTTCATAGGCAGATCTCATATTTCGATCCTCGTCATTTAATCATTTTAAGCGCTATATTATGTACAAAAGTATAACGACGCCAATTTTATTTCGATTCCATATACTTTTAGACATGATACAATTTAATTAGATCTCTTTACTTTCAGGTACTTAAGGTCCTTCTTGAACCTTCATGTCTAATGTCTCTTTAGGAGACCCTGTTACATATCTCGACCTGACCATCTTTATTACTTGCTCCTTTTCTCGTGGATTTTTATTTTTGGAATCGACTAGTCTACCACGCGCTCCAGGCGTGCCCAAACTCATTACCAACTTATGTTGTCCTTTTGAGACAATTATCTTAATTGGAGCATTAGCAATTGACATATATGACTTAGATAGTCATTCTTTTCAAGTCAGTGAATGCGTCTAGTAATAGATTAACTAATCTTTATGAGTGAATTAATTGTTCATAATGTTTAGTAAGAGGATCAATGATAATTCATTCTAACTTATTTCTATTTCCAACTACCTTTAATCTCCCACTCACGTTGGGAATGTTGATCCATTAAAATGGTAATCAATTAACTGATTCGTAAATAAATCCATCTTTAATGACTCAAACTATTTAACTATAGATAGTTTTTCATACCCAAAATGTATTTCCTTATCTCCTTTAAGGTCCCATCTATGTACGTTGTGGTGGATCATTAATAATGCATATTGCATAAACACAAATACTAGATGAGAAATATTTGGTTCTTGACCAAAAACCAAGTGTAATAGGGAGGAAGTAATATAACTTGTTGGCTTGATATGAACATAAACATTTTGCTCTCATGGCAATGGTTTTGCAATCAATAGTAGATGTTTAGTGATCGTCTAAACAATAACACATATTCCAATGATAAATACATGGAAATCAAATTCATTATCATAACCAAAATAAATGTGAAATCTGGAATAACATGCTTGCTATCATATTAGCTAAGCCACAATCACACAAACTTTAGGTTGTGGATATATAACCATTTAGACGATTCATAGATTTTAAAACACTAAATGGTATCAAGCTAGATATTTATATCATTTGCATTCTTTCCAGAATACTTAGGGATTTACACCCAACTTTAGTTGGTAAATAGTTAACTTCCCTTGTGAGCAAACCTTGCATGTTTAATCCTCATATAGAATTTCTTCAATATATTTCATATCATCATTGACTCGATGTGGTCTAACCGGTATTGCCAACTAATTAGATAATCATGATCCATAACCTTCTGGTCATACTTAAGTTTACATGAAAAAATATACCAAAGAATCTTATCATTCCATATTATCATGGTATACCTCTTTTGCCCTTTCCACGTTCCATTTTCATATAATCACTCTTTTAATTTGCCATTTCTGATGGTCAATCTCATTGTTAACATGAACATCATTACATATTTTTTTTCAATTATATTCATGATCACAACGATCAATATATAATCATATTCACTTTAGTGAATGAAGTAAAACCAAACAAGTTTCACGGTTTTCATTACTTCCGCGGATATAATGATATGAGATCATTATTCATTTCATCTCTTTTATGATATTGTTTCTTAATGAGCATATATAATTTGCTCTTATAACATCATTTGAGAAGTATGATGTCCCGGTCATATTAAAATATTTAGCGTAAAATATTATGACATTCTACAAGCTCATAATAAGATTTAAGGAGTATGACATTTTAGATGCCATGTCTAAGCATATTTATAATCTTTTCATACGAGTGATTATAAGCCACGAGTTTTGTTTAGCTATTCTCTTTAATACGTTTTACTACATAATTAATGTTGACTTATGGAACACAAGTAATACCATTGAATCAATATACAATACACAATTTAATAGCAGGTCACGTTATAAAACAAGTTATAATAAAGAAATTTATGAAACAAGATGCTCTTTTTCATCACAGTTACGAGCAGATTGATATAACCTGACATGGTATGACCAATCAGAAGTATTTGCTCCTCTTCTTTTAAACATAAACAAATAACTCTATCAATATATCATATAATATATTAAATATATAATCATTTATTATTATAACGAAACCTTTCTTAATAACAATAGATTATATTGTCCAAATATAAATAATATTGAGAAGTTTCTAGTTATATCTGCAAACTTATTTGTCACACGTATTCATATATTCAAATTTTATACAACCATATATTTGCAATGAAATTTGATATAAACAAATACACATGATAACATTCATAAATATCAACGTGATAACATCCATATATATCATGATAAATAAAACAATAACTAAATCAATTAAATCAAACATAAATCATACCTTGAGATCTTAATAGAAAGTTAAGGGAATATCTAAAGCTCTAAAGCTTTAAGTTTACTCAGAGAATCAGAGTTGTTATCACACATTCATCAAAATCCTGAATTTTCAATTTTCTTAACTTTTGGCACTCAAATTATGAAAACCAACAGATACAACACAAAAAAATATTTATTAAAATGTAAAGTACAAACTAATTTAGTGCGGCAGGAAAAAAATTTGTATACATGTATATATTAAACAATTTTCTATAACAACTCCATTGAAAAAAAATTAATATTACTTCACAAATCACACAATAAAATGGTTTAGTGAACAGGTAAAGAAACACTTTAAAAGAATTATAAGCAACTCAACTAAAATTATTCGAATATGATTACTCTAATAATAGAATGCCATTAAATTTCCATTATGTTTCAATAACAGTGAAGAGGCACCGGTTGAGCCTAGGGATATCCGGGAATATTTAAGTCACAACCAGAGTGTTTCTGCATAAATGGTTAACCTCTCACTTCGCCTTTGGGTTTACAAGCTCAATCCGGATGATCTACAAAACTAGCAACGCCGTTATTCTCGCCACGGGGAAAGGGTGGTTTTCTCTGTGACCACACTCCGGCGTGAGGATAATTACTTTTGTAAGGGAAAAATAGGTGGTAACAGATGTAAGCAAGAGCTTATGTGTGTGTTGAGTGGTGTAGCAGGTTTTATGCCTTCATAAGCGTCCCGTTACCTGGAGATCCGATACTTATTTGTAGCCGAGAGAAGATACGGTTAGGAGAAATGCTGGTGGGCCTTGGACCCGGCCCATACAGCCAGAAACATCCCTTTTGTCCCTCGGCGGCGAACATTAAATGCTCCTTACAGGAGAATTAATGTTCTCTATCGGGAGGTATGCTTAGTCGGGTGTTGAGTGGTGCCACGTGTAAAGTAGCCGTTTCTGGTGACAGGCCTATCGCCAGCCGAAATGGAGAAGGTGGAACAGTCACTGGCAGGACAGTGGAACAGTCACTGGTAGAACAGTGGTAGGTGTATGATCTGACATTTTCCTTATTGTCATGAGCGCTGTCACACGCAACCTGCTAAGTAACCTTTGGTCACAGTTCTACCATTCCATACCCTGAGGTATGGTCAACATCTCTTAGTGCTTACCCCTTTCTTCGAAGCTGTCAAGGTTTTTCCCGCCAGCGCAGAGTGTCAGGGGTGTATCCTTTTGTCCTGAGACTATGAGGCGCTTCTCATGTACGTCTTGTCCTTGCAAGGTTTTGAGATTCGCAGCTTAGAGGAGTGCCTTATTCTGGATCTTCCTTGCTTCTGCTTTGCTTTCAGGGAGACTCCCGTGTTGTAAGAACATGAGGATGGGAGACATTCATGATGGACTCCCCATTTCTATGACATTGACCTGTCGCAAAGGAACCGAATGGATTTTTAGTACCTCAATGCGCACTTCGCGCGCAAGGTGCTTAAAGCTTATAGCGGCGAGCTTGCTGAGAGCGTCCGCGTGTTTGTTCTCGCTTCAGTTAACATGGGTTATCTTGAAATGTTGGAAATTAGTTATTAAGGCTTGGCCTCTTCTAGATACAAGGCCATTACCTTGCCCTTTGCATCGTACAGGCCGTTGACCTGTCTGGCGACTAGGAGTGAGTCGACGTGGGCTTCCAAATGTTGTGCACCCATCTTGATTGCTAACCGAAGACCTGCCAGGAACGCTTCATACTCAGCTTCATTATTTGTGCTTTTAATATCTAGTCTGATGGCGTACGTGAACTCTTAGTCGTCGGGGCTTATGAGGCGAAGACCTGCCCCTGCGCCATCATCATTGGATGCGCCATCGGTGTGAAGTATCCATGCGCGACTATCCGTAGTCGGTGCGGGATTCTGTACTTCTTCACATTTCTGCGCCTTATTTTGCGTGACTTCTGCGATAAAATCGGCCAATATCTGGCTTTTTATTGTCGGTCTTGGCTTATACACAACATTGTATCCGCCGAGCTCGATCACCCATTTTGCTAGGCGACCAGAGATATCCAGTTTTGACAAAATTTGGCCTAGATGGTAATTCGAGAGAACTGTTATCTCGTGGCCTGAAAAATATCGGCGCAACCGCCGGGATGCGTGGACTAAAGCTAGAGCTAGCTTTTCCATCATGGGATATCGGGTCTCTGGGTCAGTAAGCATTTTGCTGACATAGTAGATCGGAGTTTGAACTCCTGCACGTTCTACTAGAAGAACTGCTCCCAGAGCGACATCTGATGCGGAAAAGTAGAGTATCAGTGGCTCCTTCTTTTGTGGCGCGGTGAATGTTGGTAGCTGAATCAAGCATTCCTTCATTTGGGTGAAGGCCTTCTCCGCGTCTGGAGTCCACTGAAACTTGTTCTTCTTCACACAATTCCGCAGAGTGCTAATGAATGGGAAGGACTTCATCGCGTGGTTGGCCAAGAACCTGTTCAGCGCAGCCAGCCGCCCTGCCAATTGTTGTATTTCTTTTATAGTTGAGGGTGATGGCATGCGCTGAATCGCTTCTGCTTTATCTGGGTTGACTTGAAATCCATCGCGCGTGACGATGAATCCCAGAAATTTGCCTTCCTCCATTCCAAAAGAACACTTACTAGGGTTCAGCTTCAAGTTTGCCTTGCGCAAGGAGGCAAACGTTCTTTGGATGTTTGCCAACATCTTATCCTTATCCGAGCTCATGATGACTAGGTCATCAATGTATACTTCCATGGTTTCACCAATCTCATCCCCAAAGACATGGTCCATTAAGCGTTGATAGGTGGCTCCCGCATTACGCAGTCCGAAGGGCATTTTTGTGTAGCAATAGATGCCTTTGTTCGTTCGGAAAGCGGTCTTTTCTTCATTCTTTTCTTCATTTGTATTTGGTGGTAGCCCTTGTAGCAATCAAGGAAGCATTTCCACCTGAAAGAAGCGAGAGAATCCACCTTTTTGTAGATTTTTGGCAGAGTGTAGCAGTCCTTAGGACATGCCTTGTTGAGGTCCTTGAAATCGACACACATGCGCCAACTGCCATTGGACTTCTGGACCATGACTGGGTTGGCTACCCATGTCTGATATCGCACTTCTCGGACGATTCCTGCTTGGAGGAGTTCCGCGACTTGCTCTTTCAAAGCGCGGGTCATTTCGGGCCCGAAGCTGCGCTTCTTTTGAACGATAGGCTGTATTGAAGGGAAAGTGTGTAGTGTGTGCTCAGCTATTTCCCTTGTCACCCCTATCATGTCCGCCGGTGACCATGCAAAAATGTCGGAGTTTCGGAACAACAGCTGTTTCAACCGCGCCCTGACTGTGGGGTTCATGGCTGGTCCCAAGAGCACGATTTGTTCCGGGTACTTGTTGTTAAGTACCCACTTTTCTAGCTCAGCGTCGGAAGATGGCTTGGGTTGCTTTATTGGTGGCTCCTCATCCACCGACATAATTTCCTTCCTCGAATACATGATAGCCACTCCGGTTTCTGTGGGGAATCCGCAAGCGGCAAGAGGGATGGAAGTAATCATGCTGAAGTCTCGCTGGGCGCGCCGTCCTAATAATACGTCATGGCGCGAGGTTGCGGGCATGACCATAAAATTGACTTGGACGGTGCGAGTGTGGCACCCATCAGAGAGAGTAACCGGAAAAGATATATGTCCCAAAGGGAAAACAACCTCGTTGCAGAAACCAGTGAGTGGGAAATCCACTGGTTCTAGGCGTGCTTTGTCCTCCGGGTCAAGCTGCTGGAAGCACTGTTCGTATATAATGTCCATAGAGCTCCCAGGGTCTATGAACATGTAGTCGGTCCGGTAGTGACCGAAGATACCGGTTATTACTACTGGTCGGTCTTCTTGTAGACCCCGAGGACGACAGGGAAGATGACCTGCTGCTCGCACCAGTGAGACGTGCAGCTCTTCTAGTGGCTACGCTTGCGCGAAGGACCACCTTGGATCATAAGAACAACCTTCATTTTTTTGTTACTCGGGCCACGCCGCCTCGAGTAATCTGGCGCACCTCATTGCGCACGTTTTGTAATAAGTGGGTGAGCTTCCCACTCTTCAGTGCCTTCAATCTCCATGCGCAGGGAGATGCAATTGTTGGTTGTGTGCCCCGTGTCTTTGTGATAATCGCAGAAGAGGTTGGGGTCTTGACCCTTCTTGTTGCGCATCGGCGGTGGTTGTTTAAATTGATGGTATTTTGTGCCGAGGACCTCCGCCGGTGTCTTCGTCAGTGGGGTCACTGGCGATCGCAATTATCTTGTTTTATTGCTCGCTGGGTGGCGAGCTTATTAATGGTCGCACGGGCGTCGACCGGTGTATGGGGAGGATGCTGGTTGTGGTCCCTACACCCTTTATTCTTTTTCCCAAAACTCCTGCTCAAGTCTTAGGGACGATGGTGAGGTAAAGGAGGACTGCTGTTGTTGAGGTTGCTCTCTGTTTGCGCATAGACCTTTGTCGCCGCCATAAGTTTCTCCGAGCTCTTGGGGAGACCTGTAGTCCCTGACAAAACTTTGATTATCTCGTCACAGCGTACGACGTATTTGAACTGTGCACGAATCGGGTCTTCGTGCACATCTCCGATCTCCAACACCTCCTTGTTGTAGCGGGTGATGAAATCCTCGAGGCTTTCATCATCCCGGTGCCAGATGTTCATTACGTCAGAAGAGTCTCTGATATAACGCCTTTGCTGGCTGAAATGCGCTAGGAACTTGTCCTTCAAATCGTTCCAGGACGCGAGTTTGCCCGTGGGCGAGTTTTCAAACCACAGGCGTGCAACACCGGTGAGGGTTTGAACAAATAGGTAACACCACATCGATAGTGTCCATCCTCCAATCAGCCATGCGCCAGTGAAAAGACGCAGGTGGTCATCCGGGTCGGTCAACCCGTTATATTTGCCGACGTTGGAGGGCAGCTTTGCACGCTCCAAGGGTGCGAGAGCTATCTCCTTGATGAACTTGGAGTGTTCGGCTACGTCCGTCGGTCAATAAATCAAGTTGTAATCATGCTCGGCCTCTGGGTTGTAACCGCCGCGTGGAGCAGATTTGTATGCCGCATGATTCCTGGGTATCCGGTGGAAAACGCTGGCGCTATCAGCTTCACCATAAGTTTTGTCTTCCTCAGGCTGGGTGTACCGCTCCCCTTGAGGACGCGGGCCCAGCCGTGAGTGAACGGATGCTCGTCTGAGAGAGCCAGATTCCGGCTTAGGCGGAGGCTGTGTGTGTTCTGTCTCCTGTGGATGGAGGCTATATGGTACGCTCGCCCAGCTGGTGAATTGTAACTCGAAATCTTGGGCGAAGCGTGTACTTGAACAGCGGGCTGCACTAGGGTAGCATGGGTGTTAGTTTGCACACAGAATTGCGCATAGACGGCATTCATGGCCGTCCGAGACTTTATGAACCAAGACATCGGTGTCTCACTCGGGGGTAAGACCGACGTGATCGGAACAAAAGGAGTCTCTAACTGGGCTCTGGGGGTGACCTGGATTTTTATTCGGCCAGAGCCGTGTTGGTCGCTGGTATCCTCGGAAGAATCTTCCCTCACTTGCCCTTCGACGCGAGAGGTTTGAACCGGGTTCTTGCCTTCGCGTCGAGAGCCTCACGGGGTTAGGGGTGTTAGTTTGCACACATAGTTGCGCATAGACGGCATTCAGGGCCGTCTGAGACTTTATGAACCAAGACATCGGTGTCTCACTCGGGGGTAAGACCGACGTGATCGGAACAAAATGAGTCTCTGACTGGGCTCTGGGGGTGACCAGGATGTTTATTCGGCCAGAGTCATGTTGGTCGCCGGTATCCTCGGAGGAATCTTCCCTCACTTGCCCGTCGACGCGAGAGGTTTGGACCGGGTTCTTGCCTTCCCGTCGAGAGCCTCACAGGGTTGGAAAATCGGCCATCAGGAAATGAGGCTTAGAAAAGGTGAAGAAATGGGAGGTTGGAAACTGAAAATAGTGAGAATACCACGGATGGCGCCAATGAAGAGGCACCGGTTGAACCTAGGGATATCCGGGGATATTTAAGTCACAACCAGGGTGTTTCTGCATAAATGGTTAACCTCTCACTTCGCCTTTGGGTTTACAAGCTCAATCTGGATGATCTGCAGAACTACCAACGCCGTTAGTCTCGCCACGGGGAAATGGTGGTTTTCTACGTGACGACACTCCGGCGTGAGAATAACTACTTTTGGTAAGGGAAAAATAGGTGGTAACAGATGTAAGCGAGAGCTTATGTGTGTGTTGAGTGGTGTAGCAGGTTTTATGCCTTCGTAAGCGTCCCGTTACCTGGAGATCCGACACTTATTTATAGCCGGAAGAAGATACGGTTAGGAGAAATGCTGGTGGGCCTTGGGCCCGGCCCATATAGCCAGAAACATCCCTTTTGTCCCTCGGCGGCGAACATTAAATGCTACTTGCAGGAGAATTAATGTTCTCTGTCGGGAGGCATGCTTAGTCGGGTGCTGACTGTTCCACTTTCTCCATTTCCAGAGAACATCTCTTAGTTCTGCCATTCCGTACCCTGAGGTATGGTCGACATCTCTTAGTGCTTACCCCTTTCTTCGAGGCTGTCAAGGTTTTTCCCGCCAGCGCAGAGTGTTAGGGGTGTATCCTTTTGTCCTGAGACTATGAGGCGCTTCTCATGTGTGTCTTGTCTTTGCAAGGTTTTGAGATTCGCAGCTTAGAGGAATGTTGTTGTGCGCGGGGTCTAGCAGCCTGCGCGTATGAGTCTAACTTGCCGTTGTGGCGAGTACAATTGGTCTTAATTCGCCTTTGCGCTGAGTGCGCAAGGCTCATTGTATGACCTTAAAGTTGTTGGTCTAATTCACCGTTACGCTGAGTGCGCAAGGCTCATTGTATGACTTGCAAGCTGTTGGTCTAATTCACTGTTACGCTGAGTGCACAAGGCTCATTGTATGACCTACTGGTTCTAAGGAAAGCGCACCATTTCATGTTGTATGCAAGGTTATCCTTGTGAATGTAGTCAAAAGTATGGTTATTTGGGACCATACCTCCTCAAACAGATTATCATTTTATTGCTTGCAAATAAGTTTTTATTTTATGTAATAATAAATTTTATAAGGACAGATAATGTCAATGTAAAGTTGCAATATATCCTTTACCACATATGCATTCGTATATTTGAATGTTATACAATTCATATTTTCAATAAAGTTCAAATACAAACACATATATAATATCATCCACAACTATCATGGTTATGAAATAACAATGATAAAATCAATTAAGTTAAAAATAAATATATCCATATAAATTTGTAAGTTCATAGTAACAGGAATAATCATTAGTTATATATTGCTTTATGGTGTATTTGATTTTAAACCCAAATCCAACATTGTCTTACATGACAACAAACTCTCATATAATACAAAAACAACTTTATCAAATGTCAATATGAGAAGTTACTAACTAATGAATTAAGATAATTCAACAACTATGCAAATAGAAAATAGTAAAAAGAATGATTAGATTCACTCATATCATTAGAGTTCTCTACATCCAAAAAACATGATGTATAAAGCTGTAAAAATTTTTTGTAATTAACTAAATAAAACATAAACTTATTGGTATTAAACATAAATAAGAACACAATAATTTATCAAACTATAGAATCAATTTATAAACAGAAACTTGATAAATATGTAACCCAAACACATACTTTGTTTATATTAATCAGAAATTATTTTTAAAAAAATAGTTAATCTGTTAGGTTAGAGATAATACCCAAAACAATAAAACAAGAAATTGGCACCGACCTTTTTGTGAAGTAAACTGACGTAAAAAAACGATTAGGACAAATTAAGGGCCGACCAACTGATACGGAGAAGTTTCCATGTTTTAAAATTCTTTGAAACCCCATTACTCATTGCTATTGATCGAATATATGATTTCAAAATACGTACGATAAAATAAGTAATGTACCTGATTAAAGAATAAAGATCCGATCGAAATTTGTAGAACTCCTGTATCATCAAGGCATCTATTTCGTAAGGCAAAATGATCAGAAGATGACTTAGGTACAAGTGCTATTGGTGGCGGCTACATAAACTAAGGTTTTGGAAAAAGCACTATCGTGCTGATAACATTTTGTGAAACTAGCATAATAACAATCAATAGAAGGAGAAAGAAAAGACTAATAGAGAGAGAAATAATTTGGTATTTAATTGATTGAGGTATATTTACAAAACATATAATAAGGATATAAATAGGAAAACAAAATTTGAAGAGAAAGCTAATTTTTTTTTTCTCTTTTTCTGAAGGTACGCTTGCAATTTACAGTTCAATTTCAATACTTAAAAGTAACCTTTAAATTAATCATTTACACTGAGGACTCTAAATTATTTCCATTTTGTATACAATACATTTATCAAAGAATTTGAATTTTATGATTACATGTGGTTTGAATTTCGTACTTTATTATGACTTTAATTTTAATATCTTATTGTTATTCATAATAATCTTAGTTTGGTGTAGTTTTGTATACAATGCATTTTTCAAAGAATTTGAATTTTATGGTTACATGTGCTTTGGATTTCGTACTTTACTATTGTCACACCCAAACCCGCAGCGGAAAAAGGTGATCGGGGCATAATTGGGTTTTCATCAAAGCTCATGACATTTATTAAAATGTTTCATATTTATTATTACAATTTTAAAGAAGATCATACAATCAAATCATACAAGTACAACATGTTCTATACATCTTTCTAGACTTCATTATTTTTATTCTAAGGCACTTTCCTATGTGTTCCTTGCTTCATCCTGTCCACCTGTATCATGTGTAAAATGGTTTTTGGATCAACAAAAAGTTGGCGAGTGAATCCTATGAAAACATTTAAACGTGTTTATTGTATTGATTATAAAATAAAGTGCATAACCACATATGAGTAAATATAGATGTAAATTTATTCACAAAACACATAATATTAAATATTGCACACACATACAACAAATGATTGTTTTGAGGCACGCGTTATTCAACTCGTCTCCCACGAGGAACTGATGGGCCTAATGAATGAGTTTTGAGGCACGCGTTGTTCAACGAACTGATGGGCCTAATGAATGAGTTTTGAGGCACGCGTTGTTCAACTCGTCTCCCACGAGGAACTGATGGGCCTAACAAATAATTTGCATACAACTTGACAATATGTAATACATCGCAAACAAACAATATTTACATTCTAAGTTTAGATCATATAATGGTATAGCACGAGTTTGAATAAGCGAATTAAATTAAGCGACACATGATACACCCCAAAACATGAATAAAAAGGGGAATTTGTAAGAATTCACTCACAGTGGTTGCGTTTCTTGGATTGATGATGAACGCGCACGAATATGGATGTAACCACGAGAGAAACTAACCTAAATAATAACATAATGGGTCGGTAAATAAATGGATTTTATTTGAGATTAATATTTTTTAACTAGCGTTCTTATTGGGATTGTTAGGTTTATTTTTGTGAGTTTAAGTAAATTTTCTAACTTCAAAAATATTATTTTTAAATAATTTTCTGATTAAATAAATAAATAAATAAAAATGTTGACCGTTGACTTTGACTGTTTGACCGGTCGGACCGTGTTTATTATATGCGTTGAGTGAGGTTCGAACTCGTGACCTCTCGTATACGTGCACGCAGCTCTACCAACTGAGCTACGTGTCTAACCCGAAATATTTCTGTTTTTAATTATATATATATACAAATTAGATTAATTCATTTATGTCCTTATTTAAAAACTTGATAATTGCCAGAACCGGTGCGGGAGCCTGGACTCGAACCCGCGACGTGCTTAATGTTTTTGCACACAGTCCACCACTGGACTGTGTGTCTAACCTGGTTATTATTCCGGTTTTTATTATACTTATACACTTATTACATGTTTCAGGATTTGGCTTTTATATAAAAAGGGTATATTATTTCAGTGGATCGGAACACAAACAGAACTCGAACCCGAGACGTATGCTTTATAATCGCACACAGTCCACCGCTGGACTGTGTGTCTAACCTGGTTAAAACATCATGTTTAAATATACTTATTTTCTAGGCAAAACTTCATCTTCTTCCTAAACATTACCCAGAAACCAAAAATCCGACTGTTATCTTTATCTAATCGATTCTGATTACTGGTTTACGAATTAACGGAATTAAATATGAATGTAAAAAGGTTTTAAAGGTTCGTACCCTCTGGAGAACAGCACTTTGACGAATCCAGTGACCAACTCCGGCGAGTTCCAATTTTTCCGGTGAAGCTTGACTTGCGACAGAGGCTTTACAGGGAGTTGAGGTGAGTGTGGGTGACTCCTGTCGAAGCTCTAACAGTCCTATTTTAGAGTAAGGCAACAGTGATGAAATGGGTTCGGTTTTCCGGCGACTTGCAGAGAATTCCGGCGAGTTGCAGAAAATTTCCGACGAAGTGTTCTTGCTGAATAGGGACTTGTAGAGAGTTTAGCGAGTGTGCTGAGAGTTGATTCGAGTGAATAAGCGAGTTGGGTTTTCCTGACTGAAAGTATTCATAGGCTTCAAAAACCACAACTTGTCTTAAAATTAAAATCGGTAACTGCACCAATGATTCAGCATAACGGTTTTGCGAGTTAAGGCTTTCAATTGTAATTTCGGTTAAAGATTGACTATTGAAATCGCTCCTTTAAAACGTATACGTTTGAATCAGAGCGGTTACTCACTTGAATCTCGCAGATGACTCGTTTGGCACGAATATTTATATTTATTGATTTCAATTATTTCACAAAGAGTGCAGGTAGCCTGGTGGTGCGTTGTGTGTTTGTTTGAGCGGGAGACCCGGGTTCGAAACCCGGCGTCTCTATTTAATTTTTATCTCTTCATTTATGATAAATTATTAATTATAGTTTTTAAATTCTAATATATTTGTTAATTATGTTTTGTTTAAAATTAAAATAATCAATATATACGCGACGAAAATTTTGACTGACTATTCGGTTAATAAACGAAGCGGGTTTGGATAACCCGGTTTTTTACGGATGTTACAACTATGACTTTTATTTCAATATCTTATTGTTATTTATAATAATGTTAGTTTTGTTATAGCATGTTATCTACTTGTTACATTTATACTCATCAATTAAACATGTTACTAATAACCTGATTACAACCTAGCAATCTAAAGAAACACCGATTAAACTTATGGATATCCGAGGATCTATATGTTACAACCAGGGTGTTTCTGCATACAAGGTTTAGCACTTCGCTCGTCTCTCATGGTGATCTCACTCAGGCTGATCTGCAAAACGAACAGCGTCGTTAGCCTCGTCACAGAGAAAAGGGTGGGTTTTTCCTGACCACACTCCGACGTGAGAATAAGTATGAGATCGTTGCAAGTAATAAGCGAGAACGCTTGTAAATGTGATTGCAAGGGATTGTAGATGATAACTCGTGTTTTTACCTGGTAGCCTGATACTTATTTTATAGCCGAAGGTTAGTGGGCTCAGGAGATGGGCTGATGGGCCTTGGGCCCGACCGAAGCGACCAGAGATATCCCTTTTGTCCCTCTGGTCAGACATTAAATATCCCCTGCAAGGGAATTAATGTTTTATGTCAGGAGGTGTGGTCTGCCAGGCACTGAATGGTGCCACGTGTACAGACAGTGAGGACGGACATCTCTGGTGTCAGACCTGTTACCAGCCGAAAGTGGAGAAGGTGGAACAGTCACTGGCGTAGATATGGTTGGTGTCCAGTCTGGTGTCTGTGTCACTGTTCATTTGACACTGTCAGACGCAACCTGCCGAGCAACCATTCGTCACAGCTCTGCCACTCTGTACCCTTGAGTATGGTCAACACCTCTTAGTGCCCATCCTTTCTGCGAGGCTGTCAGTATTTTCCAGCCAGCGCAGAGTAGTAGGGATAAATCCTTTTGTCTACAAGATTATGAGGTGCTCTCACGTTTGTCTTGTCCTTGCAAGGTTTTAGGATTTATGACTAGAGGGTTGTATGCTCCGCGCAGGGTCTAGTAGCCTACGCGTGTAAGTCTAACTTGCCGTTGCGTCAAGTACACAAGGCTCGTTGTGTGACTTATTGTTGTTGGTCTAATTTACCGTTGCGCTGAATGCGCAAGGTTCATTGTGTGACCTGTTGGAGTGCGCAAGGTTCATTGTGTGACCTATTGGTTCCAAGGAAATCGCACCATTGCATGTTGCATGCAAGGTTATCCTTGTTATTTCGCTGTTGAGGGTATGGGCCATTGCGTAGGCGCAAGGTTTTTGGGACCATACCCCTCCACAATCCGCTTATAACTAGTCAACTTGTTTAACTCATTTAAAAATATAGGTTAAACATTTCGTATTTGGTTGACCAAATTTATGTGTGTACGGGTTAGGGATGAAATCTTTTATACGAATAATAATATGGGCCGTGTTTTGGTTACATATTTCAATCCGCCAACCCGACATAATTCACACCGTAACCTTAGTAAATAATTGAAAGAGCCATATAACCACATCTAGCATATTGGGCCAAGGTGATCGACATGAGTTTACAAGAGAAAACTAAATATCGCATGTTCAACCCTCTTTTAAGTTCGAATAGAATGGATATTTAGTTTTCTCTTGTAAACAATGTTGTTCAACACCATTTATTGTTGCCTCCGAAAAGGTGAACTTCTTGGTGTTAAACGGGTTGAAATAAAGCCTATCGCAACAATCACGAGCATACGCGCGCCAGAATAGTTTTTAAATTCGTTTGGAAAACAAATTTTATATTTCGGAATACCATATTTCTAAATAAGTTAGAATGCAAAATAATTACAAACAAGAATACCTTTTCGCCCATCTAACACAATAAGCAATGAACCTACCCCTCCACTCCAACAGCCCTCGTGTCACCATGTCACCTCAGTCTATAAATTATACATGGCATGTGTGCCAACTGCCAAGGGTTAATGTAGACCCATGGGTACGGGCCAAACTATAAATTAAGGACAAAAAGTAATAAATTAACCTGCTAACATTTTTATATACATATTTATATATATATATATATATATATATATATATATATATATATTATATTATACATATATATATATGTATGTATGTATGTATGTATGCACATTTATACATACACGACACCTTATCTCAAATACATGTTTAACTTGGCGGTCAGATAATCTCAAGGGCGTGGCTCGAATTCGGTGAACCCAAGATCTGCCCTATATGTTCAAATAGCCCCATTCTCGCCCTTAGTCTAGAGTCTAGACCTTCTAGGCAGGACTCGGACTCCCCCAAGATCATGGATTCATGGTACCACCGTCATGGACAAAAAGTAGTAACAAACGATTTTTATCTTTTTATAACAATGATGTGATACTTGTGTGTCTGGGGGGGGTCAATTGACATCATTACACGACTATATAATTGGCCTGTCGCTTTAACTTGTTAGTTAAGTAAAGACTTTTGTTATTAAAATCTCTGTAGTATAAGTTACAAAATTTACTTAGGTGGAACAGATCACCTAACTCTTAAGTTAGGTGAATGAATTGAAAGACTAAAAGAAAACGTATTTTGTACATTAACTCTCTATATTTCTTTCAAAGAAACAATAACTTCTTGAGCTTCACATACATGATACAACTAACATCATTTTGGATTATATGCAACTGAACACGAATATATTATAACATGTATCATTGTTTGAATTCTTTTTCATTACCTTTCTTCTATTTTACAATACAGATGTGAAGGCCCGAGCCCTTAAAAGATATATAAAGATTCCTCCTCCTCCTCTTCCCATAAAGGTACAACAACCGGAAATATATGGCCTGTCGGAGATGGCTTACACACCCGATATACCACCATATTTTGGTAATTATAAGTATGTGAAAGAGGAAGTTGTGTGGAATGTTGGACTGATTCCGTGAGAGTAGTCCTTTCTACTTAGCTGCAAAATGTTGTCCGTCTATCTCAATGTCTATGTGGATACTCCGTTTTTCGTTACAAAGAAAACAAACCTTAAATGAACCCTAATGTTCATTTTATATTCACCCGTATAGAAATTGAAATGCATATAAAGTTGTTGGAAACACAGTTAAATTGCATTAATCTCGTCCAACCAGAAATGTCCTCTTAACTCATGACACTAGTTAAAATTGTCGAGCAGTGGTAACTCGAAAACGAAACAATGGTAATCCATGGTGGTGGGAACTGCAACAACATCAACGTCGACGTGAGCAATGGCGACCAACCAGTAGCAACAACCTAGCTGATCCCCAAGCAATGGGAACTACGTGACCGAGTAACTGGCGTTGGTAAGTGGTGACCCAATCCGTCCATAAGTAGCAACCGATCCATTTCACCATAGGCGCCAACTAAGTTGAGCCAAACTTCAATGTGCCACATTGTGCCATCGTACACACCACATGTATGTGTGTGCAGGGTGCGAGTTATGGTGCTTTGCACCCTTTAGAGTCTTCAGTTGTCTAAGGAAACAATATTTTAGGAAGCTTCTTGCCGTTTACAGTTTAACAAATCTATGCACAGAGACATATATTTAAGTTTTATATATATATATATCCATACACCCATAGATAAAAAAATATATGTAATGTGTTACATATTATTAGTAAACAAGGATGACAAAATAAAGCATGAATCTGTGCGGACCTGAAGGAAATATAGAAAAATGTTCCAATTTTTTAGCCGAGATCAACGGATTGAATTTCATTTTTGTCTCACTTTGAATAAACACATCAAGTACAACTAATTAAATAGTGAGGGGCTGAAGCTATCAAATGCTTGAAAACTTGAGATTTATTGACTAGAAATATAGAACTTCATAATTACATATGATATTTGACTTTATATTGAATACTTAAATTTATTTATCTAATGATTTTAAGCGTAAGGATCAAATACAAATGAGTTTTTAACATACAAAATGGTCTTAACACGAGAAGTGAAGGAAACATTTTTTTTCTATCTATTTAAAGTATGATGTTTAATTGCAAAATATAAAAAAAAATCTTGTTTTTACATAGTAAAGTAATTATTAATTATTAAAACATGATTTTTTTAGATCTTGAACTAAAATATGTACTTGACAAGATAAGAAAATTTCAAAAAAATTAAATAAAAAGAATCCCTCTTTTATTTCTCATGTTAAGGCCAATTTGTATATTAAGAACCAATTATACCGGAATCAATGTTTCAATTTAGTATATGAAACTAAGACCTAAATAACCAGTGAACTCTCACCGATCACCCGATTGGTTGGACAGTTGGGATAAAGCTTTAAAGTTTACTTTAAAATTAAATTGTTTTGAGGAATTAGGAGGAAAATTGAGAAGGCACCGTGTATTTTGAAGAACAACAATAAAAAATATAAAAATATGATGTGACGCTGATATTATATACAGAAAAATATGAGGAAACTAAAATGACCCATTCCCGGCTATTCAACTTATGATTGATACAACTAAATTCGTCTTAATTTCGACAAAAGACTTTTATTTTTGAAAAGTCAACCAGACTCTTGAAATACATAGGTGTTTTGAATTCTCAAATATTTTTTATCATAAATTTTCAATCCAGAAATTTAACATGAATTACATGAAATCAAGCGCTCACATCATAATTTAGACCGAATCACCTTTGAAAAGTCAACCAGACTCCTATAAAAAGTCATGAGGAGGTTCACATTAAAAGGCCCAAGGTCCTCCTTGTCACTTGCCAGACCATTTTCAAACATATATTTCATTACAAGTTTCCTATGGCCCCTGCTAATAGAAGGAAACCAGATTCCAGTTCATTTCTTGAAGCAACTAAACACAACTCATCCAGCGTAACAGCATGTTTGGAAGATCTGAAAACCTCATCATACTGCGAGGAGAAGTACTTGACCCGACCCTCGGTTTACAGAACCCCCCAGACGGCGGTAGATGAGCTCAAGCTGCTGGATGAACCTCATCCGTCTGACGGTAAGTGTTGTCGTCTTTAAATCTTTATTATTTTGAAGTTGTGTCCTCAGGTGTTGCTCGTCATAACAGTTTGTATAACTTGTTCATCATCTTTATCAACAATCATTTTATAATCTTATGAACTGTTATGTTGAACCAGTTATTAACAAGGTCCATCCATATATATGCTTTTCTCATATAATCAGGTTTCTTATTTGAACAGGAGATTGATAGCATAGTTTTCGTTTCCGGCACCTTTCTTCCTTATCTTAAAGAACCAGATTATATATATATATATATATATTTTTTTTTTATTTTTTATTTTTAAAAGGAAAAGAATTGCCGACAAAATAATAAAATACCAACAAAATTCATGTGAGTCCAAACGTGATAGAACTGCCAACTATTAACTGGACCAAAGGGTTGGTGAGCTTTGGATTCCCCAGAAAGGCCTGCAGATTCCCGCTCCACTTGCTTTAAGAATAAAAAAAAGAGCTGCTACTAGACCGTTTACGATGAATTTGCACTAATATATTCGGTTTGGATCTGTACCCGAGGAGGTGCTTTGTCTTCTCTCTTTTACTTGTTCTTTTTCTTTCTTTCTTTTTTCTTAAAGTCCAATACCATTATGTAGACATCTTATAATGCTAGACTACAAAGAATGTAGAATGAAGTTGTACAACATGAAAGGAAAATAACACATCGAGTTAAATTTCAAAATGGTCCCTTTGTTTATGTCAATTTTACAACTTTAGTAAAAAAAACTGAAACTTTTAGTATCTAGGTTTTTGAGGTTTCATTTTTGTTGTTATTTCCGTATCATTGACAAACTGGGTTAAAAATTTCTGTTAACTTATCTCCTTTTTGGGGTTTATGAAGTGTATATTCAACATGTTAAAAAATTTCCCAAAAAGACGTTGAAACTGATACAACAAAAGGGGAGAGTTTAACATACATTTCTAAATCAGTTTGTCAATTGGATAAAAATGACAATAAAAATGAAACCTTATAGACCCAATAAAAAAAGTTTCACTTTTAGACTGAAGTGGCAAACGTGACCTAAACTCAGGGACCATTTTGACATTTTACTCTAACAAATACAATCATAAATAATAACCGTGTAATTAGTGGTGTCTATCATCCCCCTCAAATGGAACGGAGGCAGAATTCAAATTGTTGTCGAGGAAGACTCTTCGTGAAGATGTTCGCAGCTTATAGCTTGGTTGGAACAAACCGAGTGTAAAGTTTTCCTGAGATGACGAGTTCTCGAGCAAAGTGATAATCCAAATCAAGGTGTTTAGCACGCTCGTGAGAGGCATGGATTTGCGTTAGAAATAGAGCACATTTATTGTCGCATAACAGTGTTGGTTGATCTGGATGGAGTGTATGAAGTTCCCGAAGTATGCGAGTAGCCCAAATAATCTCAGTTGTAGTATTAGTCATGGTATGATATTCACATTGACGGCACAGTGGTTATTCACAACTTGACGGGCCACAGTGGGTTGTTTCTTGGCACTCCAAGAAGTAACATTACTACCAAGAAAAGATAAGAGTAGCCATACCTCGATAGATGGGTGTCTAGACAGGGCCCAGTCAGCATTATAGTAACTAATAATGGAGATATTTGGGGGTTTGAAGAATGTGAGATCACAAGAGAGTGTGCCTTTGACATATCGCAAAATGCACTTTACACTATGGAAATGAGCAACGATAAGGGCTTGTAAGAAATGACTGGCTTGATTAACAACATGATACATGTTTGGGCAAGTAATAGTTAGATACTAGAGAGCGGAAACAAGGGATATGTAAACAGTAGGATCTGAGAAGGGTGCGCTAGAGGTAGTGAAGGCCTCATTAGTTGCTAAAGGCGTATGAACGAGTTTGCAGTCAAGAAGATCAGCTGGAGCAAGAATGCCGTGAGCGTATTTGGATTAGCTTAAGGACATGCCACAAGTCCAAAAAATAGTTTAGATCTTCGAGGTCCGTGATGGCAAATTCATTATGGAGCTTGCTAATAAAGGTGTTCATGACATTAACTTGGTTACTTGTCAAGATCAAATCATAAACATAGACGAGAAGGTACAAAATGCATCCATCATGTTTGGAAACGAACAATGATGTGTCTGCATGGCTACACAAAACCATATTTAAGTAAAAAGGAGCTTAGATTGTGAAACCAGGCTCTTGGGGCTTGTTTGAGACCATAAAGAGTCTTTTTAGGTAAATAAACACGATCAAGAAAATGAGGGATAATAAACCAAGGAGGTTGTTCCATGTAAACCTGTTTAGTTAGATGGCCATATAGGAAGGCATTATTAACATCTAACTGATGTAACTTCCAATTGTTGATCTCAGCTAAGGTAAGTAGAACAATTTTAATTGTGGAAGCTTTAACAACAGGACTAAAGGTATGAAAATAGTCCAAACCAGGCAGCTTTGTACCGGTCAATAGTTCCATCGACTCTATATTTTGTACAAAACAACCATTTAAACCCGAGAAACATTTAGGTTTTGAGGACATGGGACAACAGTTTAGGTGTTATTATTTTGAAGAGCTTGGAGTTCTTTGTTCATGGCGTCAATCCAATGGGGATGTTTAGCAGCGGACTTAAATCCTTTGGGTTCAATGCTCACAAATAAAGCAAAGTAAATTGCATGAGAGGTCGAAAAAGCTAGGTTCACTCAATGTTTTGGTATAAAAATTACAGCTTTAGCACTAGATATTAATAGGGTGAGATGGAGCATGAGGGTTAGGGGCAGGTTTGGTAGGACACGAGATTCAGTGAAAGGTGTTGGTATTGCCAAGTGATTATTTGACATCATGATTTAAAATGTACCCTAGTCACTTCGGAAGACTTTAATTATAGTAAAAAACTGATTTTGAACAATTTTCATAAAAATAGAGAGTATGGCATGAAACTCCGATTTGGACTGTAATGGATATAACCATGTAAACCGCAAGTGATGATCCACAAATATAACATAATATTGGTAATTTTCCGCGGATGTAATCAGTGATGGTCCCCATAAGTGACAATGCACCAAGTCTAAAGGATTGGAGGCACGTTTTTCATTAATTTCAAAAGGAAAATGATGCCCTTTAGACATTTCACACGAGGAACATAGGATAGTTTTAGGTAATATAGATGTGAGTTCTAAACACCAGCATTTATTTAAAGATAAAATTGTGTCAAATGCAACATGACCCAACCGATAGTGCCAAAGTTTAAAAGATGCTTTTGAAGGGGTGCTGTAAATTGCCGAAAAATCTTTAGGACCAATGTGTAAGACTAGGCCCATCTTCACAACATCCTTGAGCCACCATTTGTTTTTTGAGCAATCCTGAATGTATGGTTGGGTAAAGAGAGCATCCAAGTGAATGTCAGTACTTAGTTTACTTATGGATAACAAATTTTTCATAAGGTGAGGCACCACCAAAATATCTTTTAAATGAATATCATTAGAAAGATTTGTTTGGTCAATACGCGAAACAAAATGGGAGTTACCATTTCCAAACATGACCTTAGCATCACCTAAATAGGAAGGAGGTTTATGGAGTGTAATAAGAGAATTTGCCATATGATTTGTTGCATCAGTGTCTGTGGTCTAATTTGGAATCCCTTGGTTCACATTACATTGGACCCAAAAGGCTTTCTCTAAGTCGAATTCGGAAGCAATGGAGTGGTGTGCAAAGCTAGCGAGATTATGGCACATATTGGTACAGTGCCCGTCAACACGACATAGTTGGAAATGGAGAGGCCTACACACCCGACCACAACCACGAGATCCGGAGTTCCATGATATAAATGATCGCAACGACCCCAATAGTTTGTGGGATGAGGTGTGATTTGGGAGTTAAATGCAACGATTGGTGGGTTCATTACATGAAGATAGCGTTGGAACAACTCATGTGACTCCGCCTGTATGAGAAGATCATAGAACGGTGGTATTAGTTTAGAGTTGCGCACGGAGGTGGAAAAGATTTCGGAGGAAGTGCCAAGGCCACACAAAAATCAATAGGCTTTAACAGGTTCATCGACTGGTTGCCTTACTGCCCTAATTGATCACAAAGATGTTTGAATTTCCTTCCAAATTCTAAAATAGAAGACGAACCTTTCATAGATTGACAAAGTTGGTCCCCTCTTTTAATGGAGGTATTGCAAAACACACTTTCAAGGGCAAGTCACATGGAGCAGGCTATAGTGAGGCCCAAAACCTCAGCTATGGTTTCTTTGGATAGAGAAGCATCGAGGATTATTACAGCTTTTTGATCATCAGTGACCCATTTGGAGTACAGAGGGTTTGGAATAGGTTTACTGTCCTCCATCATTTTGGTGCAGGGGCAGTGGCGTGCCATCCACACAGGGAAGAAGATCTTGGAAGGACATAATCAATGGATTTGGCTTCTCTAGTATAGGTAATTAGTGGAGCAAAGTTTGATGGATAGCATGTGAAGGAGTGTATTCATGGATAAGGAGTTTTTGGTGTGAGAGGTAGAGGAAGAAAATGCCATGATCAGAGGTGTTGAAGGGGAAGGGTAACCAGAAAATGGAAGGGGAAGAGAAATGGATAGGGTGGGAGGGGAAGGATCAAAGGCTTGATTCCATGAGAGGGTTTAATGAATGTCGTACCTCATATGAGAAGTTGCAAGATATTATATAAAGAATGAATTTACACTTTGGTACAACATGAAAAGGAAATAACAAATACAATCATAAATATTAATCTGGAAACCAGTGGTGTCTATCACTTTTTTTTATTGAAAGACATACCACTTTACTCTTAATCTACTCCTATAAACCACATATACATGCATCTTGCAGGATTTAAACACCCACCTCTTAGATAGAGAGGAAACACCTTACCACAACTTAAATCACCCATATATATTATCACGTTCCCTCTTTTTCGAATTTCTTTATGTAATTCCCGACACTTCTATATTCCATCTCTTCACTCTCTCACAATCACTACTTTTTCTTTCTTATTTGGGTGCATAAACCAACACCCTTCTAAAATATTCAGTGTCACAAAACTTGTTAGTGGGATATGATACATATGTACTCAATAGTCATGTTAGACGGTTACGTAACACCATGTCGCACATCAACATTAACCCACGTATACCATTTTTTCTTTGAAACATATAAATAATACTAGGTGACCCATTGTAGATTTGATGCGTCTTCTACCAAAACTAGGTGACCCGCAGAGTGAACTACTCTTGTTTCGATCCTGTATGGGCTGCCAAACTTTTCTTTGGCTTGAGGACATGCCAACCTGTACACATCGAAGATGCAACATTATTATTTGACAAAGGTTTGCGTGAGGCGATTGAGAAATTGGTGGTTTGTGGAGGTCCTTTCTTTGGAGACTTCAGTGGCGACTTACTTCCTTACCTATTAGGTTTGGGGATGTATTCGGCTGTAAAGGCTTTATCCTATGCATTTGTGGCCTCGAGGGCCCCATCTTGGGTACTACAGGACCACATCTTACGAGACGATGGCATATGTGATGTGGATTCTGATTATGTTTGTGCTTTGGCTTGTTTTTGTGATACGATTCCAAGCTTCGACTTCAGCAGTTTCACTAATAAGGACACCGTCCCCTAAAGCCTAACATGCATTGGCGAGTGCCCTTTTTAGTAAATTAGTCCATGACATTGAAGTAAAGTTTGACTTGATCGTTAGACAAAAAGCCATTTTTGAGTGTCTACGAGCACCACATGCCCAAGATTTTCTTCTTGCTATACCTATAGATGGGTTAGGTTACCATATGTCCGCCGGTGGAGTACCGTACCATCCTTAAGTATCGCCTCATGATTCCTTTATTTCTAGTTGATGAGATATGCCCTATCTGCCATAAGGCTTTTTGGAATCTTTTGGGGAGCATGCAGTTCATTGTAAAGAGCTTTAGGGTTCAAGTACCGACATGATTTGGTTTGGGATGTCCTTTTTGACACATTCAGGCGTGCTAGGATTTTCGCGAAGAAAGAGGCACCTGTGAACTTCTTAACTAGCCCATTGGAAGGAAAATCTACCCTTAGACCGGCCGACATTTTGGTCTTTGGATGGAAAGGAGGAATATGCGTGTGTGTGTATCTATCAGGCGTTTCCCCCTTGCGGGCTTAGGGGTAGTGCTTTCACTGTGGCCAGGCTGCTTTGGGCAAAGTGACGAAACACAAGAAAGCGTGCCTTGACAACCACCGCGTGTTTATCTCATTTGCTTTTGATACTTTTGGTTTCCTTGAGCCAGAGGCTGTGGACCTACTTAGTCGTGTTCAAAGGGTCATGCATAGTAATGTTATGACCCCGAGATTTATGGATGTGGTTTTTAAAAGACTTTAGTTTTGCTATTCAAAAAGGGGTAACGACGTAGCTTGTTGTTCATTTACGTTCTATGGCGATGTAATTTCTATTAAAATATATAAATATAAATAAATTTCCCCCGTACACGAAACTTCAAGTATGCATATAATAAAAAATACGTTTAATTGGCTAATAGATAACCATTACTTAAAGCCGAAGGTGTATTACAACAAACTTTACTTAGGATGGAAAATATATTTTGTTATGCAATGCTTGGTAGTTCTTATACCACTCAACACGGAATCATGGTTGTGTTCATTAGTTATCATACTTCAAATTTTTATTATGATTATATTTCGTAGTTCTCATAAATATTGTATCACGGTTATACTTTTAACATTGTATCACAGTTATATTCTCTCTCATATCCTTCAACATTGTATCAGGATCATTCTTCAACATTGTATTAGCTTCATTTCACTTAACTTGTTTACTATTTTGGCTTAAACTATAGGTTTCAAGAAAAGTGCTGAAAACATTGGTGGAGATGAAGTGAATGATAAGATACAAAAAACACTTAACCATTTAACACTCCGTGGCCCATGCAATCTCATTCAGTTTTGGTCACTTTGTAGTGTTGGGAAGTACAAGTTACTAAGAACTCTATATCAACCTTTTGGCCTTGGTATACACGATGAAAGACTTCGTAACTACAGGCAAGAATCTGAGCGTAAACGGTTTCGTGTGGATGAAGATTGTAAAGAAGAAGACCTCGTCCCTGTTGTACGAGCATTTAGGCGACGATTGCCAGAGTGGACTTCTGATGTAACGAATTACAATTTGAAAAACCATCCTCTACGAGACTGTGCCATTCGTTGGAATCTTCATGGATATCTGGTCTTGCCAGTGTTTGATTCTCTTACCATGTCATGTGTTGGTGTACTTGAATCCATTACATCTTCTATATATCTTGAGTGTGCTTATGAGGTTCAAAAAGTTCACCAAACCCTTAAGGTGTGCACATAATCTCTAAACATGATCATAATTTTTAGCCGAGTTTATTATCTAAATATCCATTATAGTTATTATCATATTATTATTTGATTTATCATTTACATTTAAGTTTGTTTGTTAGTCATTATTTTAACTCTTGTTTGAATATTAGGATAGTTATTGGCGTTTTATCACAATAGTATTATCGTTAGTTAGTTTATCATTATCTTTTTCATTCTAACCTTTTATATAAACATATCTGGTTTTCGGTTATTTAAAACACATAAAAATCTTTTTGTTAACTTATAGCTTGTTGTTATCATGCAGGCAGTAAACCTGACATCACCACAAGCATTTGATTGTCCTACGTCTTATGTGGCTCGGGGTTTAAAAGCACACAAAATGATCTAGATGAAATCTTCAAGATTTTGAAAGATTGTTGCTTCACTCACAAGTTACCACTTGCACAGACGTGGAAAGTGTCATCGACGAGTAGCTTTGTGGCAATTGAAAGAAACATAGAAATGTCATGTAATAGCTTTAACTCTAGTTGCATAGGGCAAGTCTGCATGTCAACAACTGGTCTACCATTTTTCGTTCACGAGTTGCGTGTTTGGCACTTTCGAGAAGCCTGCCGAGAACATCATTTGATAAAATCCAAGGGTGTTGTTGGTAGGGCGTTGTCATCTCATGGTTCATGTTTTTGCGCAGATGTAACCAAACTAGGAGAAGATGAGTATTCTTTGGTTCATAATGCGCGCATGAGCGGTTTAACTAGCTGCTTAGCCATCTACTTGCATAGCAGGGAACATGATGACAGTTATGTGTTGGAATTTTTTCTACCAGTTGACATGAAAAATTGTGCAGACTCACAAAATCTGGTGCAAAAGCTGAAGTTGCATGTTAGATCTTCTTCTTTCGAATTTGGAGACCTATTGGGCACTGAAGTGATTGGAATGCCATTGGATTCAACCGAGATAATACAACTAGATTCAAAAGATTCACAGACAATATGGGAAACTAATGCTCAAAATGACTGCCTAAATGCTCTAGATCAACATGATTTTAGCAATTATTTCCCCAAGAACTTGAGCGATGCGAGTACTAACACGGAGGGAGTGTGTGTGGATGATGCTACAAGCAAGAACATTGATCTAGTTATTGCTGAAAAAGGGTTAAATTCTGGAGAAAAAGGAGCACTTAAAAAAGAGAAAAGACAGCAGAAAACGATGAGGTTATTTCAGAGCTCACACAAATATATTCTGGATCCTTGTCAAGAGAAATAGTGCAGCTAGATTCAGAGAAAATAGAGAAAACTAATTCTCAAACTGATTTCACAAATGCTCAACGTCAACATGATGTTAGCACAAAGGATATGTCTGTGGATGATGTTACATGCAAGAATATTGATGTGGTTACCGGAGAAAAAGGAGCATGTACTAAACAAAGGCGAAAGCGCAAAATGCATTCTATTACACCAGAGAAGATTAAGCAATATTTTGGAAAGCCAATGGAGGAAGCATCCACAAAACTTGGTGGTAGGTTCTTTCATATTTGTACTATATTGTTTATTTGTGTAATGATATTGATTTATCCTCGTTCTTTTTATAGTTAGCCGTTCTACACTGAAGCGTGTTTGTCGCAAGTTTAATATAGCCAGTTGGCCAGTGCCGAATCGCAACAAGAAAACTGTCCATTTTGGTATATATGCTGCTGTGTTTCTACTGGTAAGGGTTAAGCGGTGGAGTTGTTCAAGTAATCATCATGGCTTTTCAGCTAGGTGGTGGATTTGTGGCAGGCATAATTCTTTTGTAATTTCTAGATTAAACCCATCACCCGAAGGCGAGATGATGCGCATGCTGCTTTCTTCCACACAGCGGTTAATAGAGGTTAAAGAACCAAACGAAACCGCAGAGATATCGACTACCTTTTCCAAGCCTCCAGGAGCGTGTTTTGGTATATACTACGCAACAAGGTTACTTCTAGGCGTGATACGCTGGAGAAAAAGGGCTGCGATACAGCATACATCGGTTCGCAACGATTATAAGTTTGTTGATGGTAAGATGGTCCAGATTTCAGATACTTTTGATGTGTTTCATGCATCAGCATCCCCAAAGAAGAAGGTGGTCAAAGTATTAGATAATTGCAGGATGGTGACAGTGAAGGCAACTTATAAAGATGATATGATAAAGTTTAGAATCCCTATTTCATCAGGACTGTTGGAACTGAAAAACCAGGTTGCTCAAAGAATTAAGTTGGAAAATACAGAACTCCATCTTAAATATAGGGATGAAGATGATGATCTGATACTCATTGCTTGTGATGCAGACTTCCACAACCTTGTGTCTTTATCCCCTACTTCCGTTAGTTACCACACTATAAAATTAATAGTCCAGATTGCTAAAAAGTAATATATAAACACAAGCAGGGCAAGAAATCCATGAATGCACATAGTTATTCTATATGTGTGGGTGAATATTCTTTATTTTTTGTGGTTTTTTTTTTCACTTGTATTTTATAAGGAAAAATGTATTTTGACTTGCTCATTTCTGGCTTGGTTTTATTGCATATGTAGGATATTGATATATTGATTTAATATTTTAAATTGTGTTGTACTGGGATCATATTATTATTTTGGTAGAGTTTGATCACTTATACCAACAACACCCTGAGCGTCTCACTACTAGATAAATTAGTATCATTAACGGAATATTTCATCGGAAATTACCAACGTTATCCACAAAATCCAAATATATATATATAAGGTAAGTTTATTTAGAAGAAATTTAATGTGAGAGAAAAGAATAAATGGCATAATTGTAAAACATAAAATAGTTTATAAATTCTCTCATTAATTATGTTCTCCCTTATTAATAAAACAAAAACATTTTAGCCTACACATTTCAAAATTTATCCTACATATATCTTATACTTATGGAATTTACCCGACACACATGTAAATTTACCCTACACATTTCAAAATTTATCCTACACATACTAAGATTTATTCTACATATGTCGAAAATTGTCCTTCACCATAAATTATTTTATCTTGAAAAACTATATTAAAAAATAAGTTACAAGTTTAATTAATGAAAATTATATAATTACCTATATGTCATTTTTCATAATATAATACACATTAGATTAAGTAAATGGAGAATTTCTATTGGTTTAAAATTTATTCACCCGCAAAATCCAAAACTGAATAAAAAATAATTTCTTTTGTCGGAAAACTTTACCGAGTGAACCATGAAATAAAAAAAACAGAAACTATATATATATATATATAATATGAGAGGAGAACTAGGTTCAGTTTTTATAGAATATAATTACAAAATATATAATAACGAGACTCTCGTTATTCATAGGAAATATCATAGTACAATATCGGTTGCAATAACTAAATAAAAAGAATATAAAATATAATTATATATACCAATCTTGATTCAAGCCGCATCTCTGGTGGGTCCTTCATCCGCACTTGATAGCATCCTAAACTGCAACAAAGAGCACATTAAAACGTTGATGAATTTGGTTGAGGCACGCGTTCAACACGCTTCTCTTAAAACAGATTTCACGCCTCTACTAAAGACGACGCGACTGTTTCCCAGGGTACAACAGCCGAAGCAGTATGTACTGCCGAAGATGGCTCACGCGCCCAAGGTTACGCTGGGTAATTGTAGTGTTTGAACTTATGGAACAAATAAGGATGTGGTGGTGGTGGAAAAGAAGTAGAGAATACTCATCTCTCTAGTTGGTCTTCAAGTGTTCATCCTCCTTTTTGTATTCTTTTTGTATCAAGCAATACCATATTCTTATATACACAAAAATAACACATGACCTACTAATTGTACAAGAGTTAAAGATTAGTGAAAGGTTTCACTTAATTAACACTTAATTAAGACTTAAAAACTCTAATAAAATTAATTAAATGTCATAAGAAGCTTTACTCAAGAGTTTCTCTTTTATTCACCACATGAAGATCCTAATTAATATTTATAATTTCATTAAATTATAAATATAACATTTTATGTAACCGTTCGTTTCTGTAATGTGCCCCTTATAACATTTTTTAATATGCGTGTTAGAAAACGTTTAGTACATGCGTAGTAAGACTAAACAATATAAGCCATTTGATATTTTGGGTTTTGATCTATGTTATCATAAACTCTAATTGATATTATAAATAGTGTACATTGCAAAACTAAGGAAATATTTTAAAATGATTTTAAAACAAAGTTTGGCACAGTTTTGAGAATTCAAATGGTTTGCTACTCTTGCTAGAACTAGCATATGTTGAACAAAGTAACAATTTCGTGAATATTATTTGATGGAAAACAACTTGGTGTTGTTGTGAACAAATTTAATTGTTCAAGTTTACTACTCAAATGTAGCCTTTGTAACAACTTGGTGTTGTTTTGAGCAAAATTTTCCAAGTTTAAAGTTTCATGATGAAATGGGGAACTTGTACTTACAAATGCATGGAGTCTTATTGAGGGAGTACCTCAAGACATGCCATGGGACGATATCTTTGAGAAGATTTCGGTCAGATTATAAAGTGTTGAAGATATAAGCACTTTGATATTTGATGTCTACATATCGTTTATGCTTTCGTTTAAATTTCAAAAGTGTTTGGCACTATGATTTGATTTCCAATGTATTTTACTGTTTTGTGTTCAATATCTTCGGAGAACACATGCAAGTTTTTACAAAGAAATAAATTAATAATGTTTGTGACGTATAAATTATTTTTGTGGAAAGTAATTATAACATCAACTATACATTGTTTAAAAGAATATGGTTTTAAACGGATATACATGAATATATATGGACATAAACAACTTGAGGGTTATTGCGTTGACTGAAAGTCAAAGATGAAACACTAAATGTGTAACCACATCATGAGAGAATAACGAAAGAACGTACTCAGTGTATTAAGATGAAATATACACACGAGATCCATGTCGACATACTTCGTTAGAAGTGATGGAAAATTCACAAGTGTGAATTCTAACATATGAAAGAAAAAGTACTATATGTTATTATACACCTTTGATAAATCTTGCGAGATTTGTTTCGAGTGATATACATAGTCTACCATTTGATTATTGTTAGAACTATATGGAGATTTTATATTCGTTTGGGAGAGCATCCTAAATATACATATCTCCTAATGAATAACAATAAATGTGTACAAATCACTTATGGCAAAATTATGAATGTCAATGTTGTTGAGTGTCGATCTAATTGACTCTTTCTCACACATAATAGTGATTTGTAGACGAGGAACATTCATCTGGTCGGTGATGAATGTGCTCGCCAAGTGACTTGGATTAAGACTTATGCTTAAGTCCTTATGAGTCAATGGTAAAGCGTTGGAGAACAAAGGTAAACAAGTTATATTCCTTAATTGAATGATAAAAATTAGCTATGTGTTATATACAATAATTTGTGAGACCTTCCTAAATATTGATGTTTTAGGATTATGAATAAGTCTCATTATTTTCTCTTAACAAGGGATGAATATTACAAAGTGATATTATGATATCCTTAGGGTTGTGAAGAATCAGAATGATACATCTTCTGTTCACATGCTAAAGTATTGTAGTCTAAAGCATGCTAGACTAATACTTGGTTAATTATGAGTCTTGACAGAGACTAATTAGCTCTAAGCATTCAAAATGTTTATGAACATAAAAAGAATTTGTGTACAGACAAAGTTGAGGGAGAATTTTTATTCATTATAAGGAAAAGACATGTAATTATTGAAGATTTTGTTAGGAAAGCTGTCACACCCCGACCCGCAGCGGAATAAAAGTCGGGGCATAATTGGGTTATCACCAAAGCTCATGATATTTACTAAGATGTTTCATATTTATCATATTCAAATTACAAACTTAAATATCCAAAAACAAAATTCCTACAATTACAAAGGAAAATGAAACTATAAATTTATTCCAAAGCATAAGCTTGTTTATTCTTCTAGGCCATCCTAAGTGTTTCCTGTCTCGGCTGGATCACCTGTATCATGTGTAAAAACGGGGGAGATTTTGGGTCAACAAAAGTTGGCGAGTGAACCTTGATAAAACATTTTAACTAATTTCTTGTTTTATTTATTAAAGAAAATTCGTGCATTAATCACATGTGAGCAAACATATATATGTAAACAATCACAAACCACTTTGGATGAGTATATGACATGAATGATGATGTATTTGAGATCAAGGCTCAATCAAACGGAGCCGATCTAAATGAGGCTCCTGATGCTCAACCCGTATCCCACGGGAACTGATGGGCCTAATGAAATGCGTGCACTGAAATGATAAATTCAATCTACATATAATTCACACAACAATTGATACACATTTGATCACGGATATGATGTACGCACAAGTGTTTAAATAAAATAGAAGAATAGTACGACACATGATACACCCCAAAACATGATTAAAACGGGGAATTGGTAGAGGTTCACTCACAGTGGGTGCGTTCTTCTTGATGACGATGAATGCGCACGAATTTATTATTCAACCGACGAGGAAAAACTAACCTAAATAATATGGAAATGATTCGATAAATAACTAAATTTTATTTGAGATTAATATTTTTAATTAGTGCTCTTAATGAGATTTTTAGATTTATTTTTGTGAGTTTAATGCAAATTTTTAACCTTCAAAATCTTTATTTTTAAGTGTTTTTAAATAATTTTTCAATTTAATTAAAAAAATAATAAAAGGAAACAAAACAAAAAAAATTGGGTTGACTTGTCATGTCTGACCGGTCGGACAGTTTGTTATTCAGGCAGCGTGTGAGATTCGAACTCGTGACCTCTATTATACGTGCACGCAGCTCTACCAACTGAGCTACGCGTCTAACCAGAAATATTCTCTGTTTTAATTATATATATATATATACTAACTAGCCTTAACCTTATTTAGTTTTATTAAAAAGGATTTAACATGGCCGAATCTGGTTACAGAATCCGGACTCGAACTCGGGATCTGTGGTTCGGGTGCACACAGCCCAACCAGTTGGGCTGTGTGTCTAATCTGTATAAACACTGGATGATATTAATTTTATACACATGCTGTAAATTGATCTGAATAAGTTTAAAACTGTTGGTTTTATTACAGAAAGTCGGAAACATGTGCGATTCGAACCTGGGACGTGTGTTTTGTATTTGCACACAGTCCACCCTGGACTGTGTGTCTAACCTGGTTAAATACCCGTTTTTATTTATATTAAAACACTATCTTAACTTCATCTTTTTCATCATTCCAAATTTCCGACAGTGATTCCGGCTGAACGAACTGAATTAACAGTTTCGATTATTGTGTTGAGCAATTAAATTACTAATCAAGAGATAGCAAGAAGGTTTAGATGATGATACCGATTAGGAGTAAGGCTTCGGTTCTCCGGTGATATTCCGGCGAGTGCGAGAATCTCCGGCGACGTTCTCTGAAATGACTAAAGCTTCAGGAAGTGAGTGTGGTTCTGAGTGAAATGTTTACAAGGAGTTTGGGTGGTATTTATAAGGGAAACAGGCCGATTGGTTTCGAATTAGAGGCCATGATTCGCGGTCAAAGATTTCAATCTTCAAAGGAAACGGTTTTGACCAAATTGAGTGTTAAGCAACGGTTATAACTGATGTCGAAATCAGTTTACGCGTTTCAGTCAAAGGGAAATGGCAACATTTGCGGAGTTTCGGTTTTTCCAGCGATTTCGAGTTCTGGGTGCGCGGACTTACAGGTTTTGACTTTCGGTTTTTACTATAAGTGTTATTTGTTTCAGTAACTGAACACAAACATGTGTGTGGCGGAGTGGTGTGGTGTGTGTGTGTGTCTTCGCGGGAGACCCGGGTTCGAGACCCGGCTACCATGTTTTATTTATTATTTACTTATTATTATTTATTAATTATGGTTTTTAAATTCTAAAATATTTATTAATTATGTATTATTTAAAATAATCTGAACAATAAATACGCAACGAACTTATAACTGAATATTTGATTATTAAACAAAGCGGGTTTTGAAACCCGTTTTTCGACGAATATTACAGTATCCCCTACTTTTAGAAATTTCGTCCCGAAATTTAAGTAGTAGTGGTAACTGGAAAAAGATGCGGGTATTTTTCGCGCATTGAGTCTTCTCGTTCCCAAGTAAACTCGGGTCCTCGCTTTGACTCCCAACGTACCCTGACAATTGGAATACGACTTCGCCTTAAACGCTTCTCTCCGAAATCCATGATTTCTACTGGTCTTTCAACGAAGTGCATCGATTCATCGACTTGAATGTCTTCTAGAGGAATATGGAGGTTTTCACCGGCGAGGCACTTTTCAAGTTTGATACGTGGAATGTGGGATGAATTCTGTTGAGCTCTTCTGGTAGGTCAAGCTTGTATGCCACAGGACCTACTCTTTCGAGTATCTTGAAAGGTCCTACGTAGCGTGGTGCTAGCATGCCCTTCTGGCCAAAACGAACCACTCCCTTCCACGGTAATACTTTTAAAAGTACTTGATCACCAATGTCAAATTCCAAGGGCTTTCGTCGTTTGTCAGCATAACTCTTTTGACGACTTTGAGCCGCTAGAAGATTGTTTCGAATTTGAAGGATCTTGTCGGTTGTTTCTTGAATTAATTCTGGACCGGTGATTTGCGCTTCCCCAATTTCGTGCCAACATACTGGTGATCGGCACTTACGACCATATAAAGCTTCGAAAGGAGCCATGCCGATACTTGAATGATAGCTATTGTTGTACGAAAACTCGACTAACGGTAGGTGAGCGTCCCAGTTCCCTTTGAAGTCTATGACACATGCTCGAAGCATGTCTTCCAGGCTTTGGATGGTGCGTTCAGATTGACCGTCAGTTTGAGGGTGAAAGGCGGTGCTAAGGTCTAATCGTGTACCCAAAGCGGTTTGTACGGCTCGCCATGTTCGTGAAGTGAAACGACCATCACGGTCTGAAATGATGCTTAATGGTACACCATGACGGCTTACGATCTCGCTGATGTAGATACGAGCTAACTTCTCGTTCTTGAAGTCCTCGCGAATCGGAATCAAGTGAGATGACTTTGTAAGACGATCGATTATTACCCATATGGTGTCATACCCACTGGAGGTGCGAGGTAACCCGGTAATGAAATCCATGGTTATGTTTTCCCACTTCCATACAGGTATTTCGGGTTGGACCAGAAGTCCTGAAGGTCTTTGATGTTCAGCTTTTACTTTGGAACAGGTAAGGCACTTGGAAACAAAAACAGCGATATCCTTTTTCATGCCAGGCCACCAGTAGGTGTATCGTAGGTCTTGATACATCTTGTCGGCTCCTGGGTGTACAGAGTATCGTGTTTTGTGCGCCTCATACATGAGGAAATCACGAAGTTTATCGCGATCAGTAATCCATATGCGGTTTAAATAGTATAGAATACCGTCGGATTTGGTTTCGATTTTGAGTTCAGCTCCACATGACAGCTCATCGCGTACGTCATTTTCCATTATAGAAACATGTTGAGCTGCCCGGATTCGATCTTTGATGTCGGTTATGATTTGCGAACATAGAAGACGAACGGAGTTCGCATAACCTTTTCGACTGAACGCATCGGCCACCACGTTTGCCTTGCCAGGATGATACCGAATTTCACAGTCGTAGTCGTTGAGAAGTTCGACCCATCTTCGTTGCCTCATATTCAACTCTTTCTGGTTGAAGATATGTTGGAGACTCTTGTGGTCAGTGTATATTTCACACTTAGTACCGTAGAGGTAATGTCTCCATATCTGAGAGCGAACACAACGGCTCCAAGTTCCAGGTCTGGGTGGTGTAATTTTTCTCATGAACTTTGAGTTGCCTAGAGGCATAGGCTATCACTTTTCCTCTTTGCATCAATACACAGCCTAGTCCTTGCCTGACGCGTCGCAATAAACCACGAAGTCATCACAACCCTTAGGGAGTGTGAGGATAGGTGCGTCACAAAGTTTTTGCTTTAGAGTTTGGAAGGCCTCCTCTTGCTAAGGTCCCCATATGAAGGGTTTTCCTTTATGAGTCAAGGACGTGAGTGGTACAGCAATACGGAAAAATTGGCAATGAAGCGTCGATAGTAACCAGCCAGACCAAGAAATGACCAAACTTCGGTAGGGGTAAGTGGCGCTTGCCATTCTTGTACTACCTTGATTTTTGAAGGATCGACATGAATCCACTTGTCATTGACGACATGTCCAAGAAATTGTACTTCTCCTAACCAGAATTCGCATTTTGAGAACTTAGCGTAGAGCTTTTCAGTCCTTAAGAGTGTAAGGATGAGTCGAAGGTGTCGCTCATGATCGGATTTAGACTTGGAGTAGATAAGGATGTCGTCGATGAAGTCTATGACGAAACGGTCGAGGTAGGGTTTGCATACCCTATTCATTAAATCCATGAAGACAGCGGGGGCGTTGGTTAAACCGAAAGGCATGACCATGAACTCGTAATGACCATAACGAGTCCGGAAGGCGGTTTTTGGGATATCTTCTTCGTGCACTCTGAGCTTATGATAACCAGAACGAAGGTCGATTTTTGAAAAGCATGTGGCGCCTTGAAGTTGGTCTAGGAGGTCATCAATGTGAGGTAGTGGATAGAGATTTTTAACCGTTAACTTGTTGAGTTTCTCTATAATCAATGCACATGCGAAACGTTCCATCTTTCTTCTTCACAAAAAGAACAGGTGCACCCCAAGGCGACGAGCTAGGACGTATGAATCCTTTGTCGGTCAACTCTTGCAGTTGACTGGCCAATTCTTGCATCTCGGATGGGGCTAATCTATAAGGAGATTTTGCGACTGGTGTAGCGCCAGGTACAAGATCGATGTGAAATTCGACTTCTCTCAAGGAGGAAGTCTGAAATGTCGTCGGGAAAGACTTGTGGGAATTCCTTCACAATTGGGATATCTTCGAGTTTCCTCTCCTTGTTTCCCTTTTTGACGACGTGAGTTAGGAATACGACATAGTTCTTGCGGAGATATCTTCGGGCTTGAAGGCAGGACATTAATTTGAGTCCTTTCGAAGGGGTTTTCCCAAAAATACGTAGTGTCTGACCGTCTGCAAGAGGAATGCGAATGAATTTTTCGTGGCACACCACTTCAGCGTGATGCTGGCTGAGCCAGTCCATACTGATTATAACATCGAAACTTCCCAACTTCATAGGAATGAGGTCAATTGGAAAATCGTGATCGTTTAGAGTGAGGGTACAATTGCGTATAATAGAACTTAATGAAACGGGCTTTCCGTCAGCAACTTCCACCGTTAGAGATTCGATGAGATTAACACGAGGTTGGTCGAGGATAGATTCAAATTCTAAGGACACAAAGCTCTTATCCGCACCAATATCGAATAATATGGATGCATAACTACCATTGATGAGAAACGTACCGTTGACCACGTTGTTGTCAGCCCTGGCTTGGTTGGCATTGATATTGAAAGCTTCCCTCTGGCAGGTGGGGGAGCTTGGTTAGCTTGGTTTACCGGGTTTGCGTGAGCTTGGGCATGGATGATGTTCACTAGGCGTGGACAAGTGTTCCTGAAGTGGTTTGGGTCCCCACAATTGAAACAAGCTCTCATGGGTTGCATCATGGAGTAGTTGGGTTGGTAGTAAGGTTGGGCTACGTGTTGTGAAGGTGGTAGAAGTAAGGGTTGTTGGGTTTGGCCCACTATCTGATTTTGGGTTTGGGTTGGAGGTTGATTGCGGTTCATTCGTTGAAGGGTACGGCAGGTTTGGATGGTGTGACCCGCACGGCCACAACTTGTGCAATGTTGGCAGGGATTTTCAGGAGGGTGATGGTATTGACACCAGTTGCATTTTGGGTGTGGGCCAGTATACGGCTTTTTGAATGGTGCAGCTGGAGGGGCAATTTGGGTGATTGGTGCAACAGTGATAGGAGGGTTGGTTTGAGTGACAGCAAAATTCTTGCCATTTCGCTTCCTCTTACCAGCAAACTTCGAGGATGAGACTGGGTGGTTTGGAGTTGGGGTCTCAATGGTTGCTTTCTTCTTCTCATCTTTGAACTTGCCGTTTCGAATGCGATTTTCAGTGAGCTCTGTAGCTAACTCCATTGCGGCTTCAAGTGTTGCAGGCGATGTGCTTAAAACGAATCTTGAATTTTCGAGGGGAGGCCTCGAATGTAATGTTCAACTAAGCGGTATAAGGGGGTGAACAAATTTGGGATCATCTGGTTCAACATGAGAAATCTCTTATTATATGAAGTGTGGTCTCCTTCCTTTTGTTTCAGCGCGTGGAATTCGTCTTCCAGCTTTTTGATTTCGCTTCTTGGACAGAAGCGTCTTGTCATGAGTTCCCTTAACTCTTCCCATGTTAAGGCCATGGCATCTTCAACTCCTCGCTTACCCTTTTCCGTGTTCCACCAGGTAAGGGCTACCCCAAACCGTCTTCCAGTTGCGTCACGTACCTTACGGTCCTCGGGACAATCGCAATTGAGGAAAGTGTTTTCCATTTCTTCAAACCAGTGAAGGAGGGCGGTAACACCTTCGGTCCCTTCATATTTTGGGGGATCGCAGGATTTGAAGTGTTTGTAGGTGCACTTGGGGGTTTTGGAAGGAGGGTTGGCGATGCTCTGGTCTTCTTGATTGGGAGGGTTGATGGGATTTGCGGTAAGAGCTTGTTGAACTTGAAGCATGATGTTAGGAAGCACTGCGGCCATTTGTTTAGCAATTTGTGTGGCCAAGCGTTCATTTGACCTTCCTGACTTTCTACCTCCACGTAGTTGCCTAGCCGACATCTACAGGAACATATATAGGAAGATTGTGAGTTTAAGAATTTTCTAGGTGTCATGTGTCGTAAAAAGAATGCAAAACAACATAACTGGCAATAATTTAACTACATCCATAGGATGTCTTGGGTTTGCTCATGTTTGGGCCTCCAAATGTCCCCCATGCCATTGCCTGTGTAGTTATGTGGGCCCCCATGACTATTGGGCTTGGTAGGATTCACATTGGTGTCGGCGGGTTAACACTCGCACCACCCGAATGAAAATCGTAAAATATGATTGCGAGATGTATGGTATGAGGGTGTCCAGGTGTAGACACAATGACAACTCAAAGTGGGGTTAGCTCACACGACGTTTGGTATAGCATGCTTTGGCCTAATAGGTCCTTCATACTCTCATCGTTAGTCCCCAGGTAGGCAAACTGGTCCTTTATTTTGGATTTATACGAATGCCAAGCCTAGACAGGACGTTCCAACTACTGGTACTCGTACCCTTCCAGTTACTACATGCCCGTCACGAGAACTCACTTTGATGTGATTTGAAAAATACAAAAATCATTGCAAAAATCATGGAAATCGTGAGGTGTGTGCTCTCATGGATATGATATGTTATGAGGATATGATTTATGATGAGCATTGCATAATAACATGTATTTGTGAGCGTGCTTGCATAACATTGGGTGTGAAAATAAACATGAAACATATAAACATCATGAATTTTGCATGTATCGCATAAACAATTAAAATTTAGTCAACTATAGTATAGGCTCTAAGGGTCTAATAACCTATCCTATATCCCTATAGTCACAAGCTTTGATACCAATCAGTCACAACCCGATACGCAACGGAATAAAAGTCGGGGTATAATTGGGTTATCACCAAAGCTCATGATATTTACTAAGATGTTTCATATTTATTAAATTCAAATTACAAACTTAAATATCCAAAAACAAAATTCATACAATTACAAAGGAAAATGAAACTATAAATTTATTACAAAGCATAAGCTTGTTTATTCTTCTAGGCCATCCTAAGTGTTTCCTGTCTCGGCTGGATCACCTGTATCATGTGTAAAAACGGGGGAGATTTTGGGTCAACAAAAGTTGGCGAGTGAACCTTGATAAAACATTTTAACTAATTTCTTGTTTTATTTATTAAAGAAAATTCGTGCATTAATCACATGTGAGCAAACATATATATGTAAACAATCACAAACCACTTTGGATGAGTATATGACATAATGATGATGTATTTGAGATCAAGGCTCAATCAAACGGAGCCGATCTAAATGAGGCTCCTGATGCTCAACCCGTATCCCACGTGAAACTGATGGGCCTAATGAAATGCGTGCACTGAAATGATAAATTCTATCTACATATAATTCACACAACAATTGATACACATTTGATCACGGATATGATGTACGCACAAGTGTTTAAATAAAATAGAAGAATAGTACGACACATGATACACCCCAAAACATGATTAAAACGGGGAATTGGTAGAGGTTCACTCACAGTGGGTGCGTTCTTCTTGATGACGATGAATGCGCACGAATTTATTATTCAACCGACGAGGAAAAACTAACCTAAATAATAAGGAAATGATTCGATAAATAACTAAATTTTATTTGAGATTAATATTTTTAATTAGTGCTCTTAATGAGATTTTTAGATTTATTTTTGTGAGTTTAATGCAAATTTTAACCTTCAAAATCTTTATTTTTAAGTGTTTTTAAATAATTTTTCAATTTAATTAAAAAATAATAAAAAGGAAACAAAACAAAAAAAAATTGGGTTGACTTGTCATGTCTGACCGGTCGGACAGTTTGTTATTCAGGCAGCGTGTGAGATTCGAACTCGTGACCTCGAGTATACGTGCACGCAGCTCTACCAACTGAGCTACGCGTCTAACCAGAAATATTCTCTGTTTTAATTATATATATATATATACTAACTAGCCTTAACCTTATTTAGTTTTTATTAAAAAGGATTTAACATGGCCGAATCTGGTTACAGAATCCGGACTCGAACTCGGGATCTGTGGTTCGGGTGCACACAGCCCAACCAGTTGGGCTGTGTGTCTAATCTGTATAAACACTGGATGATATTAATTTTATACACATGCTGTAAATTGATCTGAATAAGTTTAAAACTGTTGGTTTTATTACAGAAAGTCGGAAACATGTGCGATTCGAACCTGGGACGTGTGTTTTGTATTTGCACACAGTCCACCGCTGGACTGTGTGTCTAACCTGGTTAAATACCCGTTTTTATTTATATTAAAACACTATCTTAACTTCATCTTTTTCATCATTCCAAATTTCCGACAGTGATTCCGGCTGAACGAACTGAATTAACAGTTTCGATTATTGTGTTGAGCAATTAAATTACTAATCAAGAGATAGCAAGAAGGTTTAGATGATGATACCGATTAGGAGTAAGGCTTCGGTTCTCCGGTGATATTCCGGCGAGTGCGAGAATCTCCGGCGACGTTCTCTGAAATGACTAAAGCTTCAGGAAGTGAGTGTGGTTCTGAGTGAAATGTTTACAAGGAGTTTGGGTGGCTATTTATAAGGGAAACAGGCCGATTGGTTTCGAATTAGAGGCCATGATTCGCGGTCAAAGATTTCAATCTTCAAAGGAAACGGTTTTGACCAAATTGAGTGTTAAGCAACGGTTATAACTGATGTCGAAATCAGTTTACGCGTTTCAGTCAAAGGGAAATGGCAACATTTGCGGAGTTTCGGTTTTTCCAGCGATTTCGAGTTCTGGGTGCGCGGACTTACAGGTTTTGACTTTCGGTTTTTACTATAAGTGTTATTTGTTTCAGTAACTGAACACAAACATGTGTGTGGCGGAGTGGTGTGGTGTGTGTGTGTGTCTTCGCGGGAGACCCGGGTTCGAGACCCGGCTACCATGTTTTATTTATTATTTACTTATTATTATTTATTAATTATGGTTTTTAAATTCTAAAATATTTATTAATTATGTATTATTTAAAATAATCTGAACAATAAATACGCAACGAACTTATAACTGAATATTTGATTATTAAACAAAGCGGGTTTTGAAACCCGTTTTTTCGACGAATATTACAGTATCCCCTACTTTTAGAAATTTCGTCCCGAAATTTAAGTAGTAGTGGTAACTGGAAAAAGATGCGGGTATTTTTCGCGCATTGAGTCTTCTCGTTCCCAAGTAAACTCGGGTCCTCGCTTTGACTCCCAACGTACCCTGACAATTGGAATACGACTTCGCCTTAAACGCTTCTCTCCGAAATCCATGATTTCTACTGGTCTTTCAACGAAGTGCATCGATTCATCGACTTGAATGTCTTCTAGAGGAATATGGAGGTTTTCACCGGCGAGGCACTTTTCAAGTTTGATACGTGGAATGTGGGATGAATTCTGTTGAGCTCTTCTGGTAGGTCAAGCTTGTATGCCACAGGACCTACTCTTTCGAGTATCTTGAAAGGTCCTACGTAGCGTGGTGCTAGCATGCCCTTCTGGCCAAAACGAACCACTCCCTTCCACGGTAATACTTTTAAAAGTACTTGATCACCAATGTCAAATTCCAAGGGCTTTCGTCGTTTGTCAGCATAACTCTTTTGACGACTTTGAGCCGCTAGAAGATTGTTTCGAATTTGAAGGATCTTGTCGGTTGTTTCTTGAATTAATTCTGGACCGGTGATTTGCGCTTCCCCAATTTCGTGCCAACATACTGGTGATCGGCACTTACGACCATATAAAGCTTCGAAAGGAGCCATGCCGATACTTGAATGATAGCTATTGTTGTACGAAAACTCGACTAACGGTAGGTGAGCGTCCCAGTTCCCTTTGAAGTCTATGACACATGCTCGAAGCATGTCTTCCAGGCTTTGGATGGTGCGTTCAGATTGACCGTCAGTTTGAGGGTGAAAGGCGGTGCTAAGGTCTAATCGTGTACCCAAAGCGGTTTGTACGGCTCGCCATGTTCGTGAAGTGAAACGACCATCACGGTCTGAAATGATGCTTAATGGTACACCATGACGGCTTACGATCTCGCTGATGTAGATACGAGCTAACTTCTCGTTCTTGAAGTCCTCGCGAATCGGAATCAAGTGAGATGACTTTGTAAGACGATCGATTATTACCCATATGGTGTCATACCCACTGGAGGTGCGAGGTAACCCGGTAATGAAATCCATGGTTATGTTTTCCCACTTCCATACAGGTATTTCGGGTTGGACCAGAAGTCCTGAAGGTCTTTGATGTTCAGCTTTTACTTTGGAACAGGTAAGGCACTTGGAAACAAAAACAGCGATATCCTTTTTCATGCCAGGCCACCAGTAGGTGTATCGTAGGTCTTGATACATCTTGTCGGCTCCTGGGTGTACAGAGTATCGTGTTTTGTGCGCCTCATACATGAGGAAATCACGAAGGTTATCGCGATCAGTAATCCATATGCGGTTTAAATAGTATAGAATACCGTCGGATTTGGTTTCGATTTTGAGTTCAGCTCCACATGACAGCTCATCGCGTACGTCATTTTCCATTATAGAAACATGTTGAGCTGCCCGGATTCGATCTTTGATGTCGGTTATGATTTGCGAACATAGAAGACGAACGGAGTTCGCATAACCTTTTCGACTGAACGCATCGGCCACCACGTTTGCCTTGCCAGGATGATACCGAATTTCACAGTCGTAGTCGTTGAGAAGTTCGACCCATCTTCGTTGCCTCATATTCAACTCTTTCTGGTTGAAGATATGTTGGAGACTCTTGTGGTCAGTGTATATTTCACACTTAGTACCATAGAGGTAATGTCTCCATATCTGAGAGCGAACACAACGGCTCCAAGTTCCAGGTCATGGGTGGTGTAATTTTTCTCATGAACTTTGAGTTGCCTAGAGGCATAGGCTATCACTTTTCCTCTTTGCATCAATACACAGCCTAGTCCTTGCCTTGACGCGTCGCAATAAACCACGAAGTCATCACAACCCTTAGGGAGTGTGAGGATAGGTGCGTCACAAAGTTTTTGCTTTAGAGTTTGGAAGGCCTCCTCTTGCTTAGGTCCCCATATGAAGGGTTTTCCTAAACATGATGACCAATTAACCAACATCCAACCCTAAACCCTCCCATGATATCTCGATTGTCAACGCCACCCAGAACGTACGATTAAGGCTAAGATCAAAACATCAATCAACAATTTACCAACAAATATTCAAACACCATAATAAACTACATTATTGCAAGTCTATTTTTCTAGAAATTAAGAATCAAAACACAATTGTTTCAAGCAAACCTTCAACCTAAGATGATCACAATGAGTTTAGCCACTCATGGTCTTGCAAATCATCATACCTTCAATTGTTATGTTCATATGAATCATAAACACAAAAGTAAATGTTTACAAATTGTTTTGAACCCACAAAAACACCAAAATTCGCCTCCTAGCTCTGCCAAAATGTTCCCAATGATTGATATGCCAAAAGTCCCTTGAAAACCGAGTTAAAATGGGCAGTCACACTTTTCTCGCAGGTCACCACCGTAAGCTACGGTGCCCGCCGTAGCTTACGGTGGGCAAAATTTCCTTACGGCATCAAGCGACTGGCTTACGATGCATATAAAGGTCAGACACCACCGTAAGCTACAGTGCCCATCGTATCTTATGGTGGGCAGCAGATTTTCCATTTTTGTTCTTGTATCAACTCTCCAAGTCTTCATCTTCATTTAGCCAAGTGCAAGCTCCCATCAAAGCACGTTAAAACCACTTGTTTATGCTCTTCGGTACCTGCAAGGCCATATACACCGTAGTTATCAAATCATAACAATTAACTAATTTTTTGCGGAATGTTGATCGTTTTAAAGCACTTGAGGGTTGTCCAATGGACCATCCGTCAATGTTAAATTAGAATTATTCTAAGTTGGTGACAAACTTATGACATGGCATGTGTTGTTTTGGTCAGCTCGGAAGCTTATGTAAGCTAATGCAATATGAGTTGAATTCACTGATACAATGGGGTTGATCTTGTTCAATCATTGTGTATAAATGTCGTCATGAGTGAAGTTACGGAAATGTTGATCAAATGGCAAGATATGTGGGGGAGGATCTATTTAGAAACAAGCAACCCTATAAGGGTAAGTAGAAATGGTTTACATTACCCCATCTGGATGATATCCTATAACACTTAAATGTAAGGGTGTCTTACATTTGTATCATAAAAGTTTGGCAATAAGGATTTTGTAATCCAATCTAACATTGCAAACAGACGACTAAGTGGAGGACACAAAGGTCGTAGTGCATAATGTAGATGTGTTTGCCTTAAATGATATGTTTATCTTAGAAAGACATATATTATAACCAGATTCAGATGGCCATTGAGGTTATAGTATTAGAAGTTGTCAATAGGCAAATTAACTTGCGAGTTAAGAACACATCATGACAACTGATCTCAAATAAGTAAAGCTATTTGTTGTGACTAGACAAAGTCAAAGATAATGTTATGGATCTAACAACCTGAGGGTTTATTAGAGATCAAGTTGTGGAATGAGACTAAAGCCTATTAAAAAGGGTATGTGAAGGAAACCTAACTTAGTTGACTGGAGATCCCAAGATCTAAGTTCAATAGGACAACTAACTCATATGCCTAAAGGTGGTCACTATGGGGACATAAATGATATGCATAAGCTAGTATACATGGTTATACGTGCCCGAAAGTATAAAGGGGTGTTTAAATACGTCCTAGTCTATTCCTATGATATTCAGTGACAAAGAGTGAGGCTAAACATAATATGTGGTAAATGATTTGGATAAATCACGATAACCACAATGCTTTTAATGATCTAAGGAGAATCACCTATGTTAGAGAGAATTGGGGTCGCTTTGAATGGAATTGAAGGCACAATTCTTAGAGCTCTCGCAAAACTAGGAAAGTGTTCCACGACCATTATTGGACACGACTATGAGGGCACACTTACTAAAGAACGTTATTCGTACGAACCAATGTTTCGTACGGATAGATGTTCTTCGTACGAACAAGATAATTCGTACGAAGGATCTTCTTCGTGCGAACCAGGTTGTTCATGCGGATGACTAGTCTTTCGCACGAGCAGCTTGGTTCTTCGTGTGGATGGATTATTCGCCAAGGCTATTTTTCGCAGTGTTTCCTAGAGGAATCTTTTGCAGGGTTGGTTTGGTGAAAACTTTCCTTTTCTTGTACAGACTGGTTTTAGAAAGTTGACTGTTGTCTGCCCAATTTTAGTTAAAAAGACAAACATTCCATCAACTTTTACAGTTATAACAGTCAAAGTACAAATGTAAGAAAGTTGGTCAAGCCTACAACAAAATTCCGATGAGTTTTCTGGTGAGTTTCTTCTACAAAATGTGTTCAATCTTGAACAAAAGAAAATTTTAAGAAAAACCAGATTTAACATGTCTCCATGTATTCTAACTAGGTTTTTATGAAAATTTTCTGGATATAACAGATTTTGACTAAGTTTTAAGTTAGTTATCTTTTCAAAACTTAAGTTTTCTGCTGGAAGTTCAAGGACACTTCAAGAAACCTTCAAACTGGCTCAGACACAACACTAAGCTTGGTTTTGAACAAGGAAGAGAGCCAAAGCTCTGATACCACTTGTAGGTCCACCTGGAGGATCAAGATAAACCTACTTCCTTTTCATGTAACACACAAACCAGTGCAGAATCCAAGTATACATGCAAACCAAATCAAAGTAGAAGACACCCATGATAACCAAAGATTGAATATCTTGATTAATTGATGAGAACTAGTACAAACATATACAGACAACGTTCATACAGACTCTATGCATTCACTCTGTGCTCTCAAAGTCTCAGCTTAGTATCCACTGGTCACTTGTATGAACTCTCTCACACATACACCATTACTGAGAAGGTCATGTCTGCTTATATAATGCCAACACCAAGCAACAGTACGAAGTATGTTGCTGGTCATACGAAACACCAAAAGACACGAAAGACATTCTCCAAATAGACTCGTACGAATGAACTGACTCGCACAAAGCAATAACCTTGCTCGTACGAATCAAGCTGAAAGCTTGATTTTTGTAAGCTTGATCGTACGAATGGTGTGACTCGTACGAGCAACATCTTGCTCGTACGAAGATTCCCACTTGCACCAATTATTTTCTTTGGAGATCGTGCCACAGATATGACGTACCTGAGACTCAACAGTATGCACACATGCAATTGTTGTACACAGACATTCTAATCATCGTACTAGATCAAGATAGGTGGATATCTTGATCTGTCCGACACGACCAATCTATACAGACACAGTACATAAGGACCGTACAATTACAGACGTAACTAAGAACAAGCTACAGACACAAAAGTGTATCAACAAGCTCCCCTTAGCTGTTGCTTGGTCTTCGATCTTCATTTCTTGAACTGCCTACTGTATCAACAAACTCCCCCTGAAGATAATCATTTCCATAGTTGATTGAGGATCCAGGTCTTCATTGTTTTCCAGACTCATCAAACCTTTCCTGTTTCCTCTTGAGTGTCACTTGAGGTAACTGGATCAGTCACGATCTGCTATACATTACAATCTACCACTAGTGGTGGAACAGAAACTTTTGGTTGTAGGATGAGGCCGAAGCAGTAGTAATACCAGGGTCTTCAGAATCCTGATCACGTTTACGCTTGATCTCCTGTGCTTTGCATCTCTCATTCCACAGAATGTTCACTCGCTTTCTGCTTATTTCAAAGACGTCTTTAATACCATTGAAGCCTTCCACCAGCTTAGCGTTACGAGAATGATACCATTCCTTCAAGTCGTTATGCTTAGTAGACAATGTTTCTGCAGATCGTTGAACAGCTGCACTACGTTTTTCAGTCGGTTCAACTCAATACCACGAGAGTTATCAGCTGCTCTCATCTGTTTTAGCTGGGTTGCCCTTTCTGCGTCTGCAGCCTTCAGTTGCTCATTTTCTTTCCTTAACTGTGCAATTACAGCATCCTGTTTTCTAACAGTCTCTTTCAAAGAATTTATCTCCAATTATTGCTTGACAGCTGTGTTTCGGTTTGAAGACATAAATTCTGAATGCTTATTAATCTGCATTGACGTAGCTTACAACTGAGTAAACAGAAATTCCACCTTCTCATATTGATCCATTTCAGAGTACAAACAACTTCCTCGTTTAGACTTTAGTTGATGAGTTGTGGGTTGGGGCTGTTGAACTAAAGAAGGAATAGGTTGCGATTCAACTGGAGTATCTTCAGCTGAAATTCTTTCAGCTGCTGGGGTACTTGATAGTTGTGGTTCAGAACTGTAGTAGGTTCTGTCATTACAGGTTCAGTTTCCTTCATTGTAAAGGTAGACTGAGTTTCTGCAACTGGTTCCTGTACAGTTTCCTGGTGTGAGGCTGTAGGTTGTTGATTTCAGGTTGAGCTGAGGAAGTATTCGTTGACGAACTCCTCTGTTTCTTTCTACTCTTGTCTCCAACTGAAGTACCTACATCATTAGCACCATAATTATCATCAATATCACCATCATCACCATTTCCCTTTTTATGTCCAAATCAATCTTTGATCATTTTCTCCAAGATAGGTTCTTCATTATCAGAATCACTGTCATCATGGCGCCACTTGTCATTTTCTGGTGCAACATAATCGTCGTTTTCCAGAAAATAGATCAATCTTCGAGGAGGTGTGCTTTCCTTGTAATGTTTTGCTGCAACACCTTTAAAGATTTTCAATGAATGTTCCATCATAACTTCTACTTTTAGAACATCATTGTCATTCTTTGGAAGATTCGGATGTTGCGTATTTAATACTATCTGAAGAAAACGGGGATACATCCAAAACTTTTTTCCACCATAACCAGTTCTACTCAGGTTCTCCTTCATGTTTGCAAAAAATATAATTTGAAACGCTGAACGATTTGTTCAATATCAAAGCTATCATCATTCCAACCAAGTCGTTATTTGCCATGTCATAACCACTTTGTCTATTGCTCAACACATGAATTAGAACATGTAGAAAGAACTTGTATCGGAGTGGTAACCATGCTTTGTTGATTTTTCCTACCAGAAAATCTCCGACACACTTCATACGCATCAAACATCCATGTTGACACTTCAATGCCACTGAGAATGGAGCTTCAGGATCATCACCAAGCTGCAATACTGAGTTAATGATCTCAGCAGTCACGTCTACATCCAAGTTGTTTACTTTTCTGTGAATGACTTCCTTCTCATTAACTTCAATGACTTTAGTTGAATCCCAAAATTCCTTGATTAACATCTTGTACACTGTAGTCTTGTGCGTGATAGCATGATGTATCCTTGAGTCGTGCAAAAACTTCATTATACTGTTGTACTCAGCGAATTTGTCTTCCGGATCCAAGTAGGCCACCATGTTATGTCCCGGTTCAGACATAATTTCCACTTCTGACTTGTCAGTCCTCTTTGTTGCTGGTTTTCTTTTATGTTCTTTTCGTTCCATTCTATACACATAAGTCAAATAGGATAAGAACACAAAATCATCAGGGAATATACATAAAAAGTTTTTATTTCAAACTTTACTATGTATGTATTCCTTGAACAAAGAAATATTGACGCATACGAATAACAACTTATTCTACGAAGAACAACTCATTTTTATGAATTTCTGATTTTGAAACAACAAACTGAGTCATTCATACGATAGATGAATCGTACGAACGATCAATTTTCCATGAGAATGATGTTTAATTCGTACAAAACTAGTTTGTATAAATAGTTTCATAGAAAGTTACTTGTTTTTCGGCTAAAAGTGATTCGTTTAAAGTTTGTTGTTCTTGTCAGTCATGGTCACATGGTCAGATAATGTTTTAAGTTGTTCATCTTCAAAGTATGCCAAACATTTTTAAGAATACCTTAAAGAAATCAAAAACAACTTGAGGGAGGTGTAAGGATGATGTGAGCAAAGTGAAAGTGAAGTTCCACCACAGAACTTCATTTCCTTTTATGCCACATCATAACTCGCACGAAATATCCTTGGACCGTACAAAGCACTGCCTTTCGTACGAACCATCATTGGTTCATTCGTACGAGATACACACACTCGTACAAAATACCTCTGATTCGTATGAATCCAAGTTATTCAAAAACTGGATTTCAGTTCTTCGAGGACCTTAGGTTTTTCGTTTACCTGTTTAACAACTTTGCACATATCCACACTAATCACAAAGTTAAGTTAGAAAAAGTGCTTTTAAACAGATTTTGTTTCTTTGAGATGAGTTTACAATTGCAAGAAAGTACTTTTATGAAGTTACGATATCTAAGCGAATGGTTTTTAGGACGGATCTTGGTAGAAAACCTTTGAGCTTCAATTTTGGCTAATTCAAAAAGAAACTTAATTTAACAACAAAGTAAACTAAAACTAGAATAACTACTAAACTATAAACTATATATTTACTATATAATCTTTTTTCAGAGTTTCAAGGTAAGAGAATCATACCAGCTTTTAATCTTGTCAAAAACAGGTTTTGTTAAAACATCAAATTAAATAAATAAGTATTCTGCTATGATTATCGGTATTGTTGTCCATGTAAGCTCAACTTATCAGATGTAATCATGATTAGGAGATATGATTAATGTATGATTTATACATACTAGCCGTGTTCAACCACTTCACGACACATTCCCGTATCAAGATATGCACGAGAGAAAATCTTAGCGGTGAGTATATTGCTTATCATCTGTTTTGACATATATGATGTGAGATACTCACTTATTTTGATTGAAAAACAATTTCCTATGTGATTAAATCACTTATTGATGAGGAACTTGATTTTCATATGCATGCAGGGCACAGGAGTAAATCCGTGAACAGGTTAGTACCATCGTACCGACAAAGAGACGAACTTAGCTCCCGCATCAAACTGTGATATTTTATCACTTATTTTTGGGTGAATGTGATATTTTTATCACTTATTGAAGGTCGTATGCAGTATTTACACGTATGTATGGTATCATGGAAGTTCTTGACTGGTACACCATTCACAAGATTGTTCTTCACGAAATAGTTCATTTTCCTCAGGTGAATGTGTCCCATTCTTCTATGCCAAGAGATTGATTCCTTTCGGTGGCTTTTGAGACAAAACATGTGACTTGCGCAGACGTTGTGATAGCTTGGCTCATATCAAGAATATACAAGTCGTGAATTCTTGGAGCTGATAAGAGAATCCATTCTTTGGGGATCTTGAATCCGGGTTTCAGCACATAACATCCGGTATCATCAAAATGTACCGTGAACTTCTTGTCGCAGATTTGAGAAACGCTAAGAGATTGTGATCAATTTGTCACACATAATTGATCTTATCAAAACTCACAACACCATTGGAGATCATTCCTTCTCCAGTGATGTATCCACCTTTATCACCAGCAAAGGCAACATAACCATCCCGAATGCATATCACATCATACAGGAGCCGTAAGTCGCCCATCATGTGCCTCGATGCTCCATTGTCAAGAATCCCATGACTATTCACAGTTCCTCCTGGAACACCCTGCACATTTAAAAAACCATATCAGTTTGAGATGGGGACCCAATCCTTAGTGGTCTTGGGTCGCCCTTTATCATCAAGAAATGTGATTTCAATTTCTTGATGATTTGCAAATTGTGAGCCTCTTCTTGAACCATCACCAGTATTAGTTTTCCAAGATTTATGTAATTTACCAGAATTACTATTATTTTACAGTTTTAACAATTTCTGGTTTTATTAAATTTGAAGATCTTGGATTCCTTTCTGAAGAATCCGGTTTTAAAGCTTTTTCATTGCTTTTGATTGTTTACGTCTCTGTTTTTCTTCTTGTTCTTTAACAATTCTTTTGTCTTGTTTTGGAGAAACAGATCGACGATGGCAAGTTGGTTCAGGAGTGATTCTTTCAACAAATCTTGGTTTAGCTAGATTTGTACAATTTTTGATAATGTGGACAAATTCTCCACATTTGAAACATGTTCTCCTTTCAACAAAATTAGGAGGTCGTGCTTCACGGCTTGATGTTGAACTTGTGGGTCTTGAGGTACTGACTTCATTTTCATTACACCCATTTGTGTGTTGAGTATAATTATTTTGACTGTTTCTTTTCAAAATCTTGACTTTGTTTACAAAATCTATATTAGACTTGCCTTCAAAGGTCTCGACTTTATCAGTACTCTTAGAACTCACAAATTTAACATTTTTAAGCTTCTTCTTGTAGCGAGAGCCTTTTGCCTCAACCTTAGGTTGTGGAACTTTAGACTTTTCAACTCGCTTCTCTTATTTTTCTCTTGAAAATGATAATGGTTGTGATTTGGTTGGCTTTTCCTTCTCTAAAAATCTGGTTGTTGAATTTTCAAACACTTGATCTATAGAGATTGGATTTACGTTTTTAATTGGAAAATCTTTGTTAGAATAGATTTTCTTATCTCCAATCAGAGTATACAACACATTATCTGTTTCATCTGTAGACACTTTTGTTTTGACAGATTTCTTAGGATCATTCTCTTGATTTTCAACAATTTAGTACTGGGAGCACAGAGAGTTCTACTCATTTCCTTTTATCAAGAGATTGATCCTGATCACTTCTGATTGATTCATCATCTGAT